>OX388305.1:946023-1528556 GCA_947579605.1 Athripsodes cinereus
CCCCAGCTCACGCCTACCTAGCAGCAGCACCTTGTTACTACCTCACCGCCTTCCTTCTCACCATTTCTCACCTCCCCCTTGTCACAATGCGCTAGAAGTTTCTCTAATGAAGGCAATCGCAACATGACAACATTTTACTTCGAATTATTACAGGAGTGAACAACCAATATCGGAAGATGAATTCGTGGAATCCCTGAAATATTATTGGTCTCTCACTCCTCCCTTTAAGCTTTCGAGTGCCTAAATATTGTTAAAGACTTAGTAGAGACATTCAGTAATGGTGTGTGCCGTCCGTCCTATATACTGTAACTGGGTCCTTTTCTTCACCAATTGAAATATCTATTTAACGCCTGATTTTAGGCAACTTCTACTGCATTCTTCTTTTCTTTTTTTATTTAGGCAACTCAGCCAACTGGGGCTGATTGATGCCATTTATGAACTAATATATTATAATATATAAAATAAAATTGTGGGTAAAAACTAAAAAATCAGATAATTATAAATTCCTTCTTCACAATCTCAAACATCCACCGGTAAATGTCCATCCTACCCAGCGTGAGAACGAACGCAATGTTGATTGGGTGATTATATATATTTTCTTTCAATATAATATATGTACAATTGTACATACATAATTACATACCATCACACCGCTTCCCTAGGCAGAAAGGATCGAGCGCCACTTCTTTCTATCCTCGCATACATCTTTCGCTTCCGTCACTGTCATACTTCCTCATGCATGCTCTTTTGTTCAATGTGCTCAACATGTGACCGTCCTGTAGGATTTGATTTAAATGATCTTGCCATTTGATCCTCGGACGACCACGTCCACCATTCCTCTCAGCCTAATATATATCGACTGTGCTCAGGACAAAGGCATCAAACCACAATTTAGACAAAAGTCATTTTATGTTTTATAGTCAATCATTTGTGTCTTTTACACATTCTGGCAAAAGCATTCAATTCCCAAATGTCTAGTTTTTATAAAAAATGCAAAATATTTTTTTTTAGCTAGGGCTTAATTGCAAATATCCAATAGGACAAAGGACTCAAACAGCATAAGTTTCATTATTAACACCAAAAAAAATCATCCAGACATAATTTTACGGCGAGGTAAAAGGCATCAAACCACATAACCCCAAACATGCGACATACATATCTCTTTAACATGTTGCTAAAGTTTGTCAGGACAAAGGATTTAATCCACATTTTTGTTAATTTTTTGCTTATAACTTGTTAATTTCTGAATATTTTCTCTTAAATTTTTATGACATAATAAAAAAACTACATTACAAAAAGTTGGTAAAATAATAATGACAATATTTTGAAATTTTCTTTATCCTACAGTTTTTTGCTTCTCCTATAAAATTTGACCAATGTGGTTTGAATCCTTTGTCCTGAGCACAGTCGATATCTTCTAGATCATTTTGTAAAATACACAGCATTTAATAAACTATAATATATTTATGATTTAGTCTATATTATTTACTAATAAATCCAACAGATGATCTCACTGAACAAAATTTATGGCTCAGAAAGACTTGACGTAATTTAAAAATCACTAAACCATTTCAAATCCATTTCTCTATTGTTGGATGTAGCATCTTCCATACTTTTATTTCTCTTGTGCCACCTCTTACAATTGACAGGAAGAATATCATCGGTCGATCTATTCTGAATCCAACTTATTCCTCTTTTCCTTCTATTAAGATTGGTACTAATACTGGCATAGGGTGTAAAACAGAATATATACAATTGATGGAGTTAGAAACCCGAGACTCGATTAAAATCAGGCGATGATATACATTAATAATGCAAAAAAACTGCGCGATTTAATTTGTAACCACGCACTTACACAAAAACTTATGAGACTATGTTCAATCAGCTAATAAAGTTGGTCTAAGATTGTCACACACAACTTGCCGGACACATTTCAAGTTTACTTGACAAATCTACATACATGACAGCATTGTCCATTTGGTTGTCCACTGCTGTTCTATAAAACAATATTCTACTTTGCGAAGCAAATTTCCTATCTGAAATCAGATGGTACCTACTTTCGGAATGTCCCCTTCCACCACACCTCATCCCAGATAATCCATTATCTTTCTCCAACTTCGCGTTATTGTCTATGCAGTGCATATTCTATGGCCATCTACGTAGATACTCATTCTCGTCGATTTGCTAAATTATCACTCCAACTTTAAATGCAATTATATCTGCTGTTACCCTGTTACCATTATTATAGTTTTATTAATAAGTGTGATCGTTTAAATGTTTTATCCTCTTCAGAATTATTATTATATCTTTATCCTGTTTTCATTTTAATTGTCGTGCACACCTTAAGTGTAACAATTATTTATATTAAATGGGGAACATTCACAAAAATAGTTTTTCAGCTCAAAAAATAGTACAGAAAGCTACACATCAAGGGTGCACCCTCCCTCACCCACGAATGTTACAGGAATGTCAGTTCCTATGTCATCCATACTCTTCACGCAAACTCTTTCTACGGAAGGGCTCAAAGTTCGCCTGAAGGACTACCCTTGACAAAATCCTTTCTGAAATTAAATACAACCGGTATTGTCCACCAGCTCTTAACTTTGCAATATGACTTAAAATAAGCTTACAGTTACGTATTTTCTACATACTAGTTGTTTGCTTAGACTGATACAAAGACTAGATATTATGGAAATTTTAACTTTGAAAGAAGCGCAGAAAATTAGAAAAAATACGGTGCTTTTTATATATTTTTAAGGTTTCTATCACCATTTGAAAAAGCAATTTCCGCACTTCGTCGCAAAAAGGTCCACCCATGGCGGAAAAGGTGTGTGAAGTCATCAGACGGTATAGACAGTTCTATGAGTCAAATGCGTGCCAATACAACTTACTGCCTAACTACGTCACAGCGGGCTAAATTCAATAATAATAATAATAATAATAAAAAGATGATTTGTATTTGGCGCTGTTTAATGGTCCGTGACCATCTCAAGAGCGCCGTGGCTTTTTAGTTAAGTTGGAAGAATCTCCTAGGTCAAACATGAAGTTCATGTAATGCTGCTGCCACTGCAGAGGACTCTCCATCTTTATTGGCATCAGTTCTCTGCCTCAGGCCATCCCATATCTTGGTCATGGTGTCGTACGTCTCTACGTTTTTGGGATGACTCTGGGGCCATCCACGAAGAGTGCAGATTTTCTCAATAGCCGACTCGAAGTCCTTCTTTTCGAGCGTTCCACTTTGGTTGACATCAAAGAAATCGTTGGACACATAGAGAAGCTTCTTCTTACGGATATCTGAGATAGGCATCGTGGTAGACAAAACAGTATTTTTGTCTCTTTCACCCGCTGTGTTGTTGCGAGTAGTCAATGATATGGCGTTTAAAATTTTGACAGGAAATATGGATTTTTGAATTGAAAATAATGAATGAAAAGTTTTATTTTATATTTTCTCATTAGAATATTCGTGATAGGCGTACTTTTATTAATATATGTAAATTGATTCCTCACACATGCATGTTCCCCATTGTTGGTAACAGTGTATTTTGCTAAGAAATCAGATGAACACTTATCTATAGGAATTTCGTAAAGTCAGTAGATATAGCTGGCAAACTTATCGATTTGAAGCAATTATAATTATTAGACCCCAAACAAATGGGCTGATGATTTTTTTCAAGAAATAGCAAAGAAATGGGTTTAGAATTTTTTTTCAAATTTCTGGTGCCCACATTGGAAAATATTTATAAGAGAAAGGCAGTGTCTCAGGTTTGTAAAGAGTATTTTGTACAAAAACTCCACTCGCCGGATGATATTAGTGCGTGTCCAAGACTGGGAAGTGGGAGGCCTAATTAAGGTACCTCCCAGAAAAACATCAGCTGGACAACACCACTATACTCATTTGGGTGTTGTGTGGTACAATAAGCTGGACAAAAAATCTATGTATGATTCTACAAAAAAAAATTCAGAGTTTTAAATTGAATCTGAAAGATATTTTTAAATAGCTGTTCAACTGCTCTGTTTTTGAGTTTTGTGAAGAAACTGTATTTGGTTGCTGTGTGTATTGTGGATATGTGTTTATTTTTGTTGTTGTTTGGAGAGCGCTATTGTTTTATCTAGCGTCTTAACGAGCGTCTTCTGGCAATTCCTACACACAGTACCAATTATTTCTCGAAATCATTCTCAGTTTATGGTGCTCGTTGTTGGAACAATCTTCCTTCTTCGCATAGAATTTCACAATCGCTCAATGTTTTTAAATCTTGTGTTAAGGAAAAAATGCTATCTTCTAACTCAGTATCCGTTCCCTAGCCCCCCCCCCTCCCCTCCTCTAATCCATAATCCCTACCTCATGTTGGGTGTGTGTCAAATATTATTTAAAATTTTCTTTTTTTTCTTTTGTTGTGTATTAATGTCTTGTATGTTTTTTTTTAAGTAAATTAGTTTTTACTAGGTTTATGTCAATGTGTCGTGGTTAGATGGAAGAAATCACTTTATAGTGATAATCTCGCCACTGCACATCGTCCTAGTTTTAAAAAAAATATTATATTATTTTGTTAACACTGTAATGTAATGATGATGTGCAAGAAGAATAAATAAATAAATAAATTATAAAAAATATGTTTAAACCCTCAAAGCACGAGCACTGCTCAATTTTGAGGGTCAAATATGTAATAAATGTGTTTTTTTTTAGTAATAATAATAAGAAGACCTATATCCAACTGCAAAAAGATGAAAGTACACCGAAAGTAAAACAAAATGTTTAACTTCATATCAGTAATTTCATAAATCACTTAATCAACTTTATTTTAAAAATGAAATATAGAGACACATTATATCATAATTAGTCAATTAATAATACAAACTTTAGTCTCACAATATTTATTATTAAATGAATTGAAATAAATCAAATAGTTTTGAAATTGGAACCGTCCCATTTGTATAAATGACAACTTTCTTGTTTTGCATAAGTAGTAACTAAGTAGTTTGATAAATTATTACATATTTAATTGAGTATATTAATCTCTAATTTATTTTCATCATAGAGTTCTTAGCAATAATTGTCGTATTAACCTAATTGTATCTACATTCTCGTGCTATGTATATATATTATGTAGGTAATCAAAGATTAAATCTAAAAAAGGGTAGTTAGAATAATATTAGGCTTAATATAATGATGTGCCTATTTTATGATTCTAACCGACTGAATCTGATTGTATTAATATTATTATTATTTTTGTTTCTCCCACATACAGTACTACGAAACGGCGTACCCTTAATAGTCCCATTATGTTAATTTCATTAATAATATGAGAAAACTTTTTCCCATATCATTAATGTCTAATGAGTTATTAATATTATTATTATAAGTGTTATTTCTACGAGTATTATTTCCAACCCTGCGAGGGATGTGCCTACTGTTTCGTAGCAAGTGATGATGGAAGCGAAGCACTTACGTCTGCGGAAGCTTGAATTGTGATTTTATTTTTACGGAAGCCAATAATGATAAATATGTATTTGTTAATTTGGATTTCCCAAAACTAAAGTCTATATCTCTATCTATCCCATCGCAGCATTTCCAACAAGTGAGAGGTTCACATGCAAAGACTCGTCGATCCTAGAACATTTAAACTGAGAAAACAACACATTTTTGTTTCTTATTTTTGATACCAAATTAGTTTTTTTATCAATTATTTATTCAAAGGTGGAGGCCGATTTTCATTGTATCAATTAAACTACAGTACGGACAGTGTATATATGAACATTTCTGCATTCATACTTAAATATTTACGTATAATAAACACACGAGCTGTCTTCTGTGTGTATATAAAACAACAGACAGTATGACATTCATAATATATAATGACTTTATCGCCATGATAGAGATTCTCCTTTGATTCTGTTGTTACTTTTTGATGATGTCTCTTTTGTGATTTTTTTTCTAACCTGCTTTGTTTTTTTTTCTGCTAAGATTGCCTAAGCCAAAAGCTGTTATAGTCTCAATGTAAGATGACATTTTTGAAATAACTATAATAATAACAATTTAGAATAGGCGGCATACTTCATTGTGCTGAAATTGAGAATGTTGTTTTTGTCACATCACTAATAAGCAGTTCATTTAAAATCCACGACATCATCTCACCCCATTCTACATACCTCTCTCTCTCTCTCTCTCTGCCTGGTCTCCGAGGGATGGTTGTGATTTAATTAACATGTTTGTTGGAGTTCTGATACCCAGTTAGTTGTTGTTGCTGTAATAACATTGCTTGCTGCTTGCCTGCTTCTGATATATTTAGCTGCTGCCTACAGACTGTGTATATTGCTACTTACTACATTGTAGCTACACACTACTGAAGCTGATGGTAATTATTAATGTTCTGTCATTACCATATTAACATCCCTCTCTAGAATTTCAGCCATTTTTAGGGTATTAGAGCGTATTAAATATAGCGGGGCTACCCCCTACGCGCTTTTTAAGTAGAATCATAATCTATCTATATCTCTAAACCATCACGGTATATTCCGCAAGAGGGGTGGTCAATAAACAAACTTCATTTAATTAATTTATTTATTTATTTATTTACATATCCACAGCGTGAACCTTTTACATGTTTAAAAATACACAAAAAAACCATACAAATCAAAATTCATTCACAACATCCAATATGTATGTATTTATTTTCATTCACTAAATAACTCCACATCATAGAAAACTCGTTCTGGGATAATAGAAACGGCACTTATTGTTTTTTTGTTGCAGCTTAAAACTCTTCACTTCCTTTGCTTATTTATGTAAGGAGAGCTTGAATTATAGGTGCGCATCTTAATTTATAATGTTAGTATGGCCGGAAGTTCATTTTCACTTGGAGTGTGTTTAATGCTAATGATGCTTCTATTGCAAATGTTCCTCTTTCTTACTTCCTTCCCGACTGTCGTCAGTGGCGTGTCTTTTATTTATTTATTTATTTCAAGGTGTAAAAACAGATGTTTGATACACATAATAAGTTGAATCAGCAAAATTCACACAAATAATCAAACATCTAAACCATGACTTCTTTATAAACACCCTTACAACGGTGTTCTCAACGGTGGTGCTCAAAAATATAAACTTCTGCTACTCCTTGGAGAATTATAAGTCCCACATGAGAGTGACGTCTGCTTTTTTTGTTTTCCTTCACCACGTGGTTCTGTCCCATGCGCCATTCGGCGTTACATGTCTTCGGCATGAGCTTCCACTAAAGACACTAAGTATTTTTCGAATATCCCCTTAATCCAGATTTAATTTTGATGTGGATAAAATTGAATATTGGATCTTACTTACTTACTCCTTAACCTCATCTTTTCCTTTGCTGGATATCGCCTTTTAAAAACTTTTCCATTCTTTTTTGTCTCAAAAAAAATACCGACTCCATCAGTCCGACATTCCGACAAAATCATCGAACCCGTTTCTTTAAAAGTTTCCGCATGTTCCTTTTTTATCTTCCCGTGATCTTTATTGAAGGATCTTATATGTCCATCTATTATACGAGTATTTTTAATTCGACTCGAATTATGAAAAACACATTGGCGCTTAAAATCATAAACTTTAAAAATAATGCATTTGTTTGGTCTTAACTTTTACAAGATAAAATGATTATTTGTAACAAAGTACATAATGTGAGAATAAACAATATTATCAATGTTCATGTAATTTTATCATCTTGCGTTAATCTGATATCGATTGTGTTCGCACTGATTTTGAGATGTTTTTACTTATTTCAAACTTATTATGTAATTGAAACAAGTGTTTGTTTCTTTTATAGATTATTGATTCCGAGAGAGACGTCTTTCGACTTATCAGGTCATTATCAATTGATAATGAGGTAGAGTCTCGACCTTCAGAACAAGGGGTCCGTGGTTCGAAACCAGCAGGGTTACTCTTGACAAAACTAAACACGATCTGAATCTAGTCTTGATCTTGATCATACGACGCACGAAGGGAGTATGGTCAAAAACACCGCGACCGCTAACGCGCGATCGGTGTGCGTGTATTTATGGACAATAGTCACTTCGTGCGTCGTATGATCAAGATCAAGACTAGATTAAGATCGTGTTTAGTTTTGTCAAGAGTAGCCCTGCAGGTGCCAGCAAAACTCCCCTTTCACGGCACAAGCTTTTAGCTTTGTGTGAAAGGTATATAAGGTTGTATTAGGGTTTATAACAAAACCCAGATATATCTTTTTTTTTAAAAAAATGAGGAGTTTTGTCGCGCCACTGTCTTTTGTACTTGAGTATTTATTTTACATCTCCCAACGTTTGTTCTGCAATGCACTCAATGACTATGAATTATTATTCTTAAAATGTTACCCTTCACTGTTAACTCCTTCCTATCTCTCTTAAGAAGAGATCCTTCTCTTCTGCTAGTTGTAGCGAGTAAAGAAGGCGGAAAGTGCAATTCTTTAAATAATAACAAACAGTTTTGTCAACAACTCCGCTCTTAATTTGCTTTGTAATTTGCATTCGGCCGATTTTTCGCGGAAGTAACGCCTTTAAGTCACGAGGTCCCGGGTTCAATTACCCACCAGGGCAAAATGAAGAATGAGCTTTTTTAAAATATTATAATCTATCTATCTATCTATACCCTCACGCCGTGTCCCAAGTGGGCTAGCCAGAGAGAGAACGGAACGCCAAACAGATCTATCTTTACACACTTCCTTCGCTTCCTCCACATTCATACAGTTTCTCATACACGCACGTCGCGTCGGTTCAAATAATAAATAAATATAATCATCTTTATTGTACATTTTCACATGGTACAATTTTGCTTAGAACGGCGGATAAAAAGAAGTCCCCCGACTTCTAAGATATCCGGCCCTAAAAAGGAGTCTTCAAAAAATGTAGTTTGTCCACCGGTCACCCAAGCACGGGAAATTCTGTAATGGTATGAATGAATGAATTATTGCTACAGTGATATCAAAATTTATATATCTGCTAACAATAAAAATAATTCAACAATGAGAAACAACACCTCCCACATAAAAATGAAGTGGAGAATAATAAAACTAAACAGATAACAAAAGCACTTTTATTTTCAGGCCCTCTGGCCACGGACAGTTTAGTGTGAAGTATTTTTAGCTAAGAACGACCAACGTAGTTGCTCTTTTATTTCTATCTTTAGAATGTTTTAAAGATGCAAAGTTTGTTTGTATGTTTGGATGAAAAAAAATACTAATTATCCGGGGGACTTGACAAGACATTCGAAGAATAAGAGAGATAACATCTATAGAAAGGCAACTCTATTACCTATGATGCACGAGGTTCTGGATTCGATTCCTGACCAGGACAGTATGAAATATAACCTTTTTCAAACTGTCCTAGGTCCGGGTGTTTCATGTATATGTGTATCTTCACCCTCTCCATGCCTTAAAATTGTTGAATAACTTGTATATAAAACAAGGCAAACACTTCCAATTTCGCTCAGAGGAGCTTTAGTGTCGCGGGGCTAACTGCCTGAAATCGATTACTAGGGGATCTAAGAAAGAAGGTTAAAATAACTTTATTTCCGGAGTCCAAGGACTCTTATTTATCCGTTTAGGTGGCAATTTATTTATTCTTTCAACTCTCTTCAGTCCATCAGTTCCACTATACCAGTATTGGCATCTCCGACCCTACCACATAGTGGGCGGAGGACCCGTCTGATGTAGCTTAATCTCAGATAGAAACAACCCACTGCCACATTCAGGAGCAAGCTGAAAACATTACTGTTCACGGCGCCCTTAAGATGATCACGGATCATTAAACGGTGCCAACTAGAAATTGTTCATATTATTATTATTAAAAGAGTAGAAAGCCTGTTCTATTGCAAAGACTCCACAAATACTAAACAATGGTTTTTATTCAAAAACAAAGCAATCCGTGGCATGTTTGTAGCTCTCCATGGGACCATTGTAACTGTGGATGTGATACCGATTCTTTAGACATTTAGTGAATTATGATAGTCCCGTAGTATGATACTGTACATACTGCGATCCTCAAGGCAATGTCTGGTCATGTTTAATTTTCTTGGCATCATCTCCCACCTCTCTCTCTTTCCCCCCAGTCCCATCCTACATTACCATTACTACTACTTCTACACCTTCTCATTGCTCCTTTACCTGACACATCCTTTCCTACTTTGCTCAACAATAATTCTTTATCGTTATTCTTCATGTACACGTATTAGAGTAACCGATACGATAATTGTTCTTACCAAAATATTGTACTGTAGCAATACTTAAAACTATACTTTACTATACCCTCACGCCGTGTCCCAACTGTGGTAGACAGAGAGAACGAAACGCCAAATAGATCTATCCTTACACACTTCCTTCCCTTCCTCCACATTCATACAATTTCTCGTGCACGCACGTCAGTTTCTCTTTCTCAACATACGGCCGTCCTTGAGAATTTGATACACGTGATCAAGCCACGTGGTTCTCGGACGCCCGCGCTTCCTCACACCCTTTCTTTAGACTAGTATATACGCTTTGTCATTCTCACCTCGTTCATTCGTTCAACATGTCCAAACCACCGTAGCTTATTCACGCGCATTCTGTCCACAACATTCATTCTTGAATCCGCTCATTCTTCTAATAACTTTTTTTTTTTTTTTTTAAAAAAGATATATCTGGGTTTTGTTATAAACCCAAATACAACCTTATACACCTTTCACAGTAAGCTAAAAGCTTGTGTCGTGAAAGGGGAGTTTGCCGGCACCTGGGATCGAACCACGGACCCCTTGTTCATGAGGCCGAGACTCTACCTCCAGGCTACCGACGAACTCAAAATTTAAAACCAACAAAAAAATTACTCTGTAGAACTAAATTCGAAGAAGTGAAGTTTTTTAACTAAGCGCAAAGTGCTCAAGAGATTAATGTGTTCAGATCTTATTCCTGCATTTTTTTGCTGTATATTCAATAGTAAGTGTATAAAAATTTAATACAGTAGAACTACATATTGGCTGAAAATTCCGGCAAACTCCTTCTCTTATAACGACACAAGCTTTTAGCTTGCTGTGAAAGGTGTATAACGTTATATATCATTGAATTTATGTGAGATTTTGGTGTTGCAATGGTTAATCGAATTTATCAAATATAAAAAAAATAACCCTAAAATCCCTCAAAGCACGAGCTCTGCTTACTGTTCACAAGTCTTTTAATGAGTTTCAGGTATAAAGGATGTTCTATACTTCAGCATTAGTAGGAAATAGACCATAACCATATTAATGTTATGTGGTGTTCTCACTTTGGCGAATATCGCCAGCCATTTGAACCGTGTGAACAAAATGACAGCTAATCTGAAACGATAAAAACCATTAGAAACGATAAAAACCAGTAGAAACGATATCGTCTCGAGTTGACCACCTTCCAACTTTTTCTCTGGTTGAACGATTTGCGCATGCGTAGATGTGCGCGGCGTCCGTGAAAACTTTCTAACCTATAAATTTTATAATGTTTCCCGCTTCGTGACAGCTATTATCTTTGTTGTTGGTTTGTGGCGTTTGTAACCTTAATTAAAAGGCACCTTTAACCTCTAGTATAACATTTTCGACTAAAAATAAACACTTCACGATCTCCATCTTGACGTCTGCTATTTTGAAAACAATGTCAAAATCAAAGCGCATCTGACAGATCGTTTCTATATCGGTGGACTGTGTGAACAGGTGTGACGATCAATGGGCGTACGGCGAATTTTGTTTTTCGCCTGGCGTTATATTTTGAAATTCGCCTGGCGATATTCGCCAAATGTGAACACCCCATTATGGAGTGAAAGAGCATAATATTATTATTAATTTTGTAACATAATTTTTAAACAAATTTATACTGGACTACAACTATTGTAAATCTATGTTTATTTAGAAATGCGTTGAGTTAGGTTGCAGGCGTTTTCCTATTAAAAACAACTGTCATCATGTCGATCCATTAAACGGCCAGTTATTACACTATTTCCCCCATATACGTTTTTCTCTCCACACCTGGGAGATGAGCAGTGAAGAAAAACTCTTTCATTGCTACTACATCATCAGATACTACTATCACTCCAACCCACTCGCACTCGTGTATCGTGTAATGTATTTCATCTCTCTCCGTTCTCGTACTGTATGGGAATCACGTCCCACAGTTTCTGTGATCCGTTTCTGTAACCACCCCCTCACCCCATCCCCATCCCCGTTACTTCTTCTCAGCTACCTCACGGCTTATTCACGTATGGAGCGTGTACTGAATACGTTAACAGACGTATCTTCCTTTATATCGTATACCTACTAGCCTTATACCCGGATTCGCTCAAGACGTAAAATAATCCCACAAATATCAAAGTTTGCTGAATTTTGATGGGTCTGTCTATTTATACCGTCACGCCATATCCCAAACATATTGAGCTAGTCTCAAACTAAGATATTGATCTTGTATTACTGGCAGGTACTAATGCGACGATACACATTTATACAATTTACCAAACACATATACATGTAACTCTCAGACCCAAAACAATTCGAAAAAACTTATTTTGTCCTAGACGGGAATCAAACCCGGAACCTTGTGACTCAAAGGCAAGAGCGTTTCCTATGTAAATTCAACACACGAAACTATCATATAAGGCTTAGAAAAGACAACGTCACCTCTGGATGGGAGTTGAACCTACTCATCCTTATCGCGTCCAATTTGGCTGATGGATGTGTATACTACAAGCATATTCCAATAAAATTCAGAACTTACACTCTCCAGTAGCAGCGGAATTTAGAAGTCAATTTGTGACCGATCGTAAGAAAAAATAATGTACAAACAAACAGACTCAAATCTTTATGTACGAATTATGAAATAATGTAAAGAAAAGCTCCGTTCACTGGAGACTGATTGTACCTTCTCTTTGGCTATTATTTTCTATGCACGATTCGATTTAACCATAGATAAATTGAACTTACTAAAGTGGAATGTCCAATATATTATATTTCAATTTTTAATGGCACGGAGAGCACGACCTGATAATTCAAATCACAAATCAATGAATCGAAAGACACATTAACATTTAAAGAACAAGTCAAAGCAACGCTGCAAATAGAAGAACTGTATCATTCTCTGGTGCCATCTAATGTTTCAGGTTGACAATCAACTGTAAATTATTGTCAACAGCCTCGGACACAATCATGAAGATGGTTGCTGTTAGTTGGTATGTAAGCTCAACAATTAATGTCAAACTTAGCTGTTTGAAAAAGGCGATGGTGCACTACCTTGGCTTAAGTGCACTTTAACCAGCCTAAACGGATTCGTAAACATCGGAACACTTTTCCTGTTTTCTACTGTGAAATCTTCAGTGTCTAGTCAATGGTAACCATTCGTAAAACATGATAAGGTATACCACCCACTCTGTCTTATGTTTTATGGCACATAGAAGACGACTTGCATGTGTTTCTTGTGCATTTATTTCACTGGCTACCGCACTTACTGAAGATGGCGTGATGATATAAGTATAAATACAACGTATCTCTCAACCTATCATGACGTTTTGCATATTATAAATACCTATACAATTCATCAAATCCGTGCCTCAAATACGAATCAGAATGTGCGACATACGTCATCACCGAATTATTTAAAAATTTCAAAATGAATTGATGTTTTACGTACATATGACTTTTACAAGACACTCGATAACTTAAGGAATAGACTCACTTTTTGTCAGGTGTAGAAAATAATTAAATTTGGAATTTCGTTTTTCTTAATCCCCAGTCTGTTCGTAGAAACGATGAATTATCTTCAACGGTGGCACGTGTAAAACTGTATGTAGACAAAACAAGACGTGATATTAATTTTGTTGAATACTCATACATTTTATGTGGAGCTCACACGAGACGACGAAAAGGCCTGACGATTTTGCTTGCATAAGAAACAAAATACGTCGGTCGTCCATTGATCGTCAAACGTGTTCACACAGTCCACCGACATAGATTCAATCTTTCAGATTTTGACAATGCTTTCAAAATGGTGTACGTCGAGGTAGAGATCGCGGAATGTTTATCATTAGTTGAAAATGTTATAGTAGAGGATATAAGGCGCCTTTTAATTAAGGAAACTATATTGTAAATCGTCATTTTGGCCGCAAATTGAATGATGAATGATGATGATGGTGAAACAAACGCCACAACTCAACAACAAAGATAACAACTGTCACGAAACGAAAATATTGTAAAGTTTTTACTATAGATATGGATGCAGCGCATACCTACGCATGCGCGCATCGTTACACTAACGAAAAAAGTTGAAAGGTGGTCAACTTGAGACGATATCGTTTTTACTGGTTTCAATCGTTTCAGATTTATTGTCAATTTGTTTACACAGTTCAAATGGCTGACGATATTTTGGTTTCCTGGCGATATTCGCCTGGTATCAACATCCCATTAGGTAGGTATATTATGAACGATGATGGATGGGGCTATGTGTACTGACTGGAGAATAATAATCCACAATAAACCGACTGTAAATCATTTGTATATCAACAATGCCGATTGCAAATGCACCTGCTTCGTGTTGGGTAACATACTATACTATACTAATCAATAGATTGAGTTGCCGTTTATTTTGTAAAACTCCATTTTAATTTATGACAATAAACACAAACTGTTTTGAGTTTTACTACATCTAATAATAGTTCCAATAATAACCCGATTTCGACTTACAAAGTCGTTATCAAATTTATTTATTTATTTCATCTCATAAACGGGCAACCGAGAGTCGCTTCACCTAATGCTAAGTATGTTTCCAATGACTTCATCAATTTGTATTTGTATTACTGTTTTTTTTGTGTGTTTTTAACTTAGGTACTTGGCAATTAATTAATTGACCTAATTGAATATCAATTCACGATTTTAATTTTTATTAATCACCTGTCCATTGCTTATTAATATTATTATCAATTATTTATTATTATTATTTCGAATTTTATATATTATTTCATAACCTATTTATATGTTTTAATTTATGTGTTGTTTATTGATGATTAAATTTTTTTTGACATATATTTGAAATCTGATGAATTTGACTATTATTATCTTGGACTATTCTAAATGGATATTTATTTTAATTTTTGTTTAATTTGTATATGACATTTTGTCTTTTATTGTTTGTATTCATCAAATTTTGTCCAATATCTGTATAAATTTATTGATCTAATTGTTTTGTTCAAATTACTACTATTTTTGTTGCATCTTAATGTTTATTTTTATAAATTTGTACCAAATCATTTTTTATCATTTTTATTATTATTGTCTGTCAAATTGTTTTGAAGAAAATATTATGAATCCGATGTACATAAGTTATATAATATATAAGTTAAAATATACTGTCTGAATTAAGAAGGTTTATCTTCTGAAAAAAATAAGATAAGTAGGTACAAATAAAGTTTTTATTCCAAAAGCTTATAAGTATCTACTTATAAGCTTTTGGAATAAAAATAGTCTATGAAATAAATAAATTTATGTAACGATATAAAAAGAAGAAGAACAACAATAAAAATAAGATATTATTTTGGTCATGACGTAATCAATAAATAAATAAATAAACAAACAAACAAGTCAATAAATAACAATACTTGGGATTATTTATCTCGGTTATTTCTCTTGTTATTATTTCATAACAAAATTATTAACAATATTAGAAAAGAGGGAGAAGGATGTTGTATATATATAAATTAGAGATGCAACGAATATTAGGCAACTATTCGGTATTCCGTCTATTCGGCAACATTTTTACACCGATTATTCAGTCTTTTATTCGGTGCTCTGCCGAGTAGTTTAAAAATAAAACTGGAAGGAACTAATAGCTTGTAGATCAGAGGCCTGAGTCAACAACACACTTTCGTCTCACGTTCCCGCTCCGTTAGCGTTCGGGTGTGGACGATGTTGCAAGCAAGTGTCAATTTCGTTGCTAAGATACACAATAGTTACGAAAATTAACACTTTGGCGCACCATCGTCTGCACCCGAACGCTAGCGGAGCGGGAACGTGACGCGATAGTGTGTTGTTGACTCAGGCCTCAAGGGTCGGCAACCTTTTAGCTGTGGTGTGCCAAGCCACTCTACCAATATGATTCAGGGTGCCGCCTTAATTCTAAATTATATAATGGGGTTCTAGAGGAGAAGAATTTTATACCAAATTTATCTTTTAAACATATTTATTAAAAAAATAACATAAAATTCTATTTTCGTGATTTCCCTGATTACTTTGTAGAGTGCCATTCAGAACCCCATCGCGTGCCAAGCCTGGCACGCGTGCCATAGGTTGCCGACGCCTGTTGTAGATTGTTGCTATTTCATTGTCAGGTGCATAATTTTATTAATCCTCAAATATCTAATATTATTTATTGATTTGGCGGTAACGTTGTGGTAGTTTCTATACATATTTACGAATGTTTGGAGTCAAAAAACTTTACAAATACCACTAAAAATTATTATACGCGCGACCAAGGTTTCAACAGGTATCCTGTCATTCTCAAGCGCAATATTTGACTAATTTTTTTGACTCCAAACATTCGTAATTATCTCAAATATCTAATAAGTTAATTCAATTTGACATGGAGTGAAACAACATTATATAATTATTATTGTTAATATTAATGTTGGAACACAAAAATTTCGAAAAAATGTACCGCGCTGCAAGTCTAGTATGTCTATGATGTACCTACACGAAGATGCGCGATCGGGAGTACCGCACGCTCTCACCATTGTTTTGCCGAATATTCTGTTATTCGGCACATGATCTTGCATAATATTCGGTATTCGGTCGAATATACTATTCGTTGCATCTCTAATATAAATTTATTGTGATATCATTGGCCGAATATAAGTGGGACTTGTGGGAGATATACGTAATACCTACATTGTATAGTTTTATAGAAAAAAACTAGAGCATGTAATACACAAGATGTGGAGATCCATTAAAATAAAGGCTAGTACGCAAGAGATGTTTTGTTCGTTGTCACGTGATATTACGTTTTTGACGCAATATAAAAGTTTTACTTATGATAAAGTCTGTGATTTTGATTGATGGGGATGTACACAGTTGTTGTTCAACGAATTCATTGTTAGATTAGGTAGGTATATTATGAAGAAATGATTCGAAGCACCCGTAGAGTCCTCGGTTAAAAATAGGCCTATCTATTCTGTTCTGTAAATTTCGAGTTTTCTGTAAAAATCAGGTGTTCCTACTTCCTAAGACCTCACGTAGAGGACAATCAACATCTACAATTCAGCAATATGACATGCCACTCCACTTGTGAGATATGCCGTGAGTACTAGTTTTCACATTTTATTGTATTTTTAATGTCCCTTTTCCTACCTATTCTTCTCCTTTGTGTCTCATTTTTTCATTCCTTTAAAGTTTTTCATAAAAACTTCATGATATTGGGTTAGTTGGAAGAAATCAAAACTTTACGATAAACACTATATTGATTGTATGATTGTATTTGATTTAAACATATTTTTGTGTACATTTGATTTTTATCAGTATGTATACCTACAGTAAAATATATGTATAATGAAAAAAATAAATGAATTTTGTAGAGGGTATTTTTCGAATCAAGATTCGTTTTTAAAAAAAAAAATATGCTGCACCCAGGCCTAATTTGTATTAAATAGATATGTTTCATAGTAAAACCTTAATAGTTATAATAATATGAGGTTTCTTTTGAAAAAATACAATAAATAGAAAGAGAAGTAGTATTGTCCAACGGTAACAATGGCATAACTACAAGAAAAGTAGGTAAATCTAGTGGGAGGAAGGGGGAAACTGGATCGGGTATGGCTTGAGGAGCATTAGCAGTAAGAGTTGTTTTTGTAGTATTTACAGTAAAAATTAAAAAGAAAACCGGTATAGTTTTACTCTCCAGCTGGTTCCAGGAGGCAGTAGATTGGTTTCTGAAAGAGTGTCCTGTAAAAGGCAGGTCTATTCGTAAAATGTCACATTTGAAAACAATATAACATTTGGGTGGGAGCCCTTATTTGCGATGAGATAAAAAATATATAGCACAATCTTTAAATAGAAAATAACTAGAATCTAACTGGAATGTTCTCATTGAGTTTATTTATCCAATTTTTTAATACCTACATATAATCAGAAATGGTAAAAATGGTAAATCGAAGATGTTGATAGGACCACTCGAAGATTTACAGAAAAAGTAGAAGACCTATTAATTCTCTTCTGTTAACTGTCATTTATTGATTTGGAAATATTTCGATAGATGGCAGTGAAGTATGTCACATACGAAACATTGTCAATATGTCACATTACAATTCATATTATTATATTCGGTTATTGAATTTTGTCGATATTTCAACTTTGAATGAATGGTATTTTGTATGACATGAATCAAATTCCATCAGCCCACTTCCGCCCTCCCCCACCCCCACACACATTTTCATAATTTGTACTTAAGTAGCATTCACATTGCTTCACTTTGGATGATCATCCAGAGTGTTAGGGTGAAACCTGTTCATCGAAAGTGAACACGTCTGTTCACACTTGTTCATCCTATGCGTTCACTGCCATGTCTACACTCACGGTCATGTTACATGTAGTTTGACGTGTTTTCGTAAAAAAAAATATTAAAAATTAATATAATTCTCGACAGTACGATAATTTTATTTATTATGATTCTGACTTTCAATACTAATTCATAGAGAATAAGACAAATAATATGAAAATACTTGTTTATGGTCGTCTCAGTGAAAGGACCTTTCATCAAAATTATGTCGGATAGTAATCGGTTTCTTCCATCATCACTAGTGATCACTCTTGATGAAACGTCTGTTCATATCTTTTCATTTTGGAGGATCATCCAGAGTGATCACTGAAAGTGAACAAGTTGTGTGAATACCCCTTTACATAACATTATAACGAGTTGTATTCAGTAGTGGTTGGAGTGCGATTAGCCTGGGTAGGCGCCGCTTATTATAGTAATGTGGAATTTCTGGTTTGAAGCAATATGTTTTTGGTGATCTCAACTTTACAGTCCCTGGATATGAATATTATTAGATAATGAAATCTCAAATTTTATTATTTATTTATTTATTTATTATTCAATTTACGGCTCTTATAGCCATTTACAATATATATACATATATAAACATACAAATTCATAAATTGGTGTTAAGTAATTCAAATATATATAACTAAACATGATAAGGCTACTACATTCTACTATTATTTTTAATTCATAATTATATCAAAGGAAACACAAAAAAGTATTTAACCAACAGCAACTGCCAAAGCAACAGAACATCGAAGGGTAGAATCTCACTCAATCAGAGTTCAGGGAGCACTGGGAAAACATATCAAAGAAAGGAGCTTCAGAGCCGCCGCGCCAACTGCCGGAACAGATTGACCACAGACTGAATTGAGAGAAAATCAGTCCACCACCATGCTTAGAACCAAGTTAATGATGCTGCTGTTCGGGAGAAGTCATGGCGCCCTTGAGATGGTCACGGACCATTAAACGGCGCCACATAAAAATGATCCAATATTATTATATTAAAATAAAAAATGCAACCAAAAAAAAGAAAAGAAAAAAATTATCTCACAAGTGGGGTAGCCAGCAGACCAGCTGCATATAAGAAACGTGTAAACTGTCCTCTACTTTCTAACAAAAAGATTTATAAATTCAGGATGGGTGGCAAACCTCATAGCTGCAAGTTGACAAAAAATCATCTGCCTTTTACAGTATGATACTAGAAAACTTACGGAAAAGAGTGGGAGACCAAATCTTTCTCGGGTACTCCACGGAATTCTTAGTCAATTCGAATAGAATCTTGACTTATAAAAAATCATATATTATGTTTTGTCAAATATATCGAACGACATATTATTATTTATTACACGCAACATAAAATATATTTATTTTTTATAGCGTAAAGAAGACGTTCTGAAAGTTATAATGTGTTCTCGACTGTGCTATTTGCAATCAATGTTGTAATGATGATGAGTTGTTTCTCTGGCGCCGTTTTGCATTCTACGACCGTGTCAAAGCGTTGGTGATAAGGGCGGCTTTCAAAACTTATGAAGTTTTGTATCATTTTATTTTCTCATCGAGCCGCATGTTTTTTAGAGTAGGCAGATAGGATACAATACAATTTGTCCTTGCAATCACTTTTTCCGCATTGATTAAGTTTGGTGCATGCACATCACGTGTCCAAGGAGTTTAATTTTAATTTTGAGTTTAACTTTCACACCAAGTGCTATAATGTTTTTTTTATCTCGTGAGTAATTTTTTTATATGTGTCCGCACTAGGACCTGTGATTGGTTGTTACGAATTACTCCGCTGTGTCCACAACTTACTCGGAAATGCAATGCAAGCCTAACCATTAATGGCCGTAACACTAATGAGAACTCCTATTATCCTCGTTGTATGCAACGTCAAGTACCTACTCAACATAATATTAATAATAATGTAATGCAAGTAGTCCCTCGAACATGCAGCTACGTCCCTTTCGCACTAAAACTTTTTATATACTTTTTCTCTCTCTCTTACTACAATTTTCATTATAATTATTGTGATTTAATCGAAATATTTGAATCGTTCGTGTAGTAATGCGACCAATGATATAACCCCAATTGAATTGAATATTCTTTTTATAATTTTCGGATAAATTATACGTTTTTCTTTATAATTATGTATATTTGGGAAGTATGTTTACGAGGGATGGAAGATGCGATGGGGACATTGAAAGAAGGAAAGTGGCCGGTGCTAGAGTAAACGGTGCACTTCGACCCATTGTCAGCAATGACAATGTGTCGAACATGGCTAAAATGCTGGTGCACAGTACCATTCTGGTACCGTCACTTACGTATGCAAGCGAGACATGGACGTGGTTGAAGAAGGACGAAAGTGGAGTAAATGCAGTAGAGATGCGATCGTTGAGAAGAATGGTTGGTAAAACGCTGCGTGATAAGAGTGAAGAATGAGGATATTAGAAGAATGAGCGGATGCAAGAAGACTGTTGTGGACAGAATGCGCGTGAATAAACTACGGTGGTTTGGGCATGTTGAACGAATGAACGAGGTAAGAATGACAAAGAGGATATACTTATCTGAAAGAAAGGGTGTGAGGAAACGCGGGCGTCCGAGAACCACGTGGCTTGATCACGTGGATCAAATTCTCAAGGACGGCCGCGTGTTGAGTAAGAGGAACCGACGTGCGTGTATGAGGAACTGTATGAATGTGGAGGAAGCGAAGGAAGTGTGTAAAGATAGATCTGTTTGGCGTTCCGTTCTCTCTGCCTACCCCACTTGGGACATGGCGTGAGGGTATAGTATAGTATAGTAGTATACGTTTTTCTATCAATAAATTTATTTGTATTGAAAAACCTATTTCATTTTATTTATTTATTAATATTTTATGTTATTTTTTATTTTATTTATTGATAAAAAGTACAAAACAGACAACAACTATAAATATGGTTTACAATAATAAAAATAAGTCGTTCATTACTCGGCTGTCATCCACAAACATGTACTATAGTCAATTATTTAAGTATCGCACATTCCGCTCATTCATCTGTTTTCACGGTGCATTTGTTACAAGGTAGGTATATTTCTATTACTACTATCCCTTCACAGCATATTCCGCAAGTAGGGTAGCCAGCAGACCAGTGGCATCTAATAAACATGTAAACTGTCCTCTGCATACTAACAAAAAGATTTATAAACGCAGGATGGGTGGCAAACCTCATTGCTGAATTTAAAATGTAAAATGTATTTACTTTTTCGAACACCTGCCTTTAACAGGATGATACTCGAAAACTTTCGGGAAAGAGTGGGAGACTAATATTCTTTGCCGTATGGTCCACGGAAGAAGTGGAACTTGAAAACTCTCCCGCATTCGCTTATCCTCCCGATATCCTCATTCCTCATTCTATCTCGCAAAGTGTTACCAAATATTCTTCTCAGCAATCGCATCTCCACTGCATTTACTCCACTTTCATCCTTCTTCAACAACGCCCAAGTTTCGCTTACGTGCTTACACTATACTACACTACACTATACACTACACTATACACTATACTATACCCTCACGCCGTGTCCCAAGTGGGGTAGGCAGAGAGAACGGAACGCCAAACAGATCTATCTTTACACACTTCCTTCGCTTCCTCCACATTCATACAGTTTCTCATACACGCACATCGGTTCCTCTTACTCATACACGCACATCGGTTCCTCTTACTCATACACGCACATCGGTTCCTCTTACTCAACACGCAGCCGTCCTTGAGAATTTGATCCACGTGATCAAGCCACGTGGTTCTCGGACGCCCGCGTTTCCTCACACCCTTTCTTTCAGATAAGTATATCCTCTTTGTCACTCTTACCTCGTTCATTCGTTCAACTTGCCCAAACCACCGTAGTGTATTCACGCGCATTCTGTCCACAACACTCTTCTTGCATCCGCTCATTCTTCTAATATCCTCATTCTTCACTCTATCACGCAGCGTTTTACCAACCATTCTTCTCAACGATCGCATCTCTACTGCATTTATTCCACTTTCGTCCTTTTTCAACCACGTCCATGTCTCGCTTGCAGACGTAAGTGACTAGTAAGCGTGCTTACACAAGTTTCAGTATTAGAATGTCATTGTTTGCCAACAGTTTTGCCATGTTCGAATTTTAAGAAGTGGTTTGAAGTGGGTTTTTTTTTTTGGAAAAAAAACAATCCAAGCATTGATACATACATAATAATAATATAAGGGTGCATTCGGAATAATATTCAATGTACGCTGTTGTATGAATTCGCTATTCGGCAGCCCTCGCTCCCAACGGTTGTAATCGTATTCAATATGTGATTTCAATTTTTATCATTTCTCATCGGAATACCAAGTGGATGAGTGTACTGTGTTTGCATTTTCTGAACATTTCAGCTCATCTAATATACAATAGTTAGAATGTCTTTTTCACATTTTTGTGACTTTTATTGGATACCAGTCAAATTCTTGCTTGAATCTTATTGGAACTTCAATGATACACATTTACTTTGGTTTTCAGATAGCATTAATAACATTTTTTTACAAATAGACGAAACTTGATAGACTGACACAGAAAACGTGAAACTTAACAAACTGGCACAAATAACAAAACTATTTTAATTTTTTTTTTTCGAATTTTTAAAGTTATTGTTTTGGGTTTTTTATTTTTGGGTTACATAGATGGGTACTTTTAATCTGGGAATCTTAATTATATACAGTAGGTATTTGTAAACATTTGTGCATTCTGTAATTGGGTTAATACTATACCTAATTGTTTTATACTATATTTATGTAAAAACCTGTAGAAATGCCAATAAAGGAAAATAAAAAAAATAAGAATAAAATAAGGGTGAAATTTATCGAACTGACTCAGAAACGGGTGACACTTGCCACGTGTACCAGTGTCACCTAGAATGTTCTACTTCGATGGCTCTACAGCTCATATCGAGCCTTGGCCTCCATCAGCTCTCGCCTCCAACTTTTCCTTCCGCTTCATAGATGCTATAAAGCTTTTCGTTGAATTTTATTCTCCAGGTTTCGCCATCATTCACGGGTCACAGGACTCTCCTTAGCACTCTCCTCTCAAATCTATCCAGCACTTCTGCAGACTTTGTTAGTCATTGTCCACGCTTCACACCCTCCACGTGCCACCTGGAAATACCGGGAGAAAATTCTGACTAACTATGTATTATAAACATGCAAGCCTTTCTCTCCATACTAACAAAATTTTAAGACATTCAGGATGGGTGACAGACCTCATTGATGAATTTAAAATGAAAAACATTTTTGTTTATTCGAAAACATTTTACAGGACACTTGAAAACTTACACAAAAGAATGGGAGACCAATTCTTTGCTTGGTTCTTCACCGAATGGCATTAACAATAAATTGTAGTAGTAAATACAGCCTTTTGTGAAAACGGCTATATGAATCGATCGATGGCATAGTGCACAAACATGGTAAGTGCCACAGAGGTGATTTTACAGGGGAGCATTTTGAAAGTGTAACTTTTTTTGTAAAGATATATCTGGGTTTTGTTGTAAACCCAAATACAACCTCATACACCTTTCACAGTAAGCTACTTAAAGCTTGTGTCGTGAAAGGGGAGTTTGCCGGCACCTGGTATCGAACCAAGGACCCCTTGTTCACGAGGCTGAGACTCTACCTCCAGGCTACCGACGAAACTCATAACTATTGCTTTATTTATGAATTTGAAGACTTAATTAATACATTATCATAATCACTGATTTATTGTTTACAACTTACCATAATATTCGTGGACAATAATTTGCTTTATTTTGTGTACTTATCTTCGTCTCTCGATTTGACCAAAAATTTTACTTACCATCGCGATGTTAAAATTTTGGTGTGAAAAGTCGCTAACATAATATGTAGTAATAACAATAATAAAAATAATAATATGGTGATTTCTTTTCTCCCTCCCGTTATCGTCCTTATTATTTATGTATGTGCCTCAGTATCTCAGTATAACACAACACATTCAACACAATGTATTCGGAATACCATTACTATTATTATGACGATTGTGTTTATTTCGTATGGGCCTCACACATTGTATATTTTCAATCAAATACATTAATACTAGACAAGAAATCTAGTATTACTTCTTCGTGTGCCATTTTACGTCTTCACTCTCGGCGACCACTTGAATAATAAAAAAATCCTCCTCTCCTAAGACACCTCTTCAGTTTTGAATGTTTCCGAGCCCCAGTTTTATGAGCATCATGCTCCTTCTTAATTTATTTCTAGGCATTAGATTAAAAAACTATGGCTTATGTTGTGTAAATGTGTGTGTCATCCTCGGTGTGAAATTTTCCACCAAGGGTATATCAAGGGAGTATTTTAATTCTCGAGTGGGTTTTGCAGAGGGAATCCCATGAGGACAAACTCGAGCCAACTTGTTGAAGAAAAAAAAAGAAAGCTTTTGCTCTAGATTGACTGGATGACATGAGAACAGATGTTCTTGAAACATCCAAGGGTAAGTGATGGGAACCCTTCTCTTAATGTACAATACCACTTCTTCTTCCTGGTGGGTTCTTCAATATATTAACGTAGATTCCTTAATAAATGCAATAAAAAAAAACACTTTAGGATTCCTTCAAGTGATTTTTTGAATCTACACCTAGTGGCTTAGTTCAGCCTATCACTGTTGTTAAAAGGTACAATTCAAATGTATTGACTATGGATATATTTCGTAAAAATAGTAAAATACTTTTTTTCATGAATAAGCAATAAATAGCAACGTTCCTCGACGAACGTTCGTTTTAGATTGAGATGAAATCAAATGGGAAACTTTAACAAAAAAAATCAGCTCAAAAAATAGCACAATTTTTTTAAAAAGTTATGGTGCTTTTTATTTGTTTACATACTACTACTACTACTATACCATCACGGCATATCCCACAAGTGGGGTAACCAGCAGACCAGCTGCATGTAAGAAACATGCAAGCTGTCCTCTTCGTGCCAACATAAAATCAAGACATTCAGGGTGGGTGGGTGGCAAACCTCATCGCTGAATTTAAGATGCACAATGTCTTAATTTTTTCGAACACCTGCCTCTTACAGGATACTCGAAAACTTAAGGAGAAGAGTGGGAGACCAATTCTTTACCGGGTGCTCCACGGGATTTGTTTACATACCTATGCATTTTTAAGGCTTTTATCATCATTTCAAAAACCGATTTTCGCTCTTCGTTGCAAAAAGGTCCACCTATGACGGAATAGATGTGTGACGTCATCAGGCGTTATAGACAGACTACGAGTCAAATACGTTATGGTACGACTTTCCGCCTAGTGACGTCACAACGGGATTATTCAATGTCAGGGCGTTTGAAATTTTTAAAGAAAATATGGATTTTTTAAGAGTACAGAGATCCGTTTTGAAGGTTATGAGATGGAAACCATTCAGATACCCAACCGAACAACTATTTGCAGAAACCGGGGCGCTAGACATCAGACAATTGTACATTAAGAAGATAATATTACATCTGCATCAAAACACTGCTCCTTACAAACCAAATTACGTACTAACACATAACACTAGAAATCGACGACAGCTAAAGCCCCCGGGATTTTCTACAAGTTTCGCCCAGAGATATTATTGCTTCCTGGCACCGAGAATATACAATCACGTTATACCAAAGGTAGAGAGGGATATATCCCAAGACGGTGGAAACTTCAAGAAACTTGTTGTGGAGTGGCTGAAGAAGACTGGGAGGCAGAGTTCAGCTTTTGCACTTTTAAATGTATACAGATAGATTGGCATAATATTTTATTATGTTTGATGATTGTTGATTTTTGTTTAGTAAATAGGAAAAAAAATGGTATTGTGTGAAATCGTGCTTTTTATGTTGTTTAAGTGATATATATTATATAGTGTACGTGTGAATACGGATTCCACTGCCTCAGAACAGATTAAAAATCTAGTGAGGCAGTGTAATTTCTTCACTGCATTGGAATGGAATATTTACGTGATTAATGTTGTTGCTTTGTTTTATTTGTTGTATTTTTTTATATATTTATAAAATTTGTTCCATTTGTTGTGAGGAAATAAATTTATTTCATTTCATTTCATTTCATTTAAATGAAAATAATGAATGAAAAGTTTGATTTTATCGTTTCTTAAGATATTCGTGATTAGTTTATATTTATTAATATAAATTGATAACACTTATTAATATTCCTCTCACATGCATGTTCCCATTGGACCATTACGACGTTATAAATCTTTCATTTATGTTTCTAGTCTAGTGTTAATAGCGCTGTATTTCAATACACATTCAATAGTTGCCATTTTGTATTGTATGTAACGCACGCTGTTGGTGTTGCTGTTATTAAAAATAAATATTGAATGTATTATGATAATAATGTGTTGCCAAGATAACAATGTGGAATTTTTTCGTTCGAATTTCAAAAAAAAATGGAATGTTCTTCTATACTATTTCGTATAATTTTCGTATAAGAAGTATATTGAAAATAACAGCAAACAGATGTTTCGCTGAACGTGAAGTGAGATATATTTTAATTTCTCGAATTAGCTTTTGTCATGAAGATGGAGTATTTAAGTATAATCTAAAATAAGTATCTAAAAATTCTTGATATCCTCGCCTAACTATTATTTTAGTAAAGTATGAATTAATCAGAACCGCGTTTACACTATTTAATAATGTGAAAAATCTAACCTGACAGTGAGAATTGCGGAATTGGTGAACGTTGTCCATGTACACTGAAAGATATCACTTGAGCCAGCTTCGTAACTTCTTCCGATTAGATTTTGCACGATGTTACATTGTGTATAGAAAACATGAAGTGAAGTTGGATGTATTTCTTCTTCTTCTTCCTCTTGTTGTAGATCATTGATCTGTTTGTTCGGAAGTTGTTGTCTCTTGTGATGGTGAAGATCAGCTGTCTTTCCATCTTTTTGGTGGTCTTCTTCGGAGCCGTGAACCGACTGGTGTTTCCTTTGCAGAAATATGTACGATTCTCTTTTCATTCATCCGATCTAGAAGGTCTCTCCAGAATCGTCTCCTTTTCCTACTCCATCTTACAATGTCCTCCGTGTTGCATATGTTCCTAATCTCAGTATTTCTTATTCTGACTGACTGACTTGATTCTAAAATTTCGAAAAATTTGATTTAACACTCTTTCAATTCCACAAACAAATCATAATAAAAAAATACACAGTTCCCTTTATATATATTGAATATTTAGTTATGGAAAAAATAATGTATCTGTTTTCCATTCCTCAAATAAATATTTCGATATTTTCAAAGTAATCCGTTACTTTTTGTGTATCCATATTAAATGAATTAAAGAAATTTAAACTTTTGTATATACACTATTTATTTTTATTTCTGAGTTAGATAATGTCTCATTAAGAGACGAAACAATATTGTCTACAGAAACAAAAATAAATAGTGTATATAAAGAGGTTAAAGTTTTTTTTAATTCATTAAATATTTCGATTTTTTTGAACTATTGAACGGGAACAAAGACAACGTATATCTGTAACAGTGGGATTATTATATAGTATATTTCACTTTCTGTTGTGTTTTAAAAGCATAATATTAATACTGTATACCAATTTGACTAAAATGTCCATTTCTTGAATATAAAACATCTTTTTGTCGAGTTATACATTCTACCTTCCATTACACCGCTTCCCTAGCGGGGTAGGCAGAAAGGATAGATCGCCATTTCCTTCTATACTTGCATACATCTTTCGCTGTCATACAATTCCTCATGCATGTTCTCCTGTTCAATGTGCTCAACATGTGGCCGTCCTGTAAGATTTGATTTAAATGATCTTGCCATTTGATCTTCGGACGTCCACGTTTCTGAGCACCATTCCTCTCAGCCAAACATACTCGTATCTTCCTGGTCAGTCTGTCCTCATTCATTCTTTCCACATGCCCAAACCATCGTAACTTATATTTACATTTTTCCTTGTAATTACACCAACTTTCATTCCACATTCCCCTCGTATATCACATTCTACCCATGTACATAATCTATATTCAGTACAATAGTACATAATATTATAATATATTATCTAATTATACTGTGTGAATATGTATTAAACTGATGGTATTAATATCAAATCGCATACCTGACCAACCTCAATATTATTAATACATGTACATTTTAGGTAGGTACCTACATTGTATGTATTATAAATGCTGGGGCATTGACCTCTGCAATAGTACATTAATAATATAATGTATGTATGTATTATCGCCCTTCCATATCCCCGATTTAAACTCAATAGCGATGGTACCTACCTAAGATTGTGTACCTGTGTGAGCTACTGTTAGTCGCAGGACAAAGGCGAAATCGACGGTTGTAGAATTACCTAAGATTATTAGAGAATTGAAATATCCCTAGTATATTGACGAAAATACTCCAAGTTTCTTAAAAATTAAAGTGTGTTTTTTAATAAAATAAATATTATCTTCAGTATGAGTTTTCACTCTGTGAACGTAGGTACAATAGAATTATTAACAATTATTATTATTTGTACTGGAAACTTTTGTATGCAAGCGAAACGTGGGCATGGTTGAAGAAGGACGAAAGTGGAATAAATGCTGTAGAGATGAGATCGCTGAGCATGGTTGGTAAAACGTTGCGTGATAGAGTGAGGAATGAGGATATTAGATGAATGAGTGGATGCAAGAGGAGTGTTGTGGATAGAATGCGTGTAAATAAATTGAGATGGTTTGGTCATGTGGAACGAATGGAAGAGGAAAGAATGACAAAGAGGATATACTTGGCCGAAAGGAGGGGTGTGAAGAAGCGCGGGCGTCCGAGAACTACATGGCTTGAACATGTAGATCAAATTCTCAAGGACGGCCGTGTTTTGAGTAAGAGAAATCGACGTACGTGCATGAGAAATTGTATGACTGTGGAGCAGGCGAAAGAAGTATGTAAGGACAGATCTAATTGGCGTTCCGTTCTCTCTGCCTACCCCACTTGGGATACGGCGTGAGGGTATAGATAGATACTGGGAACTCCACAGGGTAGGTACACCCTAATAGTAATTTGATCAAAGTCTAATTTCAGTTTAACGCTGCGACACAATACAGAATATATTATAGATGTCTACCCTTCATACAAGTATAATAATATATGTACCTATGTAGTTTAAAGTGTTTAAACGTTTTGTACTTACTGTTGCATATACGTAATAATTATACACTATGTCAGGTATGACGATATGTACAGAGGGTGCCCAAATTAATGAACTCACTCAAAAAATATATAGTTTAAAGGTTTAAACACTTTTCTTGCAGCAGTTTTGATATTCATGTGAGTAATGTCGACCAGTTTCTTTTTGTAATTGATTTTGATTACTGGTAGTAATCATATATTTTACTATTGGCAACCCCATAATTCATAAGATGCAGTTAGTTTGTTTCAGGTGTAAGTTCAGTTCTATTATTCATTTATTTTATTCAATATGGTATACAACAGATGAAAGACATGTAAAATACAAATATGTAGGCAATGATAACATTCCAACAGTCTTACATCCAAACAGCGCAGTGCACACTTCAGCAATAATAACATACAAAATAAACACGCAGAAAAATACACAATCTCGCACACACAATACAACCCATTCATACAATTAATACATTCACACTTCCAAAGTGTATTTAGAAACAAAACAACAAAAATCTTTCTGTATTCGGCTGTGCACGCACTATTAGAGTTAGTTTATTTTAAATGAGTTGCGTTCAGTCTATCAAATAAATTTAAGATGAATAATGGCACTAAAAATCAAACTTTTATGGACCGAACGCTCATGAAATTGGTTCAAATAGCGTGTGCACATCTAAGAACTTAACTTACGTCTATTCCAAACTTTACTACGTACGAATTATGGTGTGTCTACTGGAAAAAAATATGAACAATACTTTATGTTATGAATTTTTGACACAATTAGATATCAAATTCAAATTCAAATATTTTTTATTTAAGTAAAATTTACAACTTAATAATATTATATACACACCTTATTACTAAAAAAAAACACATTTATTACATATTTGACCCTCAAAATTGAGCAGTGCTCGTAAATCGGAAACTGGATTTTACTTACTAAGAAGTGTAGATTTAAATCGTGTTGTGAACCACTCAAGATTAATCGTTCCAGTTAATTCTACTCACCGATAGTCGACCTATTTGAATAGGTAGGTATGTTGTATAATTATGATACACATACATACGAGTATCGTCCCTCTTCTGACTACTGTCGTATCTGACATTTTTGGCGAAATCGAGTTATGATCACCAACGTGTATTTATATGTGCCTTGCATGTTCTCACTGAAGATCACACCTGTAACTGTTACCGTTATCCTGGAATAGCTTTCTGATTTGTTGTCGTATTTACTAATTATTCTAAATAAAATGTGTTTTATCTACTAATTCCTCAAAATTTCATTACAAAAATGATTCTGAGATATATAAGAATAGGTACAAATAAAATAATGTAATATATTTACACTGTGTGTGTGTCATATAACTAGGATAGACGAAAACATGCGTGGCTCAACACAAAAAACGCTCTCCTGAATAATTTACATTTAAGCATATTCGACTGTTAGTCAGAAGAGGGACGATATGTGAAATTCCTTTTTTTCATGAACAATACTATCAGTAATCAGTTACATAAAGATACAGGTTGATATTACTTACTTTATCAAAACTACTGCAAGAAAAAGGTTTGTAAAGATATTAGATTTTTTTTGAGTGAGTACATTAATTTGGCCACCCTCTGTATGTGTGTATTATAAATATCGGGTAGGTCCATGATATAATAATATTTGAACGTTTAAATTAGGGTTTAAAATTATGTTTTATGTTTAAAAATACACCCATTTAAACTTATGTAAAAATATCAACAAACTGCATTAGTACAAAACTAATTGCGTAATATTGTCTGTTTAAAGAAGAGTAGATATATGTATTACAGTATTATATTGTATGTATTAATTTTTTCAGAAAACATGTTCCAAAATTATTAATAATAATAAATATTGGTTGATAGCAGATCCCGTAAACCATGTATCATAGATATCACTATACCACACCCATAAGAAGAAGAGGACAATACCTACTATACTATACCCTCACGCCGTGTCCCTGGTAGGGAAGGCAGAGAGAACGACACGACAAATAGATCTATCCGTACATACTTCTTTCGCTTCCTCTACATTCATCCAGTTTCTCTTACATGCACGCCGATTCTTCTTACTTAACACGCGATCGTCCTTGAGAATTTGATCCACGTGGTCAAGCCACGTAGTTCTTGGACGTCAGCGCTTTCTCACACCCCCTTTTTCAGATACATACACCCTCTTCGTCAATCTTACATCATCCATTCGCTCCACATGTCCAAACCATCGCAACTTATTTATACGCATTCTATCAACATTCTATCCACTCATTCTCCTGATATCCTAATTCCTCATTCTATCACGCAATGTTTTACTTACTATTTTTCTCAGTGATCGCATCTCCTCAGCATTTATTCCACTCTCGTCCTTCTTCGGCCACGTCCAAGTTTCGCTTGCATACATAAGTGTCGGTACAAGAAGACTATACCATACGATGATAATCTTAATAAAATTGAGCAGGATAAGATAGTAAAATATCTTGATCTTGCTCACGAAATCAAAGATATGTGGAGAACGCCAACCGCAATCATCGTGTCCATAGTGTTGTCTGTGAATGGTTTAATACCTAAGAGTCTATCAAACAATCTCAGAAAACTGGGAATAGTACATGATGTATTTAGTTAATTCTAACTTCTGTCTATAAGATAGTATATCCTATAGGATAGTGGTATCCAATCTTTTTATTATAATCGGATTATTTATATGTTGCGCCGTTTAATGATCCGTGACCATCTTAAGGGCGCCGTGACTTCTCCCGAACAGCAGCGTCTTTAACTTAGTTCTAAAAATTCTTGGTTCTAAAGGTTTTATCTCTGATGATTTCACAGCAATCCTCTGAGAGGGAGACTTTGATTGATTTACCTTTCAGGACGTTTTTTCAGGTCTCATATTACCAGAATTTAATATTTCCTTTACACTCAAAATGTCTACCCACCCATCACCAGATTTTCGGAAAGGTGTAGGAATTTGAAATGTTTAACGTTCTCCTCGTTTTTGTTAGGAAATAATTCACAAACTTTACACGACAAAAAAATAAGGACTAACTAACCTTCATATATATTTTCTTTCCCAGTCCGGTACCACTCGCTCCGTGGACCGGGGGTTGGAGACCACTAGTATAGGACACATTATATTTTGCCTTAGAGCAAAAAAGCTTCGTAATTTCTGCAGATGTGACACTTTGTAGACCGAACTTTGCGACTACTTGTATAATAATACTTACCCAGTATAATACAAATACAGTAGTAGATATTTAAGTCTCTACCTACTCAACAGTACAAGCCATCGACTTAAATAATAGACTAATAATAACGCTAATTATTATTATTTGGATGATTTGTAAAGCGCCGTTTTGTGAAAAAAAAATCCACCTCAAGGGCGCTCTTTGCTTACTAAGGTTGTGCCTGGATTATTCCGTGAGATTTCTTGAATAGATAAGTCTTCAGTTGGTTCTTGAAACGAGATAAGTCCTGCGTTTCTCTGATCATTTGTGGAAGCCTGTTCCAGACTACAGGTGCAGATATTGCAAAAGCACGCTCCACGTACACTGGTTTCGATACAGTACTACAGTGCTATATAGGTATTTTTCTCTGAAAGTAGGTTCCAAATTTTAGAATAAGATTGACTACGTCCTTAAAAGACGAAAGACGTCTCTCTCTCAATGAAAAAATAGTGGCTGGTGAATTTCTCGTCTATACATTTATTTATTTATTTATTTACATCAACACACGGCGTGAACCTTTTACATTATACTGCTTAATTAACATGTAAAAGGAAAATAGGTTTTTGTATAAATTTAGAGTAATTAATTGATAAATAACAGTCAATAAAATAAAGTAATGCGAAACAGAAAAAGTCTACGGTTAATGAAATTCATTAATTATGGCGCCCTTGAGACGGTCCAGGGACTGTTTAACGGCGTCGAAATAAAATCATCCAGAATCATCAGCATCATCATCAATACAAACAAACATGAATAGGTCAAAGAAATAATACATCAGTTCCGAACAAAAAAAATACAAAAAGCTAGCATCAAAAATACAAATAGCATGATAGTATGCTATTAGGAAAATTAGATTGTCAACAGGTGAGAATAAAATATATAGTACAAAATAAATAGGCATGAATTAAATTATTACAAAATAGAATGGAATAAAATATTAAAGTAGTCGTTTGTAAAAACAATTAAGAAAGAAATGAGAAAATACGTATCAGTTGATGCTCTAAATATTATGCATTTTTTTGTGATCCTGGGTCGCATGTCTGTCTATAGAGTCAGTATACTGTAAAGACTAAATGCGGGTGTCGTTGCTTATAAACATAGTACACATGTTTGTTAATATACATATTAACAAACATGTTGAATGAATATGTATATCAATGACTATAATAGGTCTGATACAATCAAAGACATTAAGGAACAAACTAAAGGCATCGTTATTCCAATAGGGCTTATTGCGCCCTTCAGATGGATACTCCAACAATCATTAATGCTAGAACTCTAATACTTATCGATTCTCCAGTTCTTTAAACCGAAAACTCGAAAATAATAATATTGCAAGAAATGTCAATTTAACACACGGAACTAACATAATTATAAGGCTTAGAAAAGATAACGTTAAGCACCGGGCAAAGAATTGGTCTCCCACCCCTTTCCGAATGTTTGCGAGTATCCTGGGTTATTTGGAAGACATCGCATCTTATGTGGTGTTCTCACTTTGGCGAATATCGCCAGGGCACCAAAATATCGCCAGCCATTTGAACCGTGTGAACAATATGACAGTTAGTCTGAAACGATAAAAACCAGTAGAAACGATATCGTCTCGAGTTGACCACCTTCCATCTTTTTCGGCCGATTGAACGATTTGCGCATTCGCAGATGTGCGCGGCGTTCGTATCTGTGGTAAAAACTTTATAACCTATAAATTTTATAATGTTTCCCACTTCGTGACAGCTGTTATCTTTGTTGTTGGTTTGTGGCGTTTGTTTCCTTAATTAAAAGGCGCCTTATAACCTCTACTATAACATTTTCGACTAAAAATAAAGACTTTGCGATCTCCATCTCGACGTCCGCCATTTTGAAAACAGTGTCAAAATCAAAGCGCATCTGAGAGATCGTTTCTATATCGGTGGACTGTGTGAACAGGTGTGACGATCAATGGATGTCCGGCGAATTTTGTTTTTTCGCCTGGCGATATTCGCCAAATGTGAACAACCCATTAACGATAAAATCGCCCCCTTTACGTAGATTGAATTATATAAATGATATTTTTATGATATTGATTTCAAATATTTCAGCTAATGTAAAGTGAAGAATAAAATAAATAAATGAAACAAAGAAAGCATGGCTTAGTCTTGAACTTTCAATCGTGAGATCCCGGGTTCCTTTAACTACCAACCAACTTCACCTACACGACACAAGCATTATAGTGCTCACTTTAAATGAATTTCAGGGTGCAATTGGGTTTATGGAAATGCTTAAAATACATGATTATGACATGATTATAAAATCTTGCTTGTTGTTTCTTCCCTTAGTTTTTGAGTGTCCTGTTAAAGGCAGGTGTTTGAAAAATCAGAAATATTTTGCATTTCAAATCCAGCGGTAAACTTTACCACTCATCCTGCATATCTTTACTTTTTATTGGCACGGAAAGGACAGCTTGCGTTTTTATTAGGTGCAGCTGATGCAGCTAATAAATGGCATGGCTTCGGACCCTCGAAATTCAAGTCTAGCGGGCCATAAGAAGAAGAAGTAGTTGATAGGCTACCGCTTGCAGTCTAGTATCAATGTCATTGAATGCAATACACATTTTTATAATATTTATAACATAATACAGTGTATCTGTATAATATACATATTATGTAGGTTCCTATATAAGGACAGGACACTTGTTCACCAGCAGTAGCAGTAGAATAATAATACCAAAACAATATGCTACGCTCAAGTATTTAAAACACACACATGTTGTATCAGCTTCCAAGCTTCATATAATATGTATCCTATTCTCCTATCTCGTCAAAGGACTATATTTTATCTGTCTGTCGATATCCTCTCGCCGACGTGTCTCAGGTAGAGTAGGCAGAGAGAATGGAACACACACATGTTTTTTGTCTGTCTTCAAGCTTCATAATAATATGCATCTTATTCTCCTATCTCCTCAAAGGACTATGTTAAACTATCTATCTATACCATAACGCCGTGTCCCAGGTGGAGAAGGCTGAAAGAACGAAACCCCATATAGATCGATCTATCCTTACATAATAGACAATTCAACTGAATCGTCTACAAATGGCATTCAATAACGCTGCAAGGCTTATTTTACGTGAAGATAAGGGTTGCCATATCACACCTTTGCTGGAAAAGTTGCAGTGGTTAAGAGTAGGTGAAAGGGTCCAATATAAACTGTACCTTACAGTCTACAAAGCTTTGAACAATATGGCATCTCAGTCACTTTCTGAGCTCTGTGTTCTCAAAACACCTGCAAGTAGCCTCTACGCTCAGCAAAGACATCCACCAACATGCTGGATGAAGTCAATAGAGCAAACAAGTCCTGCTTCTATGATAGGGCTTTTTGCGTCACAAATCCCTTCATCTGGAACCGACTCCCCGAGGAGCTCCGTAAAAACCAATTGACAACAACGTTCAGGAACAAATTGAAGACATCGCTTTCCAACATAGTTTCCCGCGCCCTTGAGATGGATGCTGCATTAAATGGTGCCGAATAAATCATCCAACATACATACACTGTACACATTGCACGTTGCGTTATAGTATGCGATGCAATTTATTATTAATGAGTAGTGATAAGGGAGGGGGGTTTGGAATGGAATCTCACATCATGTAGTACAACTAGGCATAATATTATACAAGCAGGTATAGTTATAGTTAATGTAATTAATTCCACCAATGGCATCATAATTAATAGGAGTTCAACTGAATACACATTACATATATATTATTATGAGTATGCAATTCAACAATCGCATATTAATTAGTAAAATTATCTCATTATTGTATTGTTTGTAGTTTGGGATAAAAATGAATCCCAGTTTATCATTATTGCTAGCCTTTCTCTCTCCACTGCTGGATAAAGCCATATTTTTTGGGGTTTTCCTACGCTTCTTTTGTCCTCCCACGGCGTCCATTCGAGAATTCTGGAAGTCGATCTGCCATCATCTCGTCTTACCACATGACCAGCGCATTGCCATTTCAGCTTGGAGACTTTATCAACAACGTCGACGATTTTTGTTTTTTGTCGGATGGTTTCTTTTCTTATTTTGTCTCACAAGCTGATACCCGGCATTTGTCTCTCCATGACACGCTGGACACACCTCAGCTTTTGTTTGCTTTCAAGTTTTAGCGTCATATTCTCTTTTAGCTTTTACATTTTGCTGTCATGTTCCATAATATTGACTGTCTGATCCTGTGTACATTGCAATGATGATGATTTTGGATGATTTTATTTTATTTTTTGACGCCGTTCAACAGTCCCTAGACCGTCTCAAGGCGCCAGTAAAGAGTTCAGTTTTTAATTTAGTAATAATAAAAGTATAAAAAAATAATGTACTTTTTATTTTATAGTTTATACTTTATTTACTTTTCTACAAAACAGTCCATATTTTTATTAAATAATTGGCAGTCATTTTTACAGATCCCTTTGGTGTTATTTTAAAGCCTTTATCTTCGTCTAGGCAGCGATCTTTAAATGTATTTTTTAGATTTTATTTTTTATAGTGACATACAGTTTGATACAGTATTGAATTTTCATCTATGATTTGTTTTATTGTTCGTTTATCAATTTATTGTACTCACGATAATTATTATTTGTTTATGCAAATGATTTGATTAATATTAATTAAACTTGATACAATATTATCTATAATATTATATTATACTGTGTGAATACTTACCTCTGGGCTTTGTTCGCACCCTGCAAAGAGATAGACAACCTATTAAGCGCTTCAGAAATATTCATGATAGACAATTGCGAGATTTTAATTCTCAATCAAGTTCCGTAAAGCTTCATATTTTGATCACATAACGAGAGGAGAAATATATGCCATCCTACAACTGGTCATAGAAGGGAAGGTTGAGGGTCGTAAAGGGGTTGGAAGAAAGCAACTTTCCTGGCTTCAGTGTGGAGAAGCTGTTTCGTGCTGCCCAAAACAGAAAAGATTTCTCCCAGGTGGTCGTCAACGTCAAGGGGACCCGACAAGACACGTAAAGAAGAAGATATATTTGTGTCATCTTTGAAAGAACCTGAAATCTAAAATTTATCCATATTTGTAGATCATTGTTTTTATCCCATACGACCGGCACGAAGGGTAGACCAACGAAAGCCGCCTCGTGGAAACATTGCGCAAGAACTAATTCGTGAAATTCTGTATGAAAAAGTCCAACTGAAAAAATAATGAAGAATGAAATTTAGTAAAAAACACAAATGTTGGTGTATTTGTCTCTGTGGGGAAGGTAGTTTATTTGATTGACAGACAACAAGTACCTAATTCTAAAAAAAAAACAAAATTAAACTTAAGTGAATTGTATAACTGATATTTATATGACACTGTTTTATTTTGTAATATTGTAACCAATATACAGTGAAGAATAAAATAAATAATAATAATTAAATGTGAAACAATTTTTGTGTAATTTAAGGGGACCCTTTGACCACGTGAATAGCGCAGAAGTCTGGGGACTTCCATTTATCCGAAATTCTACAATTTACAAACCTTACCCACACCAAAGACACCACAGGGGGCAGCCCGAATGGCTGACCGGCAGTGATTTGTACTGCTGACCGGCTAAAATACATTCTGCAATAATTTTCTTTTTCTTGTGTTTTATGAATGAAATGAAAAAAATATCCAAGTGATCAATCAACGTGATTCTAAGCTTTCAGTGCTTTCTTTAAACCCCTTCCTTAAAACAATAAACTTTTTTCGTTGTCTTTTCATAACCTTTTCGCTCGATTTTCTTAAAATAATGCTAAATCATTACTGTTTTATTTTTTTATGGATATTTTCTCTCTCATTACTTAAAAATACTTCGAGCTTTTATAATTTGCTCAATAATATTGCCAGTAGGCGGAGAATATTTTTAATTAGCAATAAAGATAAAAATGTGGGCGTTAGAAATTATTATAATTATGAAAAGGTTGGTAATAGCTGGCAGTTAGTAAGTACTGAGTGATGATTCACGCGGCAAATTATACACATCACCTAGATCATACAAACATGGAATAACTCCTATTCTGTATTTTATGGTTGGCTATGACACCAGCTCAAATTTTTTCACGAAGTCATTTTGTGTTCATGGTGCTCGCTGTTGAAATAGTTTGCCTTCCAGAATAAGGTTGCTCCCCACTCTTCACTCTTTCGAGCGGGCGTTCAAGGGTTACTTTATCACTCAAAAGCTGGCATCTGTTTTTTAAGCCCTTATAATACCCATTCTTCTACCTTGCACCTTCTTTCTATGGTTTTTATAAAAGTTTCTTGAAAGTGGGTTAGTTGTAAAAAATCGATAATGTCGCTCTCTGTTAATTGATTTACATAAATACATACACCTTCTTCCCCTTGTCCTAGTTGGGTTGGAGGCCCTTTGCGCCTAGGTACCTCCTCCAGAGTCCACCGCTGTTTCCAGGACCTTTGGCCACTCCAAATCACCTTGCCAACTTCTTCTAGGGCAGCCCACCGATCTTGTGCCCCCTCCCTCAGCCTTCAAAGATCTATGTGGTAGTTTGTCTTCTGGCATGCATTATTTATTTATTTATTTATTTATCAATTCAAACGGCTTTGAAGCCAATTACAAAAACACATATTAAACATATTAAAAACATACAACCATTATGCAATGAGAACATCAGAAATTCTAAGAGCATTAAAATGATACATATCATGACAACAAATATACAAGTGAAAATAAAATTTAAAAACAGAAGCTACAAATGATAGACACACAAGCACCACCATAACAACACAAAATCACACACTTGTATTTGATTTAAATGTATTTTTATTTCAATGTTCTTGCAATCAATATACGGTAAAGAATAAATAAATGTTTTTTTGAGCAAAATTTCTGTTTATCTTGGAATAACTATTCCTAGGTTATCCATGATTAGTAAGCCATGGATAAATATGCATTTTTCGTGAGAGTGATTATGAAGTACACATTAGTACAATATAATATTAATTCAAATGATTGTGCTATTATACTCTGCATGTATGTTTGTATATTTGGAAACCATTTCTATTTTAATTTGTAATTGCAGATGATTTGTTTCATTTCTATTCCTGGTTATTTTATCATTAAAATCGTTTATGAAATCGTTGAAATTTCCATATTATTCAAATAATTGCAAAATTATTATTTCCAAACTAGTCGTCATACCCGGCTTTGCTCCTTCATCAAGCCGTCTATTAAAATTTTAATTACAATTTCATATCAATGGGATATCATTTCAAATCAGATGATACATTTATATCATCATCAATATTACGCCGCTTCCCTTAGAGGGTTGGCAAAAAGGATTGACTCACTCCTATCTTTACAAAAAAGATCACTTCCGTCACTATCATACAATGCCTCATGGATGCTCTCCTATTTAATGTGATCAACACGAGTCCGTCCTTGTAGGATTTGATTTACATAATCTTGCCGTTTGATCCTAGGACGGTCATGTCTCCGAGCACCATTCCTCTCAGCCATGTATACTTTTTCTTGGTCATTCTGTTCTCTTTCATTCTTTCCACGTGCCCAAACCACCGCAGCTTATTCACTTTTGTTGTTACCTGAGATTTCATTCCACACTCTTCTCGTATTACAAATTACAATATTACACACTTTTCTCTCAATAATCTCATTCTTACTGCATTTACATCGCTTTTATCCTTCCTCAGCCATGTCCAAGTCTCTCTTACTTACGTTGTTGGCGCTACGATGGCCGAATGCACCAACCTTAAGGCTGTGTTTGATAAAGTATTCTATTCTCAACTATTGGTCGCTGTATTTTTATATTAGTATTTTTTTTATGTATTTGGATTTATGTTATAAACCCAAATACAATCTTATACACCTTTCACAGTAAGCTAAAAGCTTGCGTCGCGAAAGGGGAGTTTTCCGGCACCTGGGATTGAACCGCGTACATCTTGTGCCTGAGACCGAGGCTCTATTACCTCCAGGCTACCGGCGAACTCTTATCAGGAAGATTGAGAATGTGTTGTAATTGTTGTGTTGTTGTCTAGATGTTGTTGATTTTCTTCTGGGATCGCATTGGCCTTCCGCTGTAATGATCCCTGTAAGAATCGTCTCTTTGTCAGTAATAATAATAATAATATTGGGCATTAAAATAATAAAAGATTTAAACAAATTAATTAAATGATTATGTGGGCTTTTGATATGTAAATCACATTTTGATTAAATAGAGAACTATCTAACACAGAGAGGGTTCAATTAGTTAATTTATAATCAATTGTATTATCTATGTCATCTGTGCACCGTCTGTTTTTTTTTTTTTTTTTAATGAGGTTAACAGCGGGTGAACTGCATTTAGAATTAATTATTACTACTACTACTACATATTGAGCGATTGCACGATGAAAGGATGACAAAGAGGATGTATTTATCTGAAAGATAGGTGTGAGGAAGCACGGACGTCTAAGAACCACGTGGATTAAATTATATTTTTAAACATTCCACTTTCTGCTACAGAAATTTATGAACTACTACTGCTACTACTGTCTTTGCAATTTCGAACACTGGCCTTTTACTGGGCGCTCAAAAACTTACGAAAAAGCGGCATTTACAAAAAAAAAGTAAAGAATACGGTGAAATTAAATGTGTAGAATATTTACCATTTTTTATTGTCTACCAATTATATTGAGTATATCTTATGAGGAAATCAAGAGAATGAGCGGATATGAGAGGAGTGTTGTGGACAGAATGCGTGTTAACATGTTACGATAATTTGAATATGTTGAGCGGATGCACAATGAAAGGATGACAAATAGGATGTATTTATCTGAAAGAGGGGGTGTGAGAAAGCGCGGACGTCCAAGAACCACATGGCTTGATCACGTGGACCAAAGATCGGCGTGCGGGTATGAGAAATTATATTATGAATGTGGAGGAAGCGAAAGAAATTTGTAAGGGTAGATGGCGTTCATAGCGTTCCGTCATTTCTGCCTATCCCACTTGGGAAACGGCGCAAGAATACGAGCATTTGCATAGTTTAGTTAAAAAAAGAAGAAATCCCATAGATTATTTCGTAAAAAAATACCTACTTAGGTGTTATAAAATATTCCGTATTTTGCATCATCCGTGAATGTCTCAATTTACTTGCACGCAAAGGACAACCTGAATGTTCATTGCTGATGATTGACTAACCACGCCACTTGCGATTGATACTATGATGGTTTACGCTGACAGAAACACAATAATATATTAATTGCAATACTGATTAACGAAATATATTTTTATGTTAGTTCATTTTATCAAATTTCTTACATCGTTTAACAATATTGCTCGATTATCTATAACGACTTTTAGTTTATCCCGTGAGTGTCTAGCAAAGAATAGGCCACGCATTCTTATCTGTAAATTTTCATGTGCACTGTCAAATGTATTCATTAAAAAAACACGTTTTAAGACATTAAATTTTACAACTTCAGTTCAGCTGTAGGCTATGCTACCCATCCAGAATGTATTAAATTTTATTAATCAATCAGATATCTCGATTGGAGAACCATGTTTACACAATGTAGCATTGGGCAAAATGTAATCGGTAGAAGTGAGAAAGGCGTCTCAACGTTTACGAATTGACTCTAGGCTAGCTTAAGTGATTACTTTCAAATTTTATTAGCACGGAAAGAACAATTTAAATGTTTCTTATAAGCAGTTGGCTTGCCGGCTACCTTACATGTGGATAGATGGACTTTTAAGCTATACATTCATACCTATATGTTATATTATTTTTATTATGTGTGACATAAGAATCAAATATTTAATTCGACCTAACACACACACACACACGAAGTCATAATACTGTATTACAATGTATGTATTATTTATGAATAACAAGACGTATAATATTCCCACAAGAATCTTCAAATAGTTCGTTGGAAGCGAATGCCAGGCAGATGGCGCTATTTTCGGACATGATTCATATTATCTCAAATGTCTACTAAATATAGTGAACACGTATCCATAATATGGACTCATACACATTGTGAGAGCCAGAAAATATTAAAATGCTGGCATACACGATACTGTAATATGAAAAAAAAACACAATACTATTATACAATAGACCTAAACTCGAATTTACCAATGAATTTTGTAGAGTATTATTGTTTCTTGGACCAGAAGTATTTTAAGGAGATTTTTCAAAGGAGCAGTTAATAGTTTACATTTTGTTTTCGTAATAAAAATAAAAATAACTCTTATCAAATTTTGACGTGCATTATTATATACGAATCTAATTACTATCATTCATTATTTATTTATTTTATTCTTCTTACACATCATCATTTACATAACAAAATCAGCAAATCAGTTTACATAAAAATATGTGATTATATGCAGTGGCGAGATTATCACTTAATAGTGATTTCTTCCATCTAACCTTAATTTATCTCGTATCTGTTATTATCATTTCTTAATATTTAACTCAGTTTGACCAAAATTTGAACTTAAGATAGTACTGCATCAAAGTAACAATTTATTATATTTATAAGACAATCAAAACACTGTTATAATTTTCACCACATTTATTCAAACTCTAACGTTTTCGCCCACTTCAATGGGCATTCTCAAGAGTACTAGTACTCTTGAGAATGCCCATTGAATGCCTCTTGTACGAAAACGTTAGAGTTTGAATAAATGTGGTGAAAATTATAACAGTGTTTTGATTGTCTTATAAATATTGAATATGAATTTTCACAGTGTGAACACAAACACCCTTCAACAATTTATTAAATTGTTTGTTAATAGCTAACTATTAACAGTAGCTACAATAGTTTTACGATTTATCAAATTCTGTTTCCATAATTTGAGTTTGTAATGCGATAGCTCTAGTCCCCGCAATCAATCATACTCCCTTGTATCCCGTTACAAAAGTTTACATTGTAAATTTATCAAAAAGCACGAAATATTATTATCATTCCTTGTGAGGTTATCTGATTTCAACAATAAATAATTTGTCCGTGTGGGCTGTGCTGTGGTGTGGTCGTGATGTGAGCACGCTTGCGCCGCTCCATACTTCTTTACATTCCATACAAGAACAACACTATGGGAAGTAAGGAAGCACGGAACTAACGCGAAGCAACAGAAGACAGAAATCCAATCCAGCACTCAGTTCCTTCCTTGTTCGTCCTGTGACTCTGAATAATAATACTCCGAGGAATGTTGATTTCATGCATCACTATCGCAAAACCGATGCATATCTCAACTTCTTGGAATTCATTACACTGATTCGGTCAACACCACTGAAAGCAGTCGGTTCACTTTATGTATGTATGTATGTACTGCACTCAATTATTAATATATATTATCTCAATTAATAAAAGCATTTCAAATTTTCTCAGCACTTGAATCGCACATTTCATATTGATGATACGACACAATATATTGAACTTATTATTAATTATTGTTTCTTGCTGCACAATTTACTAAGGGACCGATGATCCCTTCAAAGACCCAAACTCGAACGTTAACTGGACTTTGTCGAATCTTGATTAGTTTTTGAGTTCCATTTTTCCAGAGTTCCAGCAGATTTGAGCAGAGCGTACAAATGTACGACTGTATGATGAGATGCTGGCCAGCCGGCACCGCACTGATGACTGAGTCGCGGCGGTCTCAGCAGCCGGCAGGGGCAACCCCCCTGGCCAAATTAGTATCTTCCACAAATAGCCTCCCGGGCTCCCGGCGCGCCTCTCTCGGTGGGGAGGATATATTTAGCGTAACCCAACACCGGCAACACTCCACACTCACGGTGACTCTCATCAGTCTTGTCTTCATTTCTACTACACAATTTCTCCTCCTTACTTGGTGACTGTATTACCTTTTGAACTGACCCTCCCAGTTCAATTTTCCAATCTATTTTCTTCTCAACAACCTTTTTTATTCCACATAAACGTCATTATGTTGTTCTTGTACTGACAACTACCTTCGAATTAAAATTTATTTAACTCTTCATTTTTTGCACAAAAATTTTAGAGCCACTTAATCTGCAAACATTGTTGTTACGCAAATTACAAATCAAGTTGTAGTTACGCAATTGTCTTATTCTTTTTGAAGTCTGGGCTTGTATCGCGGCAATAAATCACCTAGACAGACATATTAAGAAGAAATAAAATACCTCGCCTCACTCACTGTCGTGGAATGAAGGAACAACTTTTTTTGTACGGCAATATTATAGAACAAGACAAAGTCCTATCCAAAGATCTATTTATAATAGGAGAAGATGGTATTTACATAGTATGTGTAGTCAGTCAGTCACAAGACATCAGACACTTCCTGTCTTTCCACCACTTACAGAAATAAGAAATAACATACACTCATACTACTTAACAGCAACACTACTTCACTGCTGTATCATATGCAAAAGAGAGAGAGAGAGAAAAAAAAAAAGAGAGCGAGTAAATAATATGTAAGGAATAGAAACGATGGCTCATATAGTTATAGATATAATAAACAGATACAATGTATACAACCACAGCACTATGTAGACACTATTGGAACTGCACCCAACTCAACAAAAATGTGTACCTACATATCATTATCTCAGCACTGGTAGTACATAGTAACATTAGCCAGGAATCAAATTCAGAAACACCAATGTTATCAACAAAAACGAACACTGAAATACTTAACTATATACTTCATCTAGATGCGTATAATTTTAAAACTAACAGCACGCAACTCACTCACTAACTGAGAACTACGTACAAAACATAAAATGGTATTTTTATCGTGTTCGATTTTAGAATCAACCAAGTCCGTGCTGTTGGCCACATTGATTATTATAATTATTTTACATTCAAATGTATTTATGTAAATATCAAACACTATTAGACTATTGAACCGAGCAAACAATAGAAAAGAACGATGAATTCTATTTAAATATAGTTGTTTTTATTATGTACATGTTACGAAACGTTTTGGGTGTTTTTGTTTGACCCTACGGGAACCATACCAGAATAAAGCGATTGACTAACTGATCGACTTATTCATGATGATGGCTGAACTCGACGTACGAGTGTATACCTACTCTACAACTTGGGTGTTATTATAAATTTTTGATTTAGCATACATTACTTCTACTACCGATACTGTATATAATTACATATTATTATTGTTTGTGTGACGTCTGTTTCTTGATATACCAATACTAACTCATAGCATAATATATTAAATGTTGTAGGCTATTCGAAATTTCTGGGATCGTTTGAAAAGAGATTCGTTATACTTTGTACAAATTTAGTTTGAAAATAAGAGATAGTTTTTTTATTATTTTTTGGGTGTGCGGCATGGATTAACCAATCATTTTCAAAAAAGGACACAAAATAGACCCTTGTTGCACACCCGAAATTTTTTTCACATCACCTAATGCCGCGATAGCCTGTCTATTCATATTTGGAAAAATAGCAGAATAAAAGTTAGTAATTGAGTTTAGGCATAAAATAAAAATAAATTATTGAAAAAATTGCATCCAGAAGAGATGGTGAGAGCAAGCGTAGCTACCTAGAAGCAACGAATAAGATTTATAATAACGGACGCACATTGAAGAGACAAACCTTCAAACTTGTTTAAGTAGGTACTCATATGAATTAAATTAAAACTAAATTAAAACTGGCTGATAAGAGTTGCCCAATAAAGAGATGAATGATAAAATATAGAGTTGGCTTATATCCAGCAGTGATTTTTTTGTTATTCGACAAGTTTACAAGTCTATTGTGAAATATTTTGCTTAATTTGAAAGCGATAATTATAAATCTTGTGCCTTTTTGTATTATCGTCCACGTTGTGGAGATCTGACATGGCCCAGTAAAAAAGATAGATAAGGTATCTTTTGAAATAGCTGTAAGTGTCAAAGGCAGCTAGTCAGCACAGTGAGTTTCATCAATTTAGATAATATTATCTCACTAAATGTTTCTCCAAATGACCGTGGTGTCTAGGCTCTTTGTAAAGTGACTTACTATGCCAATGAAACTACGACATAATATTATGCAAAGTCCCAGCCCAGACCAGAAACAATCCCTCGATACACTCCAGTCTCCACAAATCTAGAGACGCATATAAGTAGTTTTGTTAGGTAGGAATATATTATGGTTATGCACACTGAAGTAATGATTCAATAAGGAACATCGACCATTCGTTTCGCTTCAGTTGACTGAGCACAAAGATTCGTATTGTTCTTTCCTTTTTGATTACTCACTCCTTGCTTGCAGCTGACTTAAGTTATATGTGCATATTATTATTTTTTTTTATCATGATTATATTACCTAGTTCTCGGGTCAAGTCGAGTTCTGGATCACGATTTAGTGTTCGGATATTTCACATGTTTATTCATTAATTAAAATGAATCTGGATTATAACCTCAAATAAACCCTCAAAAACTCTCATAGTTTGTAACATGCACCTCCATATAGAGCGATTCTGTAACAATTGAGTTACGATTTTGTATAGTATTCCAAAAACACTCGGATAAGAACGGTATATTTTGAAATAGGGATCACTGAGGGATTTTGGGATATTGGGACAACAGCATTGTTTTCACATTTCATAAGCTAATTGTTCCGTTTAGTAGCACAGGAAAAACATCACTCTGTCATTCTAAATTCTAATTGCGGCATTCTACAACCGTCATAACCTATTTTCAGAATATCCTCAGAACCTGTCAAGGTTCATTATCATAACGTTCTGATTAAATAATGTAAGTGGATTTTCTTAATTAGGTACGGTGGGTTGTCCTAAAAGAAATTGGCAAAAAGACATGTATATCAAATATGTGTACTGAAAGACATAGTTTGAAGTAGTTAGATGCCCTGGAAGTAGTAGTGTAATGGACGAAGAGATCTTTAGAGGGAAAATCTAAACCCAATGGGCTTCAGACACAGCAAGAACAAAGGGATAAAGATATAATTATTATATACTGTGAAAGAGATAATAATAAAGGTACAGAGATTCCCTCGATTCTAATGACACAAGACAATATGGATATAAATTTTCCCTCCAATTCTTTAAACAAAGCATATTATTATTACGTACATAGATGTTGACAATCTTACGTCTTCCAGCGTATGCCATCCCTTCAGAAAACTGTTTATCTTCTTGAATTTTCTTCTGAATTATCGCACAATTTCTTTAATTATTACACAAAACTATTTTATTTTTTAAACATTGCATATTTTATTTTTGAAATTGGCGGATGAATCATAAATTAATTAATTCAATTGTAATCATGAAGTTCAACCAAGTTACATCTTTTGATATGTTTTTATTTATTTAATAATTTAAAACTAATTTACGTATTTCCGAGGCGGCTCAATTTCTTCAAATAAAATTAAATTATTTTTAGGTTCTTCTTATCAACCCACTCCCGTTTACTCCCGAACAAAGGTCTTCTCCATCTTTCTCCATGTTGTCCGATCCCGAGGCGTCGTTTCATCCATTTCACATAAATATTTTACGTTAATCTCAATACAACCACTCACTTTTGATAGTGTTTAATTAAAATTTATATAAATTATTTATATAAATTAGCCTACCAAAATTTATTTTAATTACAGCAAAAAACGCAAAAATATTATAAATAGATCAACGACTTTCTTTATCACAGCGGTTTAAATTAAAAAGAATTGTTAAATTTCATTAATTGTATCGGCATTTACTTTGTAACACTTCATTTTAAATTATCAAATAAAATAAAATAAATATTTATTATTTTGTTTCGTGTTACTGTTGAGTAAGACTAACGCACGACCGGTTTCGCGGACTCCGAGTTCGCATCATCAGGTGCTGATCTATAGTATAGATCAGCACCTGATGATGCGAACTCGGAGTCCGCGAAACCGGTCGTGCGTTAGTCTTACTCAACAGTAACACGAAACAAAATAATAAATATTTATTTTATTTTATTTGATAATTTAGAATTGTTAAAATTTATTTTGTTCCGACACTTGACGAAAATAGTTTTAACTAGACACTTTAAAATTTATTTAAATTTGATTACGTTTTTTTCAGTTCAAAAATGTTAATACGGACAATTGTATTGTCACTGTTTCACTAATGAACGAAGAATGAGTGAATGAATATTATGAATATTTTGCGTTCGTCATAATATTATTATTATAAGTGATGCACAAATTATAAAAATGTGTTTAAAGTTTCAACTGCCTGGATCCAATGGCAAGGCAATGTACCCGTCTTGGGGGATTTGTTTCACATACCTACTACACAATTTATTTAAGAATAATAATAATAATTCTGCAGGGTTAGTACGTCTCAAAGGAAGGGGGGTCGTATACTTTAAGGGGCTCCGCACTTTTGCAGGAATCTTCAATTTTTTTTTCAAACTTTATACCTTATTTTTTTACGCGGCGGCAGAATGACCACACTGAGAAAAATACTCAAAACGAATCATTGGTACGGTACTATCAGATTAGGACCAGAGATTGTACAAACGATTCATTGGTATAAATCTATAATATTAACTCTTCGCAAACAAATCATTGGTAAATTTACCAATAACTTGTTTGCGAAGAGTTAATATTATAGATTCGTACTAATGAATCGTTTGTACGATCTCTGGTCCTAATCTGATAGTACGTACCAATGATTCGTTGTGAAATTTCGTTAGTATTTTTCTCAGTGCATCCACACACTTTTCAACGTTATACAACCAGATAAGTTTCAATATACTATATTATGATCAGTCAATATAAAATGATTGAGAGTTGAGACGCTTATATAAACCAACTGAAGAAGGACATGAACTGTGGCACATACGTAGAATTAAAGAGACTTGCTGATAATAGGGAGGAATGGAGAATAAAATTTATACTCGTTGCAGACCAATCCAATGGATTGTAACTCACTATATATTTATGTATATTATGATCAGTCATGATCACACAAAAACTTAACAGCCTAATGCCGGGAAAAATTCACCTTTCCAGATATCCAGGATATCAAATAATTATGATATCCTGGATATCTGGAAAGGTGAAGAAAGAATTGTGCTCTAATAAACGAGAGTTTAAAGATATGTATTTAATTTTTGGAAATTTTAAGTCTGTATAGTTATATAAGTAAAATGAAAACAATTAGAATTATTGGCTTAATTATTTGTTGGTATAAAGAGGACGGTCTGCATGTTTTATACATGCAGCTGGTCTGCTGGCTACCCCAATTGTGAGATATGTCATGATGGTAGTAGGTAATTGTAATTATTTGCCGATTGTAACTTGGCATGTGTCTGAATATGAATGTGGGTAGAACTGCTCTGTAAATATGTTTATTAACACCAAAAGAATTTGCAAGCAAATTATATGAAAAAAAATATGTTTTTAAATTAATATGTACACTACTACTAATAGCGAAACTATTTTCACGATGTCCCGGGTTCGGTTCCCAGCCAGGGCAAAATGATGAATGACCTTTTTGAACTGTCCCAGGTCTGGGTGTTACATTTATATGTATTTAATGCATTGTATATACATTTGTATCGTCGCGTTAGTACACATAATACAAGATTCATATCTTAGTTTGGGACAAGCTTGATCTGTGTGATTTTTTATGCATGTTACGTTAAAATAATAATATGTTGATTGTGTAGACGTTTATTTTTCTAAAACTCCATATTAATTTTTGGAAAAAAATGCTGTTTTAAGTTTTACTTACAGTTTTGACAATGAGTTTGTAAGTTGAAACCGATTTAATAAATAAATACAGTAAAATTTAACACTTTTTGTTTCTAAATAAAAAAAAGTTAAAATAATAAATACTAGAAAAACAATGAATTGCCCTGGTTATCAGTACAGCTGAAGAATCATTTTTTTAATACAAGGTACAAATAATAATTAAAAATCAAAATTTCTTGTAACGTTATCGGTTTAAAACCCCTGCTTTCTTTATAGATCCCATAGATCCCAAGTCCCGCGCACATATGGTGACAGTGTGTTCAATAGATCTTTATCCTAAAATGGAACTCGGCACTATACCACCGCGCAACAATAGTTAACCATTACATTGCACTCATAAAATGATCAGATGCATTCAAAACGATATTTTCAATTCAGTGCCGTTATATTGTTTGCATTTTGAAACATCTTCGCTGCAGATGTATCTGGGTTGGGGTCATGTGTGACACATACACACAGCTAACTATTCTTAGAAGGGTATAGAATATATTATTATAATTATTAGGTATTTCTACAAAGTCTTAGATAAAACATCCGCAAGATGTTCCCCACACATTATAATACAGTATTAATTTCTGTCACGCCGTTATTCACAGAATGATTCTCTTATTTCATTCATCTGAACTATAATTATATACCTATACTTAAATATGATTTTGGTTTAGTAGATAGAAATCGCGCCTCTGCGATAAATTCTATACTATACTATACTATACCCTCACGCCGTGTCCCAGGTGGGGTAGGCAGAGAGAACGGAACGCCATGTCGCTCTATCCCTACATACTTCTTTCGCTTCCTCTACATTCATCCAGTTTCTCATACATGCACGCCGATTCCTCTTACTTAACACGCGACCGTCCTTGAGAATTTGATCCACGTGGTTAAGCCACGTGGTTCTCGGACGCCCGCGCTTCCTCACACCCTCTCTTTCAGATAAATACACCCTCTTCGTCAATCTTACACCATCCATTCGCTCCACATGACCAAACCATCTCAATTTATTTACACGCATTCTATCCACAACACTCCTCTTGCATCCACTCATTCTTCTAATATCCTCATTTCTTACTCTATCACGCAATGTTTTACCTACCATTCTTCTCAGTGATCGCATCTCCACTGCATTTATTCCACTCTCGTCCTTCTTCTGCCATGTCCAAGTCTCGCTTGCATACATCAGTGTCGGTACAAGGATGGCGTTGTGCACCAGCATTTTAGCCATGTTCGAGACATTGCTATTGCTAACAATAGATCGAAGTGCACCGTTCACTTTCGCACCAGCCACTTTTCTTTTTTCAATATCCCTTTCGTACCTACCATCCCTTACAAACATACTTCCTAAATAAACATATTCGTCCACTTGCTCCAAACATTCATTTCCAACCTTTATTTCACACATTGTTCTTTCAACCTCTCTTTCAAACACCAGCACTTTCGTCTTTGTCACATTCATTTTCATCCCATTCATACTGCAACTTTCATATACAACTGACACAATCTTTTGTAAATCACTTTCACTCTCAGCCATTAATACCAAATCATCTGCATACATCAACGCATTCACACGGTTTCCATTCAGTTCAATGCCAACATCCATCTCTTTCAAAGGACGCATACAGTAGTCGAAAAAAAGGTTGAACAGCCATGGAGACATGACACAGCCTTGCTTCACTCCTTTGGTGAGGACAAACCACTCGGAGAAGGCGTTATTCACCCTCACGCAGGCGGAGCTCCCAACGTATAGCGAAGAAATTGCGTGGATCAACTGGTTGTTCACCCCATACTCCGACAACACGCGCCACAATCTCTCCCGATCCACACGATCATATGCTTTCTCCAGATCCACGAACGCACAGAAAAGCTTCTGGTGTTTACCCAGAAGCTTCTCTACGACCATTCGTAGGGAGAAGATCTGATCAGTGCACCCTCTACCATTCAAAAAAGCTCCTTGTGCATCCCATATCTTACACTCTGTTGCCTTTCGTACTCTCTCAATCAGAACTCTTCCATACAGTTTTCCTATTGAACTCAGCAAACTAATAGCCCGATAACTCCCACATTCAAGCCTAGAACCTTTTCCCTTATATAGCGGACAGATGATAGCCTTCCGCCAGTCCTCTGGAGTAACGCCTTCTTTCCAACAAGTGTTGAATAGTTCTAGGCACCATGCAAGAGTCTTCTGCCCACCAGCCTTGATGAGCTCAATTGAAACACAATCATATCCTACAGCCTTACCGCACTTAGCTTTCTTCAACGCATTCGTAATTTCCGTCAAACATATCTCATCCTTTACACTCATGTTATCATTTCTACCATTGCACTCATTTACATTCACACCACCACATTCAAATAATTCTTCAAAATACTCTTTCCATCTTCTTAACACGCAATCACCACTCACTACCACATTACCATTATTATCTTTTATCCCTTTCACTGAGTTTACTTCCACACCCGTCCTCTTCCGCTTCACCTCCTTCCAAAATATTTTCAAATTTTCTTTCGCACACGCTGACAACTTCTGGCATTCCTTGTCTTCTAGCAATTTTTTCTTCATTTCCACTATCTCTCGCACTTCTTTCTTGCACGCTCTGTATGTTTCTTTCATTCGTTCCTTATCGCCTTCACTTCCCTGTCTCACACTCATCAAATCTTTCCATGCATTCTTCTTCTTTTCCACGACCTTTTTCACATCATCATCCCACCATGCATCACCTTTTTTGCGTCCAACGGTGGTTTCACCACATACTTCTTTTGCACACTCTATTAGCACACCTTTCATAACATCCCATTGTTCATTCAGTGTACATTCTTTCCTTTCATGCGCGCTAAATCTTTCATTCGTCTTTCTTTCGTACTCTTCCTGTATATTCGCATCTTTCAGTTTTTCGACTCTCAATCTCTTAAAAGGCACGGTTTTATGTGTTCTCGACCGCCAGCCAGAGAACAGATTTATCCTAGTAACAACAAGGAAATGATCTGTTTCCAACTCAGCGCCTCGGTAAACTCTGGTATCTGTAGTCGCCTTTCTAAGACGAGAGTCCACACACACAAGGTCTATCATCGATCTTTCATTCCCTCTCTCCCAAGTATACTGATGGATTTCTTTATGAGCGAAAAATGTATTTGCCACAAAGAGATCCATCTCCAAACACGCTTCTATTATACGTTTTCCATTGTCATTCACTCTTCTATCACCATGATTTCCCAACACACTCTCTAGGTCATTCCTTCTGACACCGACCCAACCATTGAGATCACCTGCCAGAATCAATCTTTCATTCTCATTCTTATCGTCTGCAATCTTCCGCACACTGTCCCAGAACTCTTCCTTTTCCGTATCCATTGCATCGTTTCCGGGACCGTACCCAATCATGAGTAGGATCCTCGTCAACCCTACCTTGAAGCGGATCCAAATTAGCCTGGGGCCAACACATTCATATCCTTTCATACAGTTGCTCATTCTCTCCGACAGAAAAGCACCCACACCCTGACACGCATGTTGTGAGTCAGGGACTCCTGACCACAGCTCGATTCTTCCGTTTCTTTCATTCATCCCACTTCCTTTCCTTTTAGTCTCACAAACACACAAAACATCTAGAGACTTTTCATCCATCATCTCAACGATTTCATTCTTCTTTCTCAGCATCCCTCCTCTTACATTCAACACTCCTAACCGACATTCCGGTCTCCTCTGTGTGCCCTTCCCCCCCTTTGACACGCCATGATGGGTGGCAAGCCTCATCGCTGGTATTCGCGTCAAGGGGCGTTAGTTCGCCCTCTGCGATAAATTCGCCCTCTGTATATTAATTGTGTGATTGTATTTTGGTTAGCTGGAAGATATCGCCTCCAGGCAATAAGCTCGCTAATTTATCATGATTTTTTTTGATCAATAAAATGTTATTATTATTATTATTGTTGTTACATATAAAATGTCAGTGACTGAGAGAAGAAGAAGAAGAGGTGAACAAGCAGTCATTATTTGATCGTTTTAATCGTTTGAATTAAAATTACAATCATTCTTAAATTAGCTCCAATATTCACTTATCGATTTACCTATCAATACCATGGCTATTTTTATCTCAAAATTTAATAAAAGATCAATGACGCCTACGGGAAATTGAAATTAAATAATAATAATAATACAGATAATTTGTATTTGGCGCCGTTTAATGATCCGTGACCATCTCAAGGGCGCCATGGCTTTTCTTGAAAAGCAGTGTTTTCAGCTTACTCCTGAACGTTGCAGTGGGTTGGTTCTGTCTTAAGTCCGCTGGCAATCGGTTCCAGGCGGTTGGCCCCGCAACGCTAAAGCTCCTCTCTGCGAATTTGGAAGTGTTTGCCCTGTTGGGCTCCACAAGTTTGTTGACAGCGGTGGAAGCTGATCGCAGTGGTCGCCTCAGAGTTTCATCGAGGGGACAGAGTTCAGCGAGGCATTGAGGTGCCGTGCCGTTCAAGGCTTTGTGAACCGTGAGGCACAATTTGAACTCCACTCTCTCTGGGACTCTCAGCCAGTGTAGCTCCTTAAGCAGTGGTGTGATGTGACAGCGCTTGTTCTCCCTATAGATGGTGCTGACAGCAGCATTAAAGGCCATCTGGAGACGATTCAGAAGGATCTGGGGCAGTCCTGTACATATGATGTTACAATAGTCTAGACGAGAGACGACGAAGGCGGCGACTAGACTCTTAACTGCGTCTACAGATAAGTGTCTTGATACTAGGTACAGTTGGCGAATATAAAAGAAGGCTGTGCTCACTGTCCTTGACACTTGAGCCTCCATAGAGAGTGCTCCATCCAGTAGGACGCCGAGAACAGATATGGTGCGCGATGGTGTTATGTCAGTGCCGGAGACAGAGATTGGTGTGGTGTCTAAGAGATGTTGCCGTCCAGGAGAGGCAACCCACATAAATTCCGTCTTAGTTGGATTCAATTTAAGACGTCTCTGGGCCATTAAGTTCGAGAGTTTTGCCACACACTGGACAGTGGTAGCCACCAAGTTGTCTCTTTGATCCGGACTACAGAAGCCTACGAGGACACGATCGTCAGCGTATGCATAGTTTCGCATGCCACACTAAACCGAATATATCGCCCACAGCTTTCTGAAATAATCAAATTACATAATATTAATAGAATCAAAATATAAACAACATTAAGTTTACTTAATTTCGCCATGAATAAAACTAGATTAAGAGACTTTTCGGGTAGAGACACTAGAGACCCATCATTAGTGAGTTCTTTTTAAAAGCGTATTTTGCAAATACGTGTACCTTCTATCCCTGATCTACTACTACTTCTACTACACATATCCCACGTGTGGGGTAATCAGCAGATCCGCTGCATGTTATAAATATTCAATTGGTCCTCTCCGTGCCAACAAAAAAATAAGGCAACAAATAAATGCCTCAAACAACATTGGTGGCAAATCTTATCGATGAATTTAAAATGTAAAATCTTGTTTTTTTTCTAACACCTGTTTTTACATGACACTCGAAAAATTATAGAAAAGAGTGGGAGACCAATTCTTTGCCGGGTGCTGCACGAATGGTTTTAAACAAGACAACTGTAAACTTACAAAAAAGGGTGATGGGGAACTTTTCTTCGCAAGAAACTCCACGAAGCTGTTTTAATTTTGAGATCTTAACAACATTCCCTGCCATGCCGGTAAAATAGCCAGTATTCATACAAAATAAGTGTATTTTTGTTATGTCGATACTTCCACAAAAATAGAAAATAATATGTATTTATGTCATCGACTTATAAACTTAGACCAGAAACATAATTTACTAATTCTCTCTGAATTCAGGTCCCAAATCAATATCAACACAATATAAATTTGCTGTTTCATTCATGACATATTAATTTACCGTTGCTGTTTCACTCTCACTTATTCATTAAGTATTGTACATCTTACCCATATTATTTATAACAACAAAAGGTACAAAATAAAATTTTTGAGGACTTATAAGGTCATTGTCAAACTGTCATAAGTCGAAACCTGGTAACTTATTTAACAAATAAAACATAGTAAAACTAAAAGCAATTTTGTTTTCGTTATATCAAATATTGGCACGAAGAGGACAGTTTGCATGTTTCTTACGTGCAGCTGATCTGCTGGCTACCCCACTTGTGGGATATGCCGTGATGGTATAGTAGTAGTAGTAGTATATCAAATATAATGGAATTTTACAAAATTAACGTCAACTCAATCAACAATGTATTGTAATTGTGTTGTTGTCTGGATATTGTGGCCTTCAGCTGCAATGATCCTTGTAAGAATCGTCTTATTGTCAGTAATAATAATCTTCTTTACGGAACAAACTATTTGAAAAGACATGATCAGGTAGCAAAAATATTACATCAAAATTTAGCTTTGAAATTTAAATTAATTGAACAGGAATCAAAATTACCATGCTATAATTATTGTCCAGTATCGGTACTTGAAAACAATGACACTAAACTCTACTGGGATCGACCAATTCAAACTGATCGAACTATTCTAGCTAATCGACCAGATGTGTTGGTTGATCGCAGATGCCGTAAAACATACATCATAGAAATCACTATACTGCACGATGAAAATTTAAATAAAGCTGAGCAAGATAAGATAATAAAATATCTTGATCTTGCTCACGAAATCAAAGATATGTAGAGAACACCTACCACAATCATCGTGCCTATAGTGTTGTCTGTGAATGGTTTAATACCTAAGAGTCTGTCAAGCAATTTCAGAAAACTGGGAGTAGATGACAGGCTCAAATACAGCATGCAGAAGGCCGTACTTCTATCGTCCACCAGGATAGTAAGAAGGTTTTTGTCCCTGTAGCTCTGTAAGTGATCTCCCATGATTGTACTGTTTCATAAAACATCATGGAAGAATCAACTCGAATAATGTTAGGGTTCTACATTTTGAATATAAATTTATTTTAATATTTTATGGTTTTTGTTATTTAATTTTATATTTAAATTTTATCGTTAATCTTATATTGTGTTCAAAATGTAGAATCTAATATTGTTTTGTTAAATAAATGAGATATGAGATAGTAATAGACTATCTCACAACCTTGAACCAACGCTTGTTTAAGATTGATATGAAAATATTTTGGTCGCAAGATTCGATTGGACCCAATACCAACATTTTGTTTGAGTTTCTAGTCTATGATAATGACTAATGTTATACGTCTATGATTTGTGTATAGGTACTTTATATTATTTTGTTTCGGATAAAGATAATGGTAGCTATATCGAGATAACCATCAGAAATTGTTATTTTTATTATTGGTATCGGAACAATACAAATGATATGTTTGTTTTGTATGGAAAACTTTAATAAAGCGTAGGTACTCCTACAATGACTTTATACAGTTAACTGCTATGAAAGCTGGAGATGCGCCAATGTCTGTTTGAATATTGTGTCTGTCGTGTGGTCACCTTATTCTCTACTTTAAACGGGACAGTGGTGTAGCCAATCTAATGTCGTTGGGTACAACGACATTTGTTGTAATTGCTTTTTTTCTTTTATTTATTTACATTTTTGACAGGAAAAACAATTTCGCTGATTTTAAAAGAATTAACTTCTGTAACAGTTTGAGATATTTTTATAATATTTTTTTTGTAAACAATTGAGATCTAGAATAGTCATCAAAATGAATGTCAATATTAAGCATATGGAATAATGAAAGTAGACATAATAATTTAGAAAACAAACTTGACTGAGAGAAAGGGTGTTCAAAACCTTGGCCGCATGGATCATGAGGACCAGATCCTAAAGAATGGACACATACTGAACAGTAAACACATTGAATAGAAGTGGATCCACGAGATGTAATATGAAGATTATAGAAGCGAAAAATCACTCTGCTCCTCCCCGCAGTCGCAACTAGCGTCCTCTCCATCCAAAAAGCCCCACTTCCGCTGGTTACTTCTGCACCTTGTCACCCCAACTCTCAGTCTGTTCAGTGTCTTCCACGTGGGGTAGCTCAGACTATGCACGGTGTTTGCGCTTTCAGATGGCATAGCTGCGACTGCGGGGAGGAGCAGGGTGATTCTCGTCTATTGCAATGTCCGCTGATGCGGAATGCATGTAATGGGAGTGACCTGATGATGGCGAATGACAAGGCGATATACGTCGCTGCATACTGGAGTGGCAAGGTCTGAAGTCCGGACCCGAAAAGTAAGTAAGTAGAAGCGAAAAATGTCAACATTGATAGAAATATATAAGAGGTGCTAGTTTTTTTTATTATCTGTCCTGCAAAAGAAGCGACGTGATATATGTGTAAATTCGAACCTGTTCTGTTCGAAAATATGAAATTTAATTTACGTATGTAAGTATGTTGGATGATTTATTCGGCACCATTTAATGCAGCATCCATCTCAAGGGCGCGGGAAACTATGTTGGAAAAACGATGTCTTCAACTTTCTCCTGAACGTTGTTATCAATTGGTTTTAACGAAGGTCCTCGGGGAGTCGGTTTTAGATGACGGGTCCTACGACTCCAAAAGCCGTATCATAGAAGCAGGACTTGTTTGCTCTGTTGTTTTCATCCAGCATGTTGGTGGATGTCTTGGCTGAGCGTTGAGGTCTAATTTCAGGTGTTTTGAAAACACACCGCTCAGGAAGTGACTGCAGTGCCATATTGTTCAATAGCTTGTAAACTTGACTTTTTTACGTACTTTATTATAATTTTTTTTTTTATTTGTGTTACGCCTCTGTGACAAATTGCTTTACCTTATTGCAACGTTTTCATTCATGTTGAAAACTTTTAGCAATTCTTTCCAACTATTACATAACATTATTATAAGTATAACGCGACTGTATCTATGCAATTTTCTGTGAGCGTATACAACTACCTACACACTATGTATTTTCATTGTTGGCTTGCTTTCCTACAAAGTAACAAAATAACAAAGATATCATTCGTAACTTCACTCGTACGATAAAATATCATAATACAGTATATGTATAACTTTGTGTATAAACTTTTTCTAAGTAAGTCTTAAGTGTACCTACACATTTTGCTTCATAGAGCTAAAATTGGTCGCCCACTAACTTCTCCTACAAATGGAGAAGGCTGTTTACTGACATGTTTTCACGGGGGAAGCATTTAAGGGCGAACGTACGAATCGTTTCGCACCTAAAAGAACTTCAAAGGGAATTTAAAACAAAATACTTAATAAGAATTATCATTTATTATTATACTGGTAGGTACAGTTTAATAATACAAGTACTCGATAAATGTAATTTATTTCGTCCAGGTCAGGACTTAGGTAATGCCGCGCCTCGCCAAAAGATTGTAATCATATAAATGGGTTCCAGTTGACCGCCTTTATGATTCATGGCCCCAATTTTTAGCTTTAATATCATTACTTTCTACAATTTTACCTTTTGTTATTTCATTTCGTTATTTACCTTTCTCTCTTTCTCCCTCCCTCGCGCTATCCCGCTCCATTCATTCATTCATTCACACAATACGAACGTTCTGTAATAATTGTATTACTTGATCTCTCATTTTGACGTTCCTCCCGGGAGCACAGGACAGAACCAACCTCCTCGACCCACGACATTCATAGCACTCTGATTTTATACTATACTATACTTATACCCTCACGCCGTATCCCAAGTGGGGTAGGCAGAGAGAACGGAACGCCAAACAGATCTATCTTTACACACTTCCTTCGCTTCCTCCACATTCATACCGTTTCTCATACACGCACGTCGATTCCTCTTACTCTTACGTCCTTGACAATTTGATCCACGTGGTTCTCGGACATCCGCGCTTCCTCACACCCTTTCTTTCAGACAAGTATATCCTCTTTTTATTCGATTCCTGATTTGGGCAAAATTGAAATACCTATAACCTTTTTCAAGAAAAGACCTATAGGGCGTTCCGTTCTCTCTGTTTGCCCTACTTGGGATACGGCGTGAGGGTATAGATAGAAAGATAGATAGACCTTTTGCAAATTTCCAAATTTGGTTCTCTGGTCGCTATGTATAAATTCAACTAGAATTAGTGTTTAGTGTATTGTATAGATATATGTGTATCGTCGCGTTAGTAGGTACCCATAATACAAGATTCATAATTATATTAATTTGAGACTAACTCGATAGGTATGTGTCAATTGTCTATACATGCTATGTTATTGTAGCGGAAATAGAAATTTGGTTGGCAATATTTATTTATTTATAAAAGCGAGCTCCATTTTTGTTTCTTATTCTTCTTCTCAGCCCACTTCCATCCACTCCTGAACGAAGGCATCCTTCATTTCCTTCCACACCGTTCGATCTTCGCCCTCTGCATCCATTTGACCCCAGGGTGTCGAGTCATATCATCCCTCCACCGCATGGCGGATCTTCCTATCTTCCTGGTTGCCGTTCGTGGTCCCCAGGATGCAAGAGACTTTGTCCATTTGTCATCTGGGCTTCTAGTTATGTGTCTCCCCATCTCCATTTAAGAGTTGTAACTCGTTGTACAATATCAGTAATTTTAGTTTTACATCTTACTATTTCGTTCCGCACTCTGTCTTTTAGGGTGATGCCAGCATAGCTCTCTCCATGAGCTCTTTCGGTGACTTGCATTTTTTCAGATTTGCGAAAACAAATGTGGTTGGTAGCCGGATAATATTTTCGATCATAAAATAATGCTACATACATACACATACATACCATCACGCCGATTCCCTCGCGAGGTAGGCAGAAAGGATCGAGCGCCACTTCTTTCTATCCTTGCATACATCTTTCGCTTCCGTCACTGTAATACAATTCCTCATGCATGCTGTCCTATTCAACGTGCTCACCACGTGACCGTCCTGTAGGATTTGATTTAAATGATCTTGCCATTTGATCCTCGGACGTCCACGTCCCCGAGCACCATTCCTCTCAGCCAAATATATCTTCTTGGTACCATTCTGTCCTCATTCATTCTTTCTACATGCCTAAACCATCGTAACTTATCCCTGTAACTACACCAACTTTCATTCCACATTCCTCTCGTATATCACTGTTACGCATATGATCTCTCAGAATTTTACCACACATTCTTCTCAACGACCTCATATCTCTGCTGCATTTGTGCTACTTTCATCCTTCTTTAACCATGTCCACGTCTCACTTGCATACATGAGTGTTGGTACTAAGATAGCAGAGTGCACCAACCTTTTAGCTGTGGTAGATAATATGTTTATACCTATTTGCAATTATTGGTCGGATTGCACCATTTACCTTATTGCCAGCAACTTTTCTCCTTTCAATATCGCTTTCACACTACCCATCTCTCGTGAACTAAGTACACACATTCGTCAACTTGCTCTAACACTTCGTTGTCAATCATTACGTGGCATGCTGTTCTCTTATTTCCTCTTTCAAATACCATGATTTTTTTAATTTATAAATTACAATTTATTTGTTTTATTTGTTTTATGATAGACATGAATGAGATTTTGAATGCATTAAAAAAAGCGAAGTGCGGTAAAGCTGTAGGGTATGATTGTGTTGCCGTTGAGCTCATCAAGTCTGGTGGACCGGGGGCTCTCGCGTGGTGTTTGGAGCTTTTCAACGGTTGTTGGAGAGAAGGTGTTACACCAGAGGATTGGAAGAGGGCTATCATCTGCCCCTTGTACAAAGGGAAAGGCTCTAGGCTTGAATGCGGGAGTTATCGGGCTATTAGCTTGCTGAGCTCAATAGGGAAACTGTATGGTAGAATTTTGATTGAGAGAGTACGAAAGATAACTGAGTGTAAGATATGGGATGCGCAAGGAGCTCTTTTGAATGGCAGAGGGTGCACCGATCAGATCTTCTCCCTGCGAATGGTTATAGAGAAGTTTCTGGGTAAACACCAGAGGCTTTTTTGTGCGTTCGTGGATCTGGAGAAAGCATATGATCGAGTGGACCGGGAAAGGTTGTGGCGCGTGTTGTCGGAGTATGGGGTGAGCAGCCGGTTGATCCGCGCAATATCTTCACTTTACGTGGGAAGCTCCGCTTGCGTGAGGGTAAATAACACTCTCTCGGAGTGGTTTGTCCTCACCAAAGGAGTGAAGCAAGGTTGTGTCATGTCTCCGTGGCTGTTCAACCTATTCTTCGACTACTGTATGCGACCTGTGAAAGAGATGGATGTTGGTGTCGAGCTGAATGGGTTCCGGGTGAATGCATTGATGTACGCAGATGATTTGGTGTTAATGGCTGAGAGTGAAAGGGACTTACAAGAGATTGTTACGTGTGTGTATGATAGTTGCAATTTGAATGGTTTGAAAATGAACGTTATGAAGACGAAAGTTCTTGTTTTTGAAAGAGAGAATGAAAAAACGATTTGCGAGATTAAAGTTGGTGACGAATGTTTGGAGCAAGTAAGTGAGTATGTATATTTGGGAAGTATGTTTACGAGGGATGGAAGATGCGATAGGGACATTGAAAGAAGGAAAGTGGCCGGTGCTAGAGTAAACGGTGCACTTCGACCCATTGTCAGCAATGACAATGTGTCGAACATGGCTAAAATGCTGGTGCACAATACCATTCTGGTACCGTCACTTACGTATGCAAGCGAGACATGGACGTGGTTGAAGAAGGACGAAAGTGGAATAAATGCAGTAGAGATGCGATCGTTGAGAAGAATGGTTGGTAAAACGCTGCGTGATAGAGTGAAGAATGTTATGTTAAGAGTGAAGAAGAATTTTTTATGTAATTGTTTTTTATCAATGTACAGTAAAGAATGAATAAATAAATAAATAAATAAAAATAAGAATGAGGATATTAGAAGAATGAGCGGATGCAAGAAGACTGTTGTGGACAGAATGCGTGTAAATAAATTGAGATGGTTTGGTCATGTGGAACGAATGAAAGAGGAAAGAATGACAAAGAGGATATACTTATCTGAAAGAAAGGGTGTGAGGAAACGCGGGCGTCCGAGAACCACGTGGCTTGATCACGTGGATCAAATTCTCAAGGACGGCCGCGTGTTGAGTAAGAGGAACCGACGTGCGTGTATGAGGAACTGTATGAATGTGGAGGAAGCGAAGGAAGTGTGTAAAGATAGATCTGTTTGGCGTTCCGTTCTCTCTGCCTACCCCACTTGGGACACGGCGTGAGGGTATAGTATAGTAGTATATTTGTTTTACAAAATATTTAAAATAATGTGACATATGTTTCGGCTGCAATGCCATAATCATACTCATAATCATAGTTTTACAAGTTGTGCCTAAATAAAATCATAGACCATGATTTTTTTCTTTTTATGCATTCAAAGTCTAAAATAATACTATCCGTAACATAATATTATTCATGTTTGTATAATAAATCTCTGTAGTATGATTAGTATGTATTTGTGTGTTACTAATATAACGAGAATTTCTATCCCAAAAGTTTGACCTGTGCGAACCACGCCTCTGAGAAACCACACACGCATACACCCATTCTATTTATTTACATATTCATGTATATCTTATATATTATGTATATTATATAAATATCAATGTAAAAGTGCGTCATGTTGTTATACAGCGTGCTTATTTACCAAGTAATTGCTTTTTGTGAATGGATAAAGGAAAGAATGTATTCTTGAAAAATTGAGTGTGGAATGAAATCGGTATATCGTCGTTGCATATTAAAGAAGAGGTATGTGCGAACATTTTTATTTAGGCATACTCTTTAAAAACTGTTCATTAGGCATTTAATTTGTTGTTTGGACTTTTTATTTACATGTGATATTATTCTTAAAATATTCAATTTTAATATTTGATACTAAGAATCTATCTATCGATACCCTCCCGCCGTGTACCTACCAGGAGGGATAGGCAGAGAGAACAGAACGTCATATAGATCTATCCTTGCATACTTCTTTCGCTTTCTCTACATTCATCCAATTTCTCATACATGCACGCCGTTTTCTCTTACTCAACACGCGGCCGTTCTTAAGAATTTTATACACATAATCAAGCCACGTGGTTTTGGCCATTCTCGCTTCCTCACACCCCCTCTTACAGATAAATACAGTCATTCTTTCATCTTGCATTCGCTCAAGATGTCCAAACCATCGTCACTTATTTACCTACACGCATTCGATCCACAACACTCCTCTCACATGCACTCATTCTCCTTGAGTTAGTGACAATATTGTTCTTTCTGCCTATCCTGCAAAAACAGCGACGTGATAGGATAATGGGATGGATCTTCTTTTAAACATTCTGTATATGGATCATCGTGTCCACAACGTTTTACACACACATCTGTATATTTTTATGTAATGTGTCTATGCTTATAAGTTATAAGACATAATAATATCGTATTATATCACACATACATACACACGTGTGGTATTCGTCCACTTTGGTTTTTGTTCTGAATTAAACTATACCTACAACAACTGATATACCTATATCTCCCGGACTACAGAGGTACACAACCATTTACGTTTCTATGCAATATTTATGTATATATGTATGTTGGATGATTTATACTGCGCCGTTTAATGGAGCATCCATCTCAAGGGCACGGGAAACTACATTGAAATAGCGATGTCTTCAACTTGCTCCTGTGAACGTTGTTATCGATTGTTTTTACGAAGGTCCTCGGGGAGTCGGTTCCAGATGATGGGTCCTGCGACACCAAATGCCCTATCATAGAAGCAGGACTTGTTTACTCTATTGATCTCGTTCAGCAAGTTGGTGAATGTCTTAGCTGAGCTTAGGGGTCTATTTGCAGGTATTTTCAGAACACACCGCTCAGAAAGTGACTGAGGTGCCATATTGTTCAAAGCCTTGTAGACAAGGCACAGTTTGTATGTATGCTTTCACCTTCTCTTAACCAGTGCAACTTGTGTAATCTATCACTTTTCATCGAATCCTTTGTGAAGTGATAATGATGATGATAACGGATGATTTATTTAGCGCCGTGAAATGAAGTATCCATCTCAAGGGCTCTCAAGGGCGTCGGAAGCTCCGTTGGAAGAGCGACGTCTTTCGTTTTCTCCTAAATATGCATAAAAAATATTGAGTAATTTTCGCTTGTGAGTTTGCGAGCCGGCTTTCGATTTTCGTAAAGTTTACATTTGCCTGACGATGGGAGCAGATGTTTTCGAAAGCCGGTACGTAAAGTAGAATTACTAATCTTATTTATTTTTTATAGATGCATTTTACGGCATGAGAGCCTATTCCATAACAATTAATTTTATATAACAACAACAAAAAATAATAAACAATTAAACAGAAGATCACCATAGAATGTTTGTTGCTTCAGTCAAAGCAACGAATTCCCCGTAAGACAGAGAAAATATGTCACAGTTCTAAAATGAAACAAAATACTGTATATGGTAATTCCACTAGCGACTTTCGAAAGCTTCTGCTGTTAACTACGGAGCGAGAAAGATATCATTCGTTTTTTTTTAGATCGGATACCAACTGTCTATAACACCTGGCCTTCTGAATATAGCCCGGTAGCGGACAGCTCTCAACAACACTGGCGACTGGAGTCGCTTCCAAAAATGACTTCGCTTCAGATTTCAGTTACGTAACCAAAAGCACAACGCGTAACTTTTAGGTAGGTATTCATAATTATTATGGTGTTCCTTACGTTATATGATACACCATGTGACATTATTATTATACCTTTTTACAGAAATGAGATTACTAACAATCGCACCGCGCCGTTTCTCTTTAGGGATAAATAGAGAGGAACAAGCTACACCTACTGCTATTCATTTATTTGTGTGCTTTTTATTATACTATACTATACCCTCACGCCGTGTCCCAGGTGGGATAGGTAGAGAGAACGGAACGCCATATAGATCTATCCTTACATGCTTCCTCTACATTCATCCAGTTTGTCATACGTGCACGCCGATTTTTCTTACTAAACACGAGGCTGTCCTTAAGAGTTTGATCCACGTGATTCTTGGACGTCCGCGCTTTTTTCACACCCCCTCTCTCAGATAAATACATCCTCTTATCGTACATTCATTCAACATGTTCAAACCATCGTAACTTATTTACACGCATCCTATCCACAACACTCCTCTCACATCCGCTCATTCTTCTAATATTTTCATTCTTCACTCTATCACGCAACGTTTTCCCAACCATTCTTCTCGGTGAACGCATCTCTACACCATTTATTCCACTCTCGTCCTTCTTCAAACAAGTCCAAGATTCACTTGTATACGTAATTATCAGTACCGGAATGGTATTGTGCACCAGCATTTTCGCCATGTTCGACACATTGCTATTGCTAACAATGGGTCGAAGTGCACCATTCACTTTGGCACCGGCGACTTTTCTTCTTTCGATGTCCTTATCATATCTTCCATCCCTATGAAACTGGATCATCGATAAACATAATGATTGTGTCTAAGAGAGTGGCGCCATGTGAATGGCGAGCCATATGTCTGTCTTTATCAAATATACATAATATACATAACAGTCTTCAGCTCAGTCTCAGCTTGTTCAAATTTCCTGTGCTTATTCATTTTTTCTTTAATATAAAAGCTCGTGTATCAAACCCGAATGTTCCTTTGACGCCTTTTTACGACCAACCGACCGTCTCAAGGGTAATAGTAAAAAGGACAGACGATTCACGACGCGAATATCAGACTATCGTCTGCCACATCTGACTGTGCTAATAAGATCCAAATTAAAAACCTGCCTTTTGTAAGATTTTACCAAACGATACAAAATCAGCAGTCGATAGGTATTAATTATATTAATAATCGTTGCATTTCTTCCAATCATTCTGTTAACAGCTTGACATTTACGAATCTCACTTACTCTTGTCAAGATGAAATAATATATTATCTACATATTACAGTATATCGCTCGCTTGGAAGAACAGTGACATATCTAAAAAAAACTATTTTGAGATAAATGATGTTTTCAAATACTTTTAAACATTTAACATGTTTTCCATTAATATATCGGCCTCTTTCTTTGACAAAATGAGTATTAATATGTATCCTTTATATTGAAACTATTTCCGTGATATTTAAAAAGGTTTTATACTCTGAAAATGCCACCTGAAACGGCAATGGATAATTCGTTGTTCACATTTTTTTTGTTACTATTAAAACTTATTTCTTTGAAATATTGACATTTTTCATAATAATGTTATTTAAATGCAATTATAAGTAAATTGTGTATCTTGCTTTTTGCTCATCAATATGCCAAACATAAATAATACAATATCCATGCGAAGACAACAGCATCTTTTCGTCAACGTAAAAACTCAACTCAACGTGAAGACGTAATAACGACATTTGTATTATCTCTCTTGCATCGATAAAGATATGCTAATGAAGATTAGAGACTACATAGATATTGAAAAACATAATATTTTTGCATTATTAACTTAAAATTCGAATTTTTCATTTTATGACATTGTTCTTGCAAGCGAACGATATGTCGTCGACATTTACACACTAACGGCTGCCGTTGTCATTTTACAAAACGCCGAAATAATAATTTTCTTGATTGTATATTGATTCACCCTCATCCCCTTGTCTTAGTTGTGTTGGAGATGCATTGCGTTTTTTTACTTCTTACAGAGTTCCCTTTACATTGCTGTCTCCAGAGCCTTGAGTCACCCGGAACCTACTTTTTTTAACACGCATTTGAAACTTTCCCTTGTGAACTTGGAAAACTCACCGACCATCTGCCATCTCCCATAACCTTTCACAATATAGCGGAAGACTGTTTTCTGGCATGCGAAACATGTTATCTAATCATCGCATTTGTTAGAATACGTTTTCGGCATTTTGTAAAATGACAATGTCGCGTCCTTTGTAAAATACACGGATTTTACAAAATGCCTACGGTATGAAACTAATAATAAGCAAAACGAATGTCATTCGTTGACAATGATGAGAATTATAGGGATTCTTCGCGTCAACTGACTCCGATATTCAAATACATACAACCTTCTTTACAAAGCGCGGAAGAAGGCATTCTCTAGGGGGTTGGAGGATTGTCAAAAAATGGATGGGAACAGGGGTGACGATGGGGAGACGACATAATTCATATTATCCATAAATCTTTTACGTCAATGAACTAGGTTGTAATTTTTTTATGTCATGATTTCCGATTACGTTTTCCATTTGTATTTAATTTTCGGAATTAAATTGTATTTTTTTCGTTACGTAATGTATGATAAAGTTGTAAAGAACGAAAGAATTGGAAAATTATAAAAAAATATACTACGCACATTTTAGAAGTATAGATGCTTAAATCCAAGGCTAAAGGCTGTCATTCTGTCCTCATTCATTCATTCCACATGCCCAGACCATCGTAACTTATTTACATTCGTCTTTGTTATTACATCAACTTTCATTGCACATTCCTCTCGTACTGTAACGTACACGATCTCTCAGACTTTTACCACACATCCTTCTTAACGATCTCATTTCTACTGCATTTGTGCCACTTTCATCCTTCTTTAGCCATGCCCATGTGTTGGTACTTGGATAGCAAGATGGTCAACTATTGAAATCACCTAAATGCTTCTTTTTTTAAATGACGCATTGTCATGATATGTAACAATTCGACGGAAGCATACTTAATATTATTTCCGCCGCATGTTTCTCTTTCCGTCTGAAATGGCGTGTGTTTGTGTGTGTGTCTACGAGGCTTAATAATAACGTCATTCACATCTCATTGAGGGTCCTGATAGTTTTTTTGATGTATGGAAATAGCTTAAGATTACTCCCAGAGCGGTACTAAAAACAGATTGAACAACACAGAGTCTATTTAAGGCACAAAACGGTTCCCAAATTACTGTACATTATTTATTTAGTAATCTTGTTTTGGACGTTTAGTACGGTTATAGGTACTGTACACAAATTTTGAACGCAATAACATTTTTTGAGTAAGATAATTTATTTTATTATTTTATCAATTTTTTTAATTCTTTTTGACTGCTTTTAATAATATCATTTTAGCGATAAACTCGCCCTCTTTACATTGAATTGTATAACTGATATTTATAATATATGACACTTTTTTATTACATACATACATACATACCATCACGCCGCTTCCCTCGCGTGGTAGGCAGAAAGGATCGAGCGCCACTTCCTTCTATCCTTGCATACATCTTTCGCTTCCGTCACTGTCATACAATTCCTCATGCATGCTCTCCTGTTCAATGTTCTCAACACATGACCGTCCTGTAGGATTTGATTTAAATGATCTTGCCATTTAATCCTAGGACTTTTTTATTATGTACATAATATTGTTACCAATGTACAGTGAAGAATAAAATAAATAAATAAATATCGTTTAATTGTATTCTTTTTCTCGTTTGATTTAATATATTTTATATAAACTTTTAAGTTTTAGCTATAATTTATTTAAATTATTTATTGTATTGTTATTTAGCTTTATACTGTATTTTACTGTTCCCCTCATACCAGCTTTTAAACATGCTGAATGGAGAATAATTTTATGCTTTTAATTGTTTTCTTTGTATATATAATATAAAGTGGAAAAATATAATGTAACATATATTTTTAAATAAATATATATCTATCTATCACATTTGTTTTGTATTATTACTGATGATGGAATAAATAGTTCTGAACACGACGTAACTAAATACAGAGGCTGTTATTTGAGTGGAAATGGTTCTTTTATTTTGCAATAAATATGGAATTCCACAGTGTTAAGCACAAAACATTCGAAAATTATAATAATATTATTAACTTATAATTAGTTGTTTTTGCACATAATTCCTCTACGTTACCCTTTCCTTTGTACTTGTTTATTTATTTTTATTTCAGTATATTTTTTCGGAGATCGTAGGATTTGGTTCCCGATTCATTAATGACGGATTTTTATATAGGTATATTTCGTGTTAAGCCTCTATTCTGAACAAAATATATTGTTGGTGATTACACCACACTCATCCTAGAATTATCTAGAAAAATAGCCCATTATATCCCAATATATACTTTTGTTCATTTTGCTATGCGTATATAATCTATAAGTAATCGTTTTTTTTATTATTATTATTATTTAAAGCATCATTCTAGACTTGAAGGTGTGATGTGGAAACCTCTCAAGTCCATATCACAATAAGTACATAATAATAATAATAAACTTTATTGTACAAAATATTTAAACACAAATAATGAGATTACAACACTACCACAGGATAGCATGATCAAAAAGATAATGGACGTAGAAGTAGGACCCAGAAGACCAGGTAGACCAGTGACCACCTGGATGTCCACAATTGCCAGGGACATGAAGGAGGCAAAGTTGCGCTCGGAGGATGCAGGGGATCGGAAAACTTGGAAGATGAGGACTAGGAGAGCCGACCCCAAGTGAATGGGATAAAGGCGAGGGCGAAGAAGAATGAGATTACAACACTATAAGTATAGAATAAAAAGTATACTATAAGTATAGAATAAAAAGTATACTATAAGTATAGAATAAAAAGTATACTTTAAGTATACAATAAAAAGTATACTATAAGTATAGAATACAAATTATAAAATACATATTGCAGTAAAAAAATATTAATATAGGTGAAAATAGTAGTTACAAGTCGGGCCAGTATACCAATGCACCTCAGGTATGATGGTCTCTTTTATTCATAGGCAGGTATCAGCAACCAAAGGCATTGTTATAGAATATTTTATTTTCTATATTATTATCTAATCCTTGTACCTGTATACCTACATACATACTGCGCGCCTTACGGTGTAGACCAAGGACCACACACCCTTTTCGCTTGTTGTTTCTGTCACATTAATATAAGAGTTCCTGTTTGGATATTTTGTGTCAAAAAAATATTACATATAAAAGTTTTCAAGTATGCGTATTAGTACAGTAGGTTAGTTAAAAAGGATATCAAATAATATGGAAGTAGGCAGTTACATACAAAGAATAGTTAAAATAGCTACATTATAACACTCTATTAGTCTAGGATAATTTAAAAAAAAAAACAAGGGATTTACTGAATGAATCTCAATACAAAACTGCAGATAATGCATTTTATGATTTATGACTAATTTTTGTCAGGGAATTCCAAAATTAACTTATTAGAAATCATCCCTTATATTCTTTTTAAACGAGCCTTCGGGATCGCAACATCTAACGGTGAAAGTTTATTTTAGTGTCAGTTTATAAATTATAAAAATATGCCTACTAAACGTCAAGTGTTGACTCCCCAGTGTCGCGAATTTGTGATACGTCTTCGCGATTATTTTACAAAGGAAATTTTCTATTTCAAAGTGGAAAAAATTAGGTAACTGATTGACAATCTCTGATAAATGTATCGTTGGTGGTGAGACGTAAGGAAGTTGAGTAAACGTGTAGCGGGGGTTCAGGTGCACTCATATACTGGCCCCACTATAGTAATGAAATTTATCTGTGCCTATATGTGACAAAAGTATTTCGCAGCATCACTATGTTTATCAGGGAACAAAGAGTTTTAATAAATTACCTATTGAATGAAGTATTTAAAAAATAGACTGCATTTATTTAAAAAAAAAAATAATGTAAACTGTAAAAAATGTAGTTGTTAAATAAAACTTACTTAGTCGAAACCTGGTTAATTAATAAAATAATAAAAAATAGTAAATCTTAAAAAAACTTTGTTTTTTGTTACATCAAATTATTAATAAGGATATACTTGTCTAAAATGAGGGAGAAAGCGCGGGCGTCCAAGAACCACGTGGCTTGTTCACGTGGATCAAATTGTCAAGGATGGACAAATCGACGTTTGTGCATGAGAAATTGTATGGGATACGGCGTGAGGGAATAGATAGATAGATAGATAACATGCATAATAATATATGGTACCTATACATCTATCTTTTATCATCGCAGGGGATTAGAACTTAGTCCGTATAGGGGACATTTTTATCATACGTATCTACAATGTTGCCATACGTTAATAATAATACTAATACAGTAATTGTCTTTAATTAATGTTCAACTCGATAAGTCCTCACTCACTTACTGCATACACATGTTGCCAGAATAAAAATAAACCGTTTGAACATGTTTTTGACACATGTTTACATAATTATTCAGATATATTTCAATAGTCGTTTCATTCAACGTTTTAAAAGCATTTATTTTTAAAGACTTATAATAAAAGTTCGTTCATCTTTCATTCTCTCTACGTGTCGAAGGAAGCTGCTATAAAAAAAAATTTCACTTATTGTCAAGTTTTAAGATTACTCTTCAAACCTAGGTGACTTTGGCTAATGAGAGGGGTGTCACCAGTTTGGCTGGGTATGTGTGTGGTCTAGGCGCCAGAGCCTGATGTTGGCTGAGAGCTAAATTATATCAAATAATCTGAATCCAGAGATGATAGCCAAGATAATATCAGAAGGTTGGATTGACCACAGTGACATTCCCTATTCCCAATTGAATCGGTCATTTGAGAAATAACATAAGTCAGTCAATACAAACTTTTCAGAAATCACAAAAAAACTGCTTGTTATAAAATTTTGAATGAAATGTTGATATCTTACTCAAATCAAAATGTTACTTACAGTGTATTCTTTTATTATAAACCAATATTTTATGTGAAAATAAATATTTTAATAAAATTATTTGTCGAAAAAATAAAACAGGTGTTTTATTCTACTAAAGATTATATTTTGTGAGAGAGACGTCTTTCGTCTTATGAGGACATTGTCAATCATAAGACGAAAGACGTCTCTCTCACAAAATATAATCTTTAGTAGAATAAAACACCTGTTTTATTTTTTCGATATGGAATTCTACTACCTTAACACCGACACAGTGAATATTTTATTTGTATATAAATTTGTTAATTTAAAACCTTTGATTTATGTTGTTTCTCAAATGAACACCATTTCAGGGAACAAAAATCAACATTTTCATCCCAGATTATTTATTAAACAACCAAAAATCACTATTTTTCATAATTTTCACCCACGTTAGTGGTTGGCGTTAAGTTTCAGCTGTGAATCGACACGAAAAATTTAGTGTAGTAACAACATAAGTCACTGACTTGTGTTGTTTTTCTATTGACTGGCCAAGTTAATCAGCTCAATTTGTATCAAATATGTAAAAATTACGTGGTTTCTAAATGAAATAACGTGCGTTTCATGAAAAAGGATCCAAATAAAAAAAAAACATTTTCGATAAAAACCTGACTTATGTTGTTTCTCAAATGACTGATTCAATTAATTTCTATGTTTTCTCAATGCTTACATTTTTTTGTTATTTGTAATTTTCAACATTTTATTTTTAATTTCTTTTATGTGTATTATGCGTTAAAGGGAAACACAACGCAACAAGAGAAAGATTTTCACAATAGTAATAATTCTTTCATTTTCTCTTTTCTTCTTTTCACCCTTACCTTTTTTTATTCCTAACTTTTGAGAAACCAGGGCTACCAATCGATGTTTTGGTTGATAAATGATAGAATTCCATATTGAGTACAAAACAAAAACGGTCTACAGTGAAATACCCGAAAAAGATTGACAATGTCCTAACAAGACGAAAGACGTCTCTCTCGTGAATATATCGCGTAGTATATATTAAAACATTAATATTTAACATCACTATTTTCAGCTAGTCTCTTTAGTTTTACGTGTGTGCCACAATTCATGTCTTTCAGTCGGTAGACCTCTACCATTTCTGCTTTCGGTCATACCCTCCGCGATGGTGATAAGCAGTCCTTGGTGCCTGATGTTGTGGCCAATCCAGTTAGCTCGTTGTTGGCTGATTCTTTTAAGAAGTTGCTCTTTTTCGCCTACTCTGATTAACACCTCTTCGTTTTCGACGTGTTCCGACCAATGGATCTTCAACATGCGTCTGTAGCACCACATCTTAAAGGCCGACAACCGTCCACTTTCACTCTTGCTGAAATACTGGCTCTTCCTAACGCTTAAATCAATAATTGTATTCTCTGCCGTGTAATCTACGAATATTAATCGAAATTATCTGAAGAATAATAATTATCAATATTCATTATTGTAAACCCTATTGTTGTACAAGTTTTTGTAAGGCGAACGAGTGAGCGTGCGGGCGGTGGCAGCGCTCGTAGCAGCGTCGCGGCGGCACTTATTTGGAAAAGTCGACGCATTTAGGCGCATAATTCACTTAAACTTGTATTTAATGGATTAATAAATTTCCAGAGTCATCTCTTCCAGATGTCGTTCCACTGATACTACTATTACTGCTACTACTTCTGTTAGCTATGGTACAAAAGTACATAGTTCCTACCCGGCAACTGAACAAGGCGGAGGGGTTTTTGAAAACCACAGCTCTCTAATATTACAGTTCGGTCCTTATCACATTATGAGATACGCATTGGATACCAGTCACAATTTATAAATAGGTTTTTTGGAGAATGATAAAACAGTGGCGATGCACTAATGAACTTTTATTTACAATAATAACCTATATACAATACGGCGCTGAGTGTCACGTCCTAGTACTATCAAAGACGAGTACTTGTGTCTAACCGACATATAGGTATCAAAAAACCCTGCTACCTAGTGAGGTCAAAAGAGGAGTGCCAAAATAATAACATATATGTAACACACAATCGCACGTTTCTCCTATACTTTTAGGCATCTTTTAGGATGATGCCTAAAAGCGAATTAAGTAATCGAAGATGTAAAAGAATATTCTTTATTCTTCAACATCTTCCGTAAGTCCTTTACAGGACACTCGGGTTCATCAACATTATAATAATACAATAAAAAGGGAATACATTTAATACAATAGAAAAGGCGTAAAAAACACAAAATAAAATGAAAAAATATCGAAAGTCGAGATACAATAATAAATAAATATGGACACATGGCGTTCGTTCCTTTCTGCCTACTCCGCAAAGGAAGCGGCTTAGTGGTGATGATAATGATGATGACATTTTCGATATCAAACTGGTATGATACAAATCGTCCACATTGTGATAAGATGCTTATTATTAATTCGAGAATCCTTTTTACTGTATTCACTATTATTATATTTATAACCAACAGCTGCTGCCCCAGTCTTCCCACCATCTTCCCATCTTATATTATTATACTCTTCATACAATATCCCAAGATATTTTTATCTTATCTTTTCTATTTCCTTACTCCACGCTTCTGTCTTTACCATATTACAGTATTAGTTATTAGATACCTACATATGTACATCCTGGTTTTGTTAGCTGGAAGATATTGCCTCCAGGCAATAAGCTCGCCAATTGCTCATGATTTTTTTTTTCTGATCAATAAAGTGTTCTTATTATTATTATTATTACATCCTATTTTTTTTTTTATTTCTTTTTAATTAATTTACTTATTTATATGACAGTATTTAAACATAACATATTGTTATAAAAATCCACCTTACTGGGCATGAGCCCGTACCAAGGCAGACCGAATCAGATATTGTACTACGTCTGCGTACCCCACTTGGGACACGGCGTGAGGGTATAGTACAGTATATGTTAAATTCAGCGATGAGGTTTGCCACCCACCCAGAATGCCTAATTTTTTTATTGGCACTGAGAGGACATCTTGCATGTTTATTACATGCAGCTGTCCTGCTGGCTACCCAGCGTTTGAAATATTATCCCGTGATGGTATAGATAGATAGAGATGAAATTTGTTTCACAATGTTAACACTGAAATTCAGCGACGAGGTTTTCACTTTGCCACTCATCTGGAATGTTTTTAATTCTATTGCCACGAAGAAGATGAATTGTATATTTATTTATTTTATTTTATTTATTATTTCATTTGTACAATAGTATTAAAAATATAAAAGTCATAAAAACCTACCTAACTGGGCATGAGCCCGTACCAAGGTAAACTGAACCAGTTTTCACCATACATAACCAGCTGTATTACATGCAGCTGGTCTGCTGGCTACCCCACTTGTGAGATATACCGTGATCATATATTAATAATAGTGTTATCTAATATATTTTTTCTTCTGTTTCAGGTGAGCGGTTTGAAACTTTTTAGCAGTAACCTGCATGGAGAAGAATGGCAACAAGCACTCCGTTTTAGAACTAAGCGCATACAGTTTACAAGATCTACCTCTCTCAACAAATACCTACGTAGAACACGGTTTTCGCTCATTTAAAAAATAAACAATACTGTGGTGTGATAATTCTGTTACTTGACTTTTGAAAATTGCTATTGATTACGGAAATTGGGAATTTCAATAATGAAAACTACTAATCTAAATTTCAATAATGGAAAAATATCGACTTGAACTATATATACAACTTTCAAAAATTGCAAATCATGTAATAAGCATGGCACAGAGAATTTGGGAATGTTACCTAGGTTTAAAGAGTACTCTTAACCAAGCCTTGAGTCGATTCAAAAGCGTCGAAACTCTGTGTCATGCACTCCTAAAGGAAGTTCATATATTATGTATGTGTATCATATACAACATACCTACCTAGTTAATACCTATTCAAATAGGTTGACTATCAGTGACTGTAATCAACTGGAATGGTTAATCTAGAGCGGTTCAAAATATCATTAACATCTACACTTTTAGTAAGTAAAATCCAGTCCCCGACATCCAACTTTTGTCAAAAATTTATAACACAATGACAATGTATGTCTTTAACAGTGCGATTATTGTCTAATATATTTCACAAATGCTGCATAACCAAAATAGAATGCATTTTCAGTTATTAATTATCAGATAAAAAGCCTTCATTCATGCTTATAGAAAATATACTTTTTAGATGTAAATAGTATAGTTAAAACAATAAAATAGGTAATATTACAGTTACATTACTATGAATACGAGCTTAAGCTGCTTTTAAATTGAATTGGTATATCACCATTATTATCTGGGAATACACAGCCATGATGAAAATTAAACCGATTTCAATGTATTGAAAAGCAATTATTATCATACGAGCTATAAAATATATTATTATTATTATTTGAATGATTTGTAAAGCGCCGTTTTGTGAAAAAAAATCCACCTCAAGGGCGCTCTTTGCTAACTAAGGTTGTGTCTGGATTATTCCGTGAGATTTCTTGAATAGATAAGTCTTCAGTTGGTTTTTGAAACGAGATATGTCCTGCGTTTCTCTGATCATTTGTGGAAGCCTGTTCCAGACTACAGGTGCAGATATTGCAAAAGCAGGCTCCACGTACACTGGTTTCGATACAGTACTGGTCACCTCCAATTTAGTTGTAATATCTTGACAAGACCTCAGTGTTGTCTGTCTATGACTTAACGCCTGTCTACCGCAGAGTTCCATGATATATTCTGGGGCCATAGCATGAAGTGCCTTAAATACTGTCAAATACACTTTAAATTCGACTCTCTCCGGACATCTGAGCCAGTGAAGAGATTGAAGGGTGGCAGATATGTGTGAAGAGCGATTCAGTTGATAAATGAAACGTGCAGCCGCATTAAAACCGGATTTATTTATTTATTCATTTATTCATACCATCACGACATTTATTTCAAGTATAGTAACCAGTACGGGTAGAAAGACAATCGATTGGCAGAGAATATATTTATTTTTTGTGTCGAGACCCAGAAAAAAACCAATCAAGCTGATCTCCAGTACTGTGCAAAACGCGCAGCACGTGGAGATGCGTCAGAAATATCCTCCATAGTGCATGTGACAGGGCACAACGGTTTAAAATACATATTCGCATGGCATAAAACAATGTACATAATTATAATCGATAAACTCTCCCTCCGTGTAATGATTATATTTTTTCTTAAAATATTGCTTGTAATCAATGAACAGTAAAGAATAAATAAATAAATAGAACTAACCAAATTTGATTATCCGTGGATCTCCCAGAATAGAATCGGTTTCCCACTCTTTTCTATAAGTTTTATGGTGTCCTCTAAAAGGCATTCGTAAAAAATTCCAATAGAACCTTTATCATGAAAATCTGAAAGACATGGTACGAGAAAGCGCGGGCGTCCGAGAACCACGTGGCTTGATTAGGTGGATCAAATTCTCAAGGACGGCTGTGTGTTGAATACCTAGGACAAATCGACGTGCGTGTATGAGAAATTGTATGAATGTAGACGAGACGAAAGTAGTATATAAGGATAGATCTATATACACATCGTTCCATTCTCTCTGCCTACCTCACTTAGGATACGACGTGAACGTAAATAGTATAATAGTGTAATAATAAGGACGGCATTCTCAAGGACGACCATGTGTTGATTAAGAAGAACCGAAGTGCGTGCATGAGAAATTGTATGAATGTAGAGGAAGCTAAGGAAGTGTGTAATCTATTTGGCGTTCTGTTCTCTCTGCCTACCCCATTTGTGCTTCGGCGTGAGTGTATAGTATGTAGTAAAATAATAGATTTAATTTGACGATTGCTGAGTTCAAATACTAGTGTACATACATATCCAATTTGTACCACACATACACATTTGATTTGATGATAATGACGCGATGAATCCTAATTGAATGGAAATTTTATATGCCTAATTCCATTTCTATATTGGTCTATTATTAATAATATTAGACTTAGCAAATATTGGATAATGCATAAAAAATACTATAAAAAAATATTCGGCATTGTATGTAGGTCCGTTTATATAATACTTTATGTCATGTGAGCTACAGGGGTAACTCCGAAATCTTTAATAAATAATTCATTTCAAAGCCAGATTCATATTTTTTAATTACCATTTCTGACAATTAGTTTTTTTTCACTTTTTTACAAAAAGTCGATGCAGGTGTTTATGTTTTCTAAATTTTCATTAGGAAATCTCTATTATTTTCATCAAGATAATCATGTATTAGGAAAAAAAAATAATAAGAAAAAATAGTAAGGATTCGAATGGAGTTACCTGCCACTTAGATCGGATTGTAGATAAAATGGGAGAGAATATGGGGGTAGACGAGGAATGGGAAAACGAGAGAGAGAGCTTTAGTCTCCAAAGGAAATATTATTGTTAGCTCTTTTAATCCCAGATAGAACGTTCTCAAGAGATCCTTAGAAGGTTCTTCAAGTACTTACATACTATATTATATTGTAGATATGTGTGAGCCTTCAAGACAGTAAAATAATAATAATAATGAACTGTTCAGATTTGTTCTGTAAAGTTTCTAGATCTGGAGAAGTCCTTAAGATTTGTATAAGAACCAAGGCGATTTGTTCGTGTTTTATTTTATAACGTACGCTTGTAATTTCAAGATAACCTCGACATAATATAACTACAGAATTAAAATTTGAAAAATGCAAGTCTTTGGAGCAAGCGAATGAGTTTGTGTATTTGAGGAGTCTGTTTGCGAGGAATGGAAGATACGATAGGGACATTGAAAGAAGAAAATTAGCTGGTGCTAGAATGAACGATGACCCATTATTAGCAATGTCAATGTGTCGAACATGGCTAAAATGCTGGTACACTATATTATTCTGGTACCGACACTTATGTATGCAAGTGAAACTTGGACGTGGTTAATGAAGGACGAAAGTGGAATAAATGCTGTGGAGATGCGATCACTGAGAAGAATGATTGGTAAAACATTGCATGACAGAGTTAAGAATGAGGATATCAGGAGAATGAGCGGATGTGAAAATAGTGTTGTTGATAGAATGCGTAGGTATAAATAAGTTGCGAAGGTTTAGACATGTGGAGCGAATGAACAATGAAAGGATGACGAAGAAGGTGTATTTATCATTTTGAAAGAGGGGGTGTGAGAAAGCGCGGACGACCAAGAACTACGTGACTTGACCACGTGGATCAAATTCTCAAAGACGGTCGGTCGGGTGTTGGGTAAGAGAAATCGGCGTGCACGTATGAGAAACTCGATGAATGTAGAGGAACCGAAAGAAGTATGCAAGGATAAATCTGCATTAACAAATAGTTTTTTCTCTACCGAAATACCTTGTACTCCTTGGAGTCCTTGGACTCCTGAAATATCCGAGAAATAAAGATATTTCAACATACCGAAATACCAGCTCATTATGCGGAACATATCCTTTGGGAATGTCCTTTGATGCTGGATGCAAGAGAGGAAATGATTCTGGGTATGACTGTTGACACTCCTCGACCCATCTGGTTTGGGGAAGTGTTTTTAAATGCCACGAACGCTTCACACTTTAAGGCATTCGTGGATGTGTTGATCTCAAGATGGGATCTGCTACGTCAGCCGTGGTAGGGTCGGAGATGCCAACACTGGCATAGTAGTACTGACAGACTAGAGAGAGTTGAAAAATAAATAAATTGTCACCTAAACGGATAAATAGGAGTCCTTGGACTCCTGCAATATCCGAGAAACAAAGTTATTTCAAAGATTACCGAAATACCAAAATCTACAGACTTTTTTATAGAAACAATTCGCCACTAACCGTCCCGCCACTAATTTTTTGAAACTAACTTCAAATCTCTCACTATTAACAAATGTATTTGATTGTACGTAATATGTGCTGTGCTTATTAGAAGTTTTCTGTATACTAGATGCTTGGTGTCATAAAACAGTTGCAGTTATTTCTAACCGCAACACGAATGTTGCGGTAGACTTATTATTAAAGTCGAATAGGATTTTGAAACCATTTTAACAACACTGCTCGTTAGAGTTTCTCGTTTCAACAAATATTATAAGTGCGTAGATTTAACAAAATAATAGCTCCTAAAAATCGCGTTTATAAATAAGTTAATAGCGTATTATTTATCGCAATAGCACTGTTGTAGTATAGGTAGGTACTGTAGCTTATGGGGTGTTCACATTTGGCGAATATCGCCAGCCGAATTTCAAAATACAGTATAACGCCAGGCGAAAAAACAAAATTCGCCGTACGCCCATTGATCGTCACACCTGTTCACACAAGTCCACCGATATAGAAACGATCTGTCAGATGCGCTTTGATTTTGACACTGTTTTCAAAATGGCGTCGAGATGGAGATCGCGAAGTGTTTATTTTTAGTCGAAAATGTTATAGTAGAGGTTATAAGGCGCCTTTTAATTAAGGAAACAAACGCCACAAACCAACAAAAAAGATAACAGCTGTCACGAAGCGGGAAACATTATAAAATTTATAGGTTATAAAGCTTTTACCATAGACACAAACGCCGCGCATATCTGCGCATGTGCAAATCGTTTGATCGCCCGAGAAAGTTGGAAGGTGGTCAACTCGAGACGATATCGTTTCTACTGGTTTTTATCGTTTCAGACTAGCTGTCATTTTGTTCACACGGTTCAAATGGCTGACGATATTTTGGTGCCCTAGCGATATTCGCCAAAGTGAGAACACCACATTAGTGATCCTCAACTTTTTTATCGTTGCAAACCGGTATACTTTTGATAATTTTACCACGGCCCGCTGAAGGGGAGACATTAACGTTTAGAATGAAAAAGTAAATGTGAAGACCTTTTTTAAGTCTCAAATTCACACATTACACTCGATAACGTTTTTTCTGGAAGAATTTATTTTTATTTCTTTCATTTATACAACAGTATGAAAGATACGAGTTATTTTAACTTAAATTACTCTATGATTTTTATAACTTAAATTATAATTTATAACTTAAATTTTATTAACTTAAATTACTCTATGATTTATATATTATAATAGAATAATAATCTCAGGGCAAAAGTTTTAGAGATATTTGAATATGTAGAAATAAAAAAAAAACTTTTTAAAAAATTGTTTCTTCGATGCCTGTACAAAGTAGTATGGGTATATAAATTGTAATTTATTTTATAGGATGCATTGAAGTGTTCATAAATATGAATCAAAGAAAATCAATTAAATTATTTATGTTTATCCCGTGGAGCATCCGGTAAAGAATTGGTCTCCCACTCTTCTGCGTAAGTTTTCGAGTGTCCTGTAAAAGGCAGGTGTTCGAAAAAATTAAGACATTTGACATCTTAAATTCAGCGATGAGGCTTGTCACCCATCCTGAATGTCTTGATTTTATATTGGCACGAAGAGGACAGTTTGCATGTTTCTTACATGCAGCTGATCTGCTAGCTACCCCACTTGTGGGATATGCCGTGATGGTATAGTAGTAGTAGTAGATTTTTATAACTCATTCGGAACTTTTTAACGTCTTTTTATAGCAATAAATGTAATTTTAAAAAGAAATGTTTTATTAAATGTATAAATATACACAGCGCATATTTCATTTTTATGTTGATAACTAAGACATTTTCTTTAATCTAGTCAACATGCTCCAGCTATTTTTTCTTCGATTCGGTAGGTACGTTATAACTATAGCTTATTTTAAATAGCACAAAGCGATATTTTAACTTTATACAGAAAGCTGTTTCTTCCATCTCTATTCTCGGACTTTTGACATGTGACCTAACCTCCAATTGGTAATCCAAACTATGCACCACAATGATAAGTACATCCTCAACAATATGTAACACTCTCCTCGACTCTTTTCTCAGCACGGCTTGGCTTGGCTTCTGTCACGCGAGCATTTAACCTCGCAGACAGGCCAGCACACCATGCTTGCTTTATTGCGGTCTGACAGATAAAATGTTATCGCGGTTTAAATCTCGAAACGGTAGAATGAATCCGTGTCACATGAGGTTAGTTGGAAGAAATGGACATCGAGATAAAACTCACACGGATAAAATGTATTTATTATTACACCCACTAAATAGAAGTTTATGGTGGATTTGGAGGACACTTTTTTGTTGTATTATTTCTTTCTCTCTGTATTTTTTCATCTATCTATTCGTGGAGTCCCGGTAAAGAATAGATCTCCCATTCTTAGATTCTATAAATTTTCGAGAGTTCTGTTAGAGGCAAGTGTTGCTAAAACTTCCCGTACAAGACAATTAACATTAACAAGTCAGCGAAAAGACATGCCACTAATTTATTTATTTATTTATTACAAGCACAAGACAGACAATAACTGCATAATATATAAAGTACAGAAAAATAGGTAAATCTTTCAGAAATCAGCTATCACCCGACACCATGCGCCGCAATTAATTTAAAAGATATATTATACACCTAACATTCCGGTCATCTTAACATGCCCATAAAAACACAGTCTCGCTCGCTCACTCAATCATATCTTGCATAGCTTATTTTTCCTTACTTACATAGAGAGGATGATCTGCATGTTTATTACTTAAAGTTAGTCCGCTGGTTACCCCACTTGTGTGATATGCCGTGATAGTATGGTATTGTAGCAGATCATTCCAATTCATGAGGTGACCACCGATAGCTTAAAAGCAGAGCATCAGATTTTTAATCAAGGAATCCCTGATTCTATTCCTCCTGCTGCCTTTACCATTTTCTACAGTAGCATATTGCTTACAGTGGATTTATTTTTAATCCAGACTCATCTTTTTGTAGTAAAACAAAAAGTAGTTTATATATCTATCACAGAGAATCATCTCTCTATAGATGTGAAACGCATGATACCTACGTATCATCTTACACTGCTACTGACAGATCTAGCTTTCGCGAGAGAACTAGGTAGATTGTCGAAAAGTTCGCCAGTAGTCGATCGCAAAGTGCGGTTTGTCTACGATTCCAGAACTTTGGCATAAGTATTGAAAGACACAGCGAAAGCTTAAAGACATTTCCGTTCATCACCATAATGAGACATTCATCGTATGGATGTTTGAATTCATATTAAAATACATATTATTCACTGTGTCGGTGTTTAGGTAGTAGAATTCCGTAGCGATATCATATTATTCGTTTAGCCTAAAAATTCAGCAAAAGTATGTAAACTTATAAATACTTATTCTGATGTGAGTTATTCAAAGAGTTCAGTGACTTAGGCGAAGTATGTGATAATGTTTACTGAATCTAAAATAGAAGTGTGAACAAACTACTACTGTACTAAGTATAATAAACAGTATTATGTTATATGTAGTCTCTGCTATATAATATTACAGTATTATGACGTGTTCACATCTCTCAATGTTCTTGACGGGCGGCGGTCACATTGTAATATATCGTCTATCCAATTTCATATTAATAATTTATTACACGATATATAGTTATTCCACGGTTGACTTTATTAATTTTTGCGAGCTGGCTTTCAAATACTTCTGCTCTCATCGTCAGGCAAAAGTAAAATGAAGCTTCATTACAAGTTAGGTATGTGACAAATAGAAAACAATAGATTGAAATAAGATATAAAGAGATGAGTTATTATCATGGTGCAATCCGACCAATAATTGCAAATAGAAACATATCTACCACAGCTAAAAGGTTGGTGCACTCTGCTATCTTAGTGCCAACACTCATGTATGCAAGTGAGACGTGGGCATGGTTAAAGAAGGATGAAAGTGGCATAAATGCAGTGGAAATGAGATCGTTGAGAAGGATGTGTGGTAAAAGTCTGAGAGATCGTGTGCGTAACAGTAATACACGAAAGGAATGTGGAATGAAAGTTGGTGTAATAACAAGGATGAATTTAAATAAGTTACGATGGTTTGGCCACGTGGAAAGAATGAATGAGGATAGAATGACCAAGAAAATATATTTGGCTGAGAGAAATGGTGCTCGAGGACGTGGACGTCCGAGAATCGAATGGCAAGATCATGTAAATCAACGGTCACGTGTTGAGCACATTGAACAGGAGAGCATGCATGAGGAGTTGTTTGACAGTGATGGAAGCGAAAGATGTATGCAAGGATAGAAGGAGAAGCGCTCGATCATTTCTGCCTACCCCGCCAGGGAAGCGGCATGATGGTATGTATGTATGTATGTATGTTATTATCATATTGTATTGTCAACCATAATATCATTATAATTATGAGTCACTGTGGACGGTCTTATATTAAACATCTCCAGCATTTGCCTTTGTACGATAACGGGCAAACCACAGAAAACCCTTATCAGAGATGTGCATTATTATATAGAGGTGGCCTCCTCTAGATGAACTATAATTTAAGAGTGTGATGTATTTATATGACACAAGTTGTAAGCTATATGATTATTATACAAAATTATTATACAACTAGATGTTCCTACCCGGCGTCGCCAGGGTGAATTTCATGTCTCTATCTCCAATGGTTTAGGCTCTGCAGTTAGTTGAGAAGTGATTCATTCAACCGAATCGTCCATTGAATTTATGCGAATTGAAATAAAACAATTTCAGTACATTAGTAAAATTTCAGTATTTTTAACAATATATGTAGAATTCTATTACATTCTTGCCCTACCCTGCGTTTTTAATCGTTCAAACATGTAATATTAATTTTTTGTACTGTGATATTAACATGAAATGATTTTCCAGTAGTTTTCTTTCATATAAACCATTTACGAACACAACAAAAAAAAGACGTTGATAATGGATAAAACATTTTTTTTTAATTTTCGTTATGGCAACACGTGACAGCGGAATTGTCATACAAACGTCTCTTTCATACAAAAATACAATCCAAATTTCCGACTTTTCTGTCGGATTTTCCAAAAAACTTCTTTCATACAAACCGTCTCCTGATAATTACGAACACAACAAAAAGGGAATCAGCTAATTCGGTTTAGCCGTTCTCAAGTTATGGGGGAACATACATGGTCAACTAATTTTTATTTATATAGATTGAATATAAATATATTAGGTACAGTGTAAGTTCGTGTAAATAGTAAATGCTAATTCTTGGTCTGTAGCTTCCTAATAACTGAAGTTATGTAGTTACATATTAATGCACATGTTTATGTATTTATTTAAATTCAGTACATAATCTACCTATTTTATAACACTAAATATACGTATTTATTAAAATTAATCCATATTGACTCAAAAATTCCACGATCCATTCGACTTTAAAGGAGGGTGTTCCGATGCTTAAGAATCGGTTTAGGCTGGTTTAAGTGCACTTTACCCATGATTTATTAATCAATCTCATCAATTCTTGTCAAAAACTCCTGCGAATTGGTAGAAGTGGTGAACGTACCATGGGTAAAGCGCACTTAAACCAGCCTAAACTGATTCGTAAGCATCGGGACACCTTTCCTGTTTCATACTAAAGGGAGTTTGCAAAATCTCTTGGATGTGCTGATAAGTTGGTAAAATGCGAAAAAACGTTTAACAAAATGATATTCATTTATTTATTTACAATTCAGTTGAAGATTTACATACCTACATAAGTTATATAACATACACTAGTATAGTATAAGTAATAGACACACCATTTATGCTATGCTGTAGCATAAATGGTGTGTATATGTATATTATATATGTGTATATGTATATTACGGACAGAGAGATGGCGTGTGTATTACCGATACTATAAATAGTTAAATTGTAACGTTATATTATTATGTATGTCGGAGGAAAACGACACTATGTCAAAAAACAAAAAAAAAGTCAATATGGTTGTTCAAAATTTTTTTTAACGTATGTAATTACTCACGCGTTTATTCATAAGATAAATCTGTCATTAGATAATTTTATTTATTTATTCATTCTTTACTGTACATTGATAAAAAACAATTACATAAAAGGTATACATTCAAATTAAATACAATCAATATACAGAGGGCGAGTTTATCGCAAAGGCGCGATCTCTTCCAACTAACCCAAAAGTATTAACTTATAAAATAAACAAACATACGATGAAAATAAAAAACATACACATAAAACATATATATAAAAAAGGGAGAGACTGCAAAAAAATAAAATAAACAGACATACATGCATAAAGGGAAAGGAAAAGGGGGAAAAAGGGGGGGGGGGGGTTAGGAGTGATGGGTTTCAGGTTTCAGAGGCTGTGTTTGTGTTTGTGGAAATCATTTTGTCCTTAACAGCTCGCTTGAAAGACGTCAGACTTTGAGTCAGCCTAAATTTTGAAGGGAGATTATTCCAGCAACGAGCACCCTGAACTGCAAAAGATTTTGAGATGAAAGTTGTACCATGAGCCGGGATTGACAGGATGCGCTGGTTATTCGACCTCAGAGGTAAACCGTGACTCGCCAAGTATTCAAAAGCCTCCTTAATATAGTACGGGGTTGATCCTGCGTACAGAGCATTGTGGACAAATGTGAGTAGATGGAGCTCACGTCTTTGTCGTACAGTAAGCCATTTCAGGGTATTACGATATTCAGAAATGTGGTCAGTTTTTTTTAAATTAAAAATAAACCTTATGCCAACATTCTGAAGTCGATCAAGTTTGTCAATTAGATCCTGATTCATGTCCACATACACGATATCAGCATAGTCGATAATGGGCAACAGCAAGGATTGGACCAATAAAATTTTTACTTTAGTGGGCAAGAATTTTTGCAGCATCTTAAGAGTGTGGAACTTGTAAAAAAACTTTTTCTTTAGAGTGTTAAATTGATGCTGCCAAGAGAGTCTCTGGTCCATGATTATGCCCAAATTCTTAACTGTCGCCGAAGAGGGTATTGCTACTGAATTCATAGTAGTGGGAGGTAAATTCATATTTTTCAACCTGGATATAGAGTGAAGGCTATTTAAAATTTTGGGGCATTTCTTTTAGTTATTTTTGAAACTCTTTTGGAACACAATTCTCTATCGCGTGTTTCGGAATGAAGGGCTATGTTTGCGTGTGTGTGGGTTATCTGAAAGAGGGATTGTGAAAAGGCGCAGAAGTTTGAGAACCACGTGGCTTGATCGTGTTCAAACCATCTTAACTTGTTTACACGCATTCTGTCCACAACACTCCTCTCATTCTCCTGATATCCTCATTCTTCACTCTATCTCGCAACGTTTTACCAAACATTCTTCTCAGTGAACGAATCTCCACAGCATTTATTCCACTCTCGTCCTTCTTCAGAATCTCCAGCCACATCCAAGTTTCGCTTGTATACATATGTGTCGAAATTGTAAGATAAATTAATAAATCTATGATTTTAAAAGGCGGAAGTCATTTAAACAAGGGTGCATCGCCAATATTACGAGTATTAAAAAAAGCTTTAGTGGAATGATGACCACATCACTTTAATGTTCATATTACGTTAATATGACCAAAAATCAACATAGCGGATTTTTCTTCTGACGTACAAACATGATGTTTTAATAATATGGAGCTGATATTGTGGACTCTACAACACGTGCAGAACACGTGGCCTGGCCACGAGGGAGTCCGGACTCTGAACATCCGATACTAGACTCCAGATGATTGTGTTAATATGAAGGAGGTATAATAATTATGTACATTGTACGTACAAATAGAAATAGTACGTGAGATCTTGAAGAAGAATTAATATCAGAATGCTTCGTAGCATAGTCTGACCAAATATGGTAGGCGAGTGAAGGAAAATGTTACAATTATAGAAATCGGAATATAGAGTGTCATTTATCATGGTGTTTCCGGAATAAAATACATTTCTCGTTCACTATGTAGAAAGCTTATATAATAAAGAAACTCGTAGTGGAGAAAATGCTTGTTTTACTTAGACTAACTGGAGAGTTAACTTAGTACAAATTTATTGTAAAATTATGTTGAAAAATAAATAATGATGGTATGCTGTTTCTTTCCATATCATTAAGATGGTAATGGTATCTTTAATGATGCTGTGCGCCGACGCACCCTATAGAAATCTGTAATCTCCGTGATAAAGAGAGACGATGGTCCTGGCTGGGTCATGTTCTTAGAATGCCCAATGATAGTTTGCCAAAAAGAGCACTGTTCTTCCGTACGCAAGGGTTCCGTCGGCCCGGGCTCCCCTCTTACACAATACATCGTTCCCATAACAACGACATCAGAGTGCAGGGAGTGTCGTGAGAAGAGGTGATGCGGTTGGCACAGAGACGCTCTGTATGGCGAGGTTAGTTTCTGCCCCGTGCTCCCGAGAGGAGCTTTGAGGGCCATGATGATAATGATGATGGTTTCTTTCTTACAAATCCTTAAGTGTAAGATATCCTTGTATTTGGAAAACTAAAACAAAATTAGTTATTTTTATATTCATTCTTTTTTTAGAGATAGTGGCGTTTTTAGTAACTTCTCAATTATTTTTGTGAAATTTTACACGACTAGGACACGCCTTGTGGGATAAACAAGTTGGTCTACTGTAACGCACACATCGGAATGTGATACATGTGGCAATACTGTACTTACTTTATTTGTGATAATAAAAACAGAAACAATACATTGTGCGTAGGTACCTATATTTTTCTCAATGCGTGTACCTATTCAGTATTGTGTACATTTCTTTCTAATCACACCATCACGGTATTCTACAAGTGATGTTACCAGCCGACCAACTCCACGTGATAAACATGCAAATCGTCCTCTTTGTGCCAATATAAGAAACACTATTTGTATTTGGCGCCGTTTAATGATCCGTGACCATCTCAAGAGCCCCGTGACTTTTCTTGAAAAGCAATGTTTTCAGCTTACCCCTGAATGTTGCAGTGGGTTGGTTCTGTCTCAAATCCGCTAGTAATCGGTTCCAGGCAGTTGGCCCCGCAACGCTGAAGCTCCTCTCTGCGAATTCGGAAGTGTTTGCCTTGTTGGGTTCTACAAGTTTGTTGACAGCGATGGAAGCTGATCGCAGTGGTCACCTCAGATTTCGTCGAGGGGACAGAGCTCAGCGAGGCATAGATGCTGTTCCGTTCAAGGCCTTGTGGACCGTGAGGCACAGTTTGAACTCCACTCTCTCTGGAACTCTCAACTAGTGTAGCTCCTTAAGCAGTGGTGTGATGTGACAGCGCTTGTTCTCTCTATAGATGGTCCTGGCAGCAGCAGCATTAAAGGCCATCTGGAGACGATTCAGAAGGATCTGGGGCAGTCCTGTACATATGATGTTACAATAGTCTAGACGAGAGACGACGAAGGCGGCGACTAGACTCTTAACTGAATAACGTATGTAAGGATAGATCTACAATTCTACATAAATGGCGTTCTCTCTGCCTACCTCACTTGGGATACGACGAGAGTGTATAGTATTGTAGAATATAGTAATGTTTTCTCTGAGCTATAAAAATCATAATATCAATAAGGATGTGTAAATACACATGTGTAAATATATGTTAAATAACCTCACAAGAAAATTTCCTCATATATCAGTAAGAAACGAGTATTTTCGTCAGTACAATGACTTTGTAATAAAGAATGTTTTAGTTGTGTTCTCTAATAATTAAATTGAATTCTTAATTGGAGCGAGACGGGTGATCACATTTCATACGAGTAAAAGGGACGATGAGACGAATGGTAATAATACAGTATGGAGTGGGCAATGTCTATGGTCTATCATAAATTATTACAAGCAGACAGATAAGGACAGTTTAGTGTAACTAAACAATTAATTTAATCAGGGTTGTATCCAGCATTACTCATGGAATAATGTACATTATTATTTGGTTCGTGATTGCTCAGAGGGCTGACGAACTGAGGCAGCTGACACCTCCCCTAGGATCTGGAGAATATCAGGAAAATACAAGCAGAAAAATCATTGTTGAAATAGTCCAAGGACTCCTATTTATACGTTTACCTAATGGCAAGTGACAATTTTTCTAAATAAGTTGCAAACTGGACATTGAAGAATATTTGTATATCCATTGACTTACTAGATAGCCCAGTACATATTTTAGTTTAAAATTATGTTACAAAATTAATAATAATTGTAATAATTATATGCTATTTTACTCCATAACATTAAGACGACAATGATCTCTTTGCTACTAATGCTGAAGTATTGGACATCATTCATACCTAAGCACGCACAAAAATACCTTTACTATAAATGAGAAAAAACAAATGTCCTTCAAATTTGAAACACAAAAGTTATTATGCGCCTATAATTATATAATGTGTACCTTTAATTATGAACATAATAAAAACAAACTTTGGTGTTCTTTTTTTACAAATAATGTAAGTAGATAGATACATAAATTATGAGAGAGTTGTTTATCTCGAGAGTTTTTCTTTAAGAGGGGGTGGTTATATTTTTACATTAACGAAAAATTGATTCATAAAAATAATATTTTATTATTTTCGGCAGTTTACAAACTTGAAAGAAAAGAAATTTTGTAAACATCCATTATTGAAAACATTTGTTATACTGTATTTATTACGTTGTTTATTTTCATGTTCTTGAATAATAATAAAAAAGCTTTTTGCCGTTAATTATATCGACAACATAATATTATATAGTATTCATTCATTCTTACCATCATGGTGTTTCTCATAAGTGGGGAGGCCAGCGAAATTATTACACGTAAAAAACATTTAAATCTTCCTCTTCTTATCTTTCTCTCTTCGCTGAATTGAATAGCTGTTTAATATTACTAATACCTGCCTTTTATAGGGCACACGTATACTCGAGATATATTCTTTACATGATAAATACTATAATATATGTAGTTGGTACTTGATGGAGTGCGTCAATATACAAATCTGTAAGTCAGATGACATGTCGATATGCAAATCTGTATGTCAGATAATAATTATGTCGATGCTCAAATTTGTTTAACAGATTTCTGACTTGTCGATATACATATATCTGCAAGTCAGATAACATGTCAATATACATATTTGTAAGTCAAATATCTGACTTGTCGATATACATATCTGCATGTAAGATAACATGTCAATATACATATCTGTAAGTCAAATATTTGACTTGTCGATATGCATATCGGTAAATCAGATAACATGTCAATATACATATCTGCTAGTCAGATAACATGTCAATATACATATCTGCTAGTCAGATAACATGTCGATATACACATCTGTAAGTCAGATAACATGTCGATATACACATCTGTAAGTCAAATATTTGACTTGTCGATATACATATCAGTAAGTCAGATGACATCTCAATTTACAAATCTGTAAGTCGAAGGGAAATTTCGAGTTGGTATACGATGCCAAGAAATTTTTCGTTATAATTGTTCAAAGTTTTTCAACATACCTATTTACTTCTGATATTTTTGTCAACATGAAATAACTGCCAGAGATGATTGAAAGCCATTCCTTTTGGCTTTTGCTGTAACTATATTTTTTTGAAATGCTAATTATATCAATATGAATCATATATGATAAGTTACCCATATGTTTAGTAAGTACCTACATAAAATGGAATTAATATTTATGAAACTGACAAAAGGGGAGAACGCAGTGGCGTAGCTAAGGGCGGGGCAGGGGGGGACATATGTCCCCGGGCGCAACATTAGGGGGCGCCAAAAGTACTTAAACAATTTTTTAATTTTATTTTGATGTAAGCTAATGTATCCCAAATACGTTTGCAAGATTAAATTTAGGAGCTCCACAAATATCTTCATTTCAAACCAGTTGCCAAACACGATTTTGGCGCCCCCATTGAGTATTAAGGGGCGCCATTCTACTCATAAACAAAATGACACATCCACAATGCAGGATTGCTGATGGCGTTTTTTTTTTAACAAAGATCAGTTCGGGTTCAAATATTATTCTTCATAATGCTTCATGCTTCGAAAATGAACCATATAAACTGTAAAATTTCAAAAATTTCTTGGAGACTCCGAGAAGGGGCGCAGACTTTGTTCCCGTGCGCAGATGACCCTAGCTACGCCACTGGGAGAACGATAATTGTTATATTTTATATCGTGTAATGATCGGCTTAATTAAACTGTATATTGGTGAGTCAAGTCATATAATTACTCGTGAGTTTGTCTGAGATATAACTTAATGAGCGATAAATGAAATGATACGACAACACAAATGTATTAACAGACAAACTAAATAAAACTGTATATGGGCTTAACCAGAGACGAACTGGGGCTATTAATGACCCCCCCTAGGATCTAGAAAATAGTAGAAGAGTGGAATAATGAATTAATAAGCGATAAATTTCATATATCCTCCTAATTCCGGGGTTCGATTCCCGGCCAGGACAAAATGAAGAATGACCTTTTTCAAACTGTCCTGGGTCTGGGTGTTACATGTATACCTATGTGTTTAATAATAATTATAATAATCGGACTATTTATATGTGGCGCCGTTTAATGATCCGTGACCATCTCAAGGGCGCCGTGACTTCTCCCGAACAGTAGTGTTTTCAACTTGGTTCTAAATGTGGTTGTGGACTGATTCACCCTCAGATCTGTGGGCAGTCTGTTCCAGGCGGATGGCGCGGCGGCTCTGAAGCTCCTTTCTGCAAATTTAGAGGTGTTCGCCATATTGGGTTTTACGAGTTTGTTGACAGCAGAAGAGGCCGAGCGCAGCGGTCGTCTAGAAGTTTCGTCAACGGAACAGAGTTCGGTTAGACATGTGGGTGCCGTGCCGCATAAGGCCTTGTGGACAGTGAGACACAATTTAAACTCCACTCTCTCTGGGACCCTCAGCCAATGTAGATCTTTTAGTAGTGGAGTGATGTAGCAACGCTTGTTCTCTCTGTAGATAGTCCTGGCGGCAGCATTAAAAGCCATCTGGAGGCGATTGAGAAGAGTCTGGGGCAGTCCTGTGTATATGATGTTGCAGTAATCCAGGCGAGAGATGACAAAGGAGGCGATCAGATTTTTTACTGCATCTACAGATAGATTTTTGGATACGAGATGCAGTTGACGAATGTGGAAAAAGGCTGTGCTTACTGTCCTGGATACTTGGGCTTCCATGGAGAGTGCTTCGTCCAGTAAGACGCCGAGAACGGATATTGTGCGCGATGGTGTTATTTTGGTGCCAGCGACAGAGATTTGTTTGGTGTCTATGAGATGTTGACGTCCTGGGGAGGCAACCCCAATACATTGTATATATGTGTGTCGTCACGTTAGTCGCATAATACAAGATTCATATATTAGTTTGGGACTAGCTCGATCTGTGTGAATTGTCTATATGTCATGTTATGTTACGTTAATTACTATTTTAAAAAGTTATGAAATAATAAAGTCAGCAAATAAAAGTGTAAGTAACTTTAGAACTATCCCTCAAAGCACTAGCCTTGCTCAAATTTGAGGGAATCAATTATTTTTTTTGTTACATGTGAATTTTTAAAGAATTGATTATTATTGTAAAATGTATTTATTCCAAAATAAAAACGTTTGAAGTTGAAATTAATTATAGTATAAATTTTAAACAATTAATATTTAAGCTATTCACTGTGTCGGTGTTTAGGTAGTAGAATTATATAGGTAATGAAATTAAAAAAAAAAACAATTTTTTTCTGCTTTATAGATTTTAATTGAAAGAGCCGTCTTTCGTCTTTCAAGGAGATTGTCAATCAATTAAAAGGTTTCTAATGAATGTAAGATGTGCAAAAGATTAATTATTATGAAAAAAAACTGAATTGAGAAAGCTTTACCTAGATGTTTTTCGTCCGAGTTTATGAGGCAAACTTTTCCTGATTGAAAATTGATTTTGGAATGCAACATCTTCATATATTTCTAAAGTTCAATTTATTACTATAACATAAATATTTTACGTTGGCAAGTGAATCGGTCATTTGAGAAACCCCATAAGTCATTCAATATAAACTTAAAAGAAATCACAAAACTGTCATAAAATTTTGAATGAAATTTTGATATCTTACTCAAATCAAAATGTAACTAACAGTGTATTTTGTTATTATGTACCTTTATTTGTTATTAAAATAATTTATTTGTATATTAAATTATTAATTAAAAACATTTTACTTATGTTGTTTCTCAAATGAACACCATTTCAGGGAACAAAAATCAACATTTTCATCCCAGATTATTTATTAAACATCCAAAAATCACTCATTTTCATCATATTCACCCACGTTAGTAGTTGGCGTTAAGTGTCAGCTGTGAATTGACATAAATGCATTTAGTGCAGTAACAACATAAGTCACCGACTTGTGTTGTTTTTTCTATTGACTGGCCAAGTTAATCAGCTCAATTTGTATCAAATGGGTAAAAATTACGTGGTTTCTAAATGAAATAACGAGCGTATCAAGAAAAGGAACCAAATAAAAAAAAATCATGTGCGCTTTAAATCTGATTATGGGATTTCTCAAATGACTGATTCAAGTATTATAGGTACCTACCTACCGAGATGTGTTATAAATTTCTAGCAATTCGTGCTTTTATACCCAATCCTTCACGTCTCAAATCCAAAGTCTCGCTTAGTTTTATGAAAGAGAATCTTCTACAAAGTTGAACAAATTTGTTATTCAATAAAGATCCTTTGCTTCCGAAAGTCTTAAGTAGAGTAGAGAAAGAACCTGAAAGAAATATAAATTGAATGCATCAGAAATTACCTTAACCAAGCGGAAACTTTTCAAGAAGTGCAACGCAATGTATCCAAACTCCAAACTGTTATATCTTTTCCAATACCTATATCCATTATTACCGTACGCCATTTGCTAAAAATAATATCTAGAAAAGAAGAACACATAATATTCACAAAATTGCACTTTGCCTTTTTGCTATTTTTATACCTACACAATTCACAAAAAATACTATTTCTCATCCAGATCTTGAATAAATATCAAATATATTTATTCCACTGGCAACATTTCACAGAATTATTCAAATTCCTTCCATCCACATACCTCAGACGAGAGTTCGAAATTTGAATGAAATATCACCACAAAACAAAATGTCGGACTATTACAATTTTAACACAAATACAAAACGCATTACAAATCACTGTAAAATACTATTGTTTCAAGTCAAATATGTTCTATTCACGTATTCACAAACACGAAACGACATAATTATTTAATGTTCGATATTTGAATTCAAAAACGCCGCAAAACAAAATGTCCGACGATTACTTGGAACAACGAAACGCACCGTAAGTGCAATATATTGTTTACAAGTACAATAAATGTATTTTATTATTATTATTTATTAAATGAAATTGTATGTGTGTATGTCGTGGATAGTGTTTTTATTAAGGCAACGGACAAATAAGCAATGACAGCAGCAAGTAAAATGTTGGGGAAGAACCACAATAGCTTTGTGTCGAGTACAATAATAATCGTTTAATTGCAATTAAAAATGTTACACTTAATTCAATGTATAAATTGTTAGACTGACTGGTATATACTTCGTTGTTAGTGGTGGCTGCCAGTGGCGTCATATCAATTATTATAGATCTGATCAACAATTTATTTAGTGCCTACTAAATTCGACAGTTTTTATCTCAAAACCAGTCGTTTTTTTATCTCTATACTGTTAGTATACTCGTTAATTAATAAAAAAATGTGTATTTATAAAAAAAATGTGTTTAAATATCTTCTCCTGCAAGTGCCTTGTCAGCTCCCCCCGACGTTGGCTATCACTCTGACATAGGCTTCTCGTAGGCAGTAACCTGTAGCGTCTGATGACGTCACACTCCTATTCCGCCATGAGTGGTGGACCTTTTTGCGACGAAGTGCGAAAATTGGTTTTTCAAATGGTGATAAAAGCCTTAAAATGCACATTTAAAAAGATTGTGTTTATATATTTTCTTCTGCAAAAGCCTTGTCAGGTCCCCCCGACGTTGGGGATCACTCTGGCATAGGCTTCTCGGCCCTGCGCTGTCTGAAATAACTCGTATATTGCGCAGCCACGATGTCTGCCTTCTGCCAGCCACCCGGCGTCCCTCTATTTTGCCTCGCAAATCGCAAAATTTTCAATCGCAAAATGTGATACTTTTCTCCGCGCATTATATGACCCATTTAATTAACGTATTATATGAATCGCTTGGAAGCATTTGAAATATGGCTTCATAGAAGAATGCTTCGTATTCATTGTACTGATAGGGTCGTAAATGTAGAGACGTTCAGTAGAGCTGGAATGGATAGAAAACTCTTCTTGGATGTCAAACTGCGTAAGATCTCGAATCTGGTTTAAATATGCTTTTTTTTTTATTTTATTTGTTTTGGTGACACTACTGACTCAGTTTAGGTAGGTAAATTAAAGTGAGTCTACTTCGGGCAACATTTCCGAACATTGACGAATCATTTAAAAGTTCACGACACCGACCCACTTTAAATTCATGAATTGAATAGCAAGCATACTATCTACTAACTATAATAATTATAATATAATATATTATATACAAGTCTGTGACTATGTGTGTGTGTATGTGACTATGTATGTATGTATATATGTATTTGCTATATACATTTTTATGACTTATGCAAGTATTGATAATAGTTTATAATGTGCAAATATACCTACCTATTCGCATACCATGGACAGATTTGGTCAGCAACTCGGAGGTTTTGAGAAGAGCCAATTGCAGTAGACAGCTGCTGAAGGACGTTAAGGTCCGTAAGATTTCATATCTGGATCACGTTCTGCGGGACGATAAGTATAGTTTGCTTCAACTGATACTGATGGAGAAGATTGAGGGGCAGCGTGGTTCTGGTAGAAGGCAAACGTCTTGGCTGCACAACATTCCTCTACTGGACCGGGATGAGGCATGTGGGGGAGCTGTTCCGGGTCGCGCATTTTAGAGAAGCCTTCGCCAGAGTGATTGCCAACGTCGGGGGGACCTGATATGGCACGAGAAGAAGAAGAAATATACCTACTATCTATACTGTACTAGATATTCTATACCCTCTCACTGTATCCCAAATGGGGTAGGCCAAAAGAATGGAACACCACACAGGTCTATCCTTACATACACACTTCTTTCGCTTCTTCTACATTCATACAATTTCGCACAATGCAACAGAATCCTGCGAAGAAATGGGCTGGATAAAGATGACATAGGGAACAGAAGAATAATTATGTAATCTTAGCACGAGAAGAGCCGGCCCTAACAACCTTTAGAGGCAATAAGTTGGGGCAGTGCCAGGAAGAAGATGAAGAAGTTTTGTGGATAATTTATTTCTCTCCGATGTCTGCTCTTTATCTACGTTAATTTTCAGTAGTTTCCCGACTTGGTTAGTACTGTTTACGAGTATTTTAATTTAATTTGTCCTCAGTTTTCATTATTTTTATAATACATTATAGTGTTGGTTCGTACCTTCCTAATGTCCTTTTCATTTATTATATTTTATTATGAAAAGTCACAAACTGGATTCTCGAGTCCCTCCGACTTTGACCATCATTTGTCAGAATCTGTCTCTATCTTGGGCAGTCCGAAACGGTCCTTCGACGCCAAATTCATTTATATTATATATTTTTAAAAAAGATGTGTCCGGGTTTTTTAAACCCAATAATACGTAAATCCGAGCTGATCCGAGCATAAATCCGAGCATCGGACGAAAATGGGCATATTTAAGACAACATATAGTCCAATCCCCACATATGGACACCAGATTTGGATGCTCACGGAAAGCGTGAGATCAAGGTTACAGGTAGCGGAAATGCGGTTCCTCAGGGGAGTGACAGGGGTGTCATTGAGAGACCGTATAAGGAATATGTATGTTCGTGAGGCTCTCAAGGTGGAACCAGTACTCCTGCATATAGAGAGGTCGCAGTTGCGATGGCTGGGTTACGTTCTCCGCATGCCAGAAGACAGACGACCACTTAGATTTTTGGAGACTGTGGGAGAGGGCAGAAGACCGGTGGGCCGCCCTAAAAGAAGCCGGCAACGGCAGGTGTCGAACTTGTGTGTTGAAAGGCTTGGCTTCGAGTGGCCAGAGGTCCTGGAAGCAGTGGTGGATAGGGATCTCTGGAGGAGGTATCTACTACCTAGGCGCAATGGGCCCCCGACCCAACTAGGACAAGGGGAAGAAGATGTATGTATGTATGTAGTATTGGTATACACAAATAAACAGACTCAAATATTTGTAAGGTTTTTATATAATATTATATATACAAACATGCTATTATATAGTTTAGTACAAAACAGTGTTGTTGTATCATTGCTGCAACAGTAATTATTATTGTAGCAATGAAAACAGTTTCCGACGTGTCGCTCCCTGCAAATGAAATACATGTATTTCACTATGTACTAGAATTATTTACTCTGGAACAATATCTACAAGCAACGAGTTCGTCGGTAGCCTGGAGGTAGAGTCTCGGCCTCCTGAACAAGGGGTCCGTGGTTCGATCCCAGGTGCCGGCAAATTCCCCTTTCACAGCACAAGCTTTTAGCTTAGTGTGAAAGGTGTATAAGGTTGTGTTTGGGTTTATAAGCAAACCCAGATATATTTTTTTTTTTTTGAAGCGGTCGTTGTCTCCTGGGCCCGTAGTCAAAACACATTTTTTCGGAAACATTTCGTTCTTCTACGATAAACTCGCCCATTGCACAAAATTATTTGATTCTTACAATGTTGTATGTTTTGTTTCATCATATATTTTGTTTAATAATAGTCTTATACTCTGGTTAATCGTATTTTAATCAGACTTCCGTATCTCCCTATTTTATTTATTTATTTATTTTATTCTTCACTGAACATTCCTTTCTATTTAAAATCAATACAAAGTGTCATAAAAATATCAGTTCTACAATTCAATGTACAGAGGGCGAGTTTATCGCTAGAATACGATGTCTTCCAACTAACCTCATATAGTAATAATAATAAAAACATTTTATTGATCAAAAAATCATGAGCAATTTGCGAGCTTATTGCCTGGAGGCAATATCTTCCAGCTAAACAAAAATAATGTGTGATACTATTTTGACAATGTGTGTAATTTATTCTAAATGTGAACAGTTAATACTAAACTTAATTATAACTAATTACATTCTTAGCCCTAAGTAGAACATTATAATATAACATGACACATATTATGTGTCATGTTTCCTGTTACATGTTCATTGGATATAATTATTTCACTGTCTATCCCACAGTTGGAGATAACGTGATGTTGCAAAGATAGTTTTTGTTACCTTTATTGATATTCATACATGAGGACAAACGGACGTTAAAATTTATAATAATATATTAGTTGGTTATTACGTTTTACTTTGTTTCATGGTGTCACGGATGCTGTCCAACATTATTTTTGAAACATAATGTCACAATATTCTTTTCTGTTTAATGTTTGCATCAGAAGGGTGCAGTGTGACAACGGTGAGGGAGGGTTGCTGCTGTCATTTCAGCCGGAGGGTGTAAGACTGGGCGGCGGAAGCCCTCTGCCGGAGGCTACATGATGTGTGGCTTTGCAACAATGTTTCGGACTTAAAAATTAATGTAATTAATTATATTATTATGAACTAGCATTTGCTACCAGCGTGGCACGGCTCGTATCCAACGATTTAATATTAGTTGATAATAAATAATAGATGAGGCAACAAGAATGTCTAATCATAATCCACACATTTGAGAACAACGTTGCAGAAAAATGAGAAGTAAAAACAGAATATTTACCTGAGGGGTCATGGATTTAAGTTCGATGGCTGCAGGTTCAAACGAAATTCGTCGGAGCACTGTTTATTTAACAGGGTGGTTTATAATCATTGGAATAGTTTGCCACCTGAGCTGGTTGACTCTTCAAATTTGAACACCTTCAAAAATTTGTGTGACTCATTAAAGTGATTATTTTGTTGGGCCAAATGTTGGTATACAATCTGTACCTGAGAGCCATTAAGACTTAGGTGCATTTTTGACAAAAATGCCAAAGTTACGAAAAAAGCGAAAATAACACATAAGTCGTGAATCTTAAGTACAGAAATGCTTAGGGTCTATACTACTGGGTCTATGTAATAAGCTGTATATACTATATACAGCTTATTACTAGTATGGCGGAAGGGGCTTTGTTGGTATAGATTGTTAGTGATAAATATCCTCACAGATTCACTGTGTACATATTTCCCCTTTCTTCCATATACAATTTGCAGAAGTCTTGATAAGTAAGAAAATTGGTTTGATTCCAAATAGTTATATTAAGTTACATACTGTGATCAAAAGGAACGATATAACGTGCTTCTTGATGATCCGGGTAGATGTCGCCACACTAGTAAAATGTTGAGATTTTTTCGATTAAAAAACTGAATTTGAAAATGGCATTTTAGTACTTAAGACTAAATGGCTCTCAGGTACAGCAATAATTCCTCGTACATGCTCTTCTATTCAATGTGCTTACCACGTTTCCGTCCTACAGGATCTGGTTTATATTATGTTCTTGCCATTTATTCCATGGACAGCTACGTCTCCGAGCATCATTCCTCTCAACCATAATTTTTTTTAAACGCGGCGACAGAATTGCCATCCACACTTCTCAGCATTATACAACCAGATAAGTCTCCATATGATCAGTCATGGTCACACAAAAACTTATTCAAAATATCAGTATTGTGCCTGAAATATCTGTATTCAGATACTTTCTAACAATATAACAAGTGTTTATTATAATAGATTTTTTAATTTTTATGTTATAATGAAAATGAAAATTTAAAAAAATAACGACTAATTTCCTATGAACATTTCGTATTATGTGTAGAGTTGGCCGTTATAACTAATAACTCATTTTTAAACTCATTATATCAAAATAACTAAACTAACAGTTTCTTGTCAATAACATAAATGTTATTTTCGACGACGACGTTATTCAACTGTTATAACAAGGTTATCGTTATTCCGTTTAGTTATTGTCGACGACGACGTTATTCAACTGTTATAACAAGGTTATCGTTATTCCGTTTAGTTATTGTCGACGACTATAGTTATTTCGTTTTCGTTTAGTTATATTATAACGTACCACATTGTTACGACTTTGTTATTGTCGTCGTTCAATAACGTAGCACGTTATTGAACGACGACAGTTTTTTTCATATTTCGTTTGGTTTAATAACTTCGGATGTTATTAAACGATGGCAGTTATTTTGTTTTTATTTTGAACTATTAAGTTGTGTAGTTATTTGAATTTTTTGGAGGTACACAATAGTTTCGTTTAAACGTAGTCATTCGTTTATTTAGAGGTAGCTGGTAGGTACAAGTTTTCTAATAATGACATTAATAAATCAAAGGAAAATTTTGAATATAATATTTGTTTGATTTCAAACTGGTGATATATTATTTCGGAATGAAATATAATTTTTATGGGTATTTTGTGTGTGAGAAATTCTTTGTATTTCCATTTGGTACTTTTTTTTTTGAACGTTATTAAATAACATTTTTTAATAACTGTTATTTACAAATACCGATAACTGGTTGAACGTTATTTTGAAATAACAGTTATTCCCACCTCTAATTATGTGTAACAAAGTTAGTCCATATTTTGTGTTGTAATGTCGGCTGTAAATTACTGCAATCCAATTTTATTTTCGAAAATGAAAACACAAGAAATTTTCCAACAGTTTTCGAAACTTAATTGAATCGAAAGCTCACTACGTATTGATGCAAAGCTTCAATAACTGGGAGCACCTACTGTTCAATACGACTTGAACTTTTAAAGTTGCTTTTATGAAAATCTGATATCGAAAAGTAAAGAAAATTTCAAAATTTATCGTTTTTCTTTTTGCAACAGAGGTTGGCAAACTTTTATGTGTGGCACACCTTTTGTAATGAATATGTCACCCCATTCTACTTCCTTAATTTTTCGTATGGCCCGTTTTATAAATATTTTGCACCATTTCCAGTACTGTCAACTAACTACTAACGATACTGCATAGAGAGGAAGGCATATTCCCATTTCTTCCCTTCCCTTTTTGCACCAACATTTTTGGGGTTTGGCCACTAAATCTAGAGTGCTCCCTCGGGGTAGCATTTCTCGCTTTAATGCGACATTAAATCCTATTTGTGCATGTGTGTGTCGTTATGGAGATACATATCTCCAGGTACGGGACGAGGTATGTGGCGGGCGCTGTCCTTATAAAACTGTCAACTAGCCCACCGCCTCCAGTCTTGCCTAATGGATATCCTGGAGATCCACACTGATATTTTTTTTAAATGGCATTCCTGCACCGTGTGCGCATCTCCATTTTCACAATCATTCACCATTTCATCCTGAAGCCTTTTCCGTCCAAATAATAAACTTGAATAAATTTGAGCAGGTGTTTAACCACCGATTGAGTCAAAAAATGTTTGAAATTTTCACTCTGATCAATGAATCATCGCTTGCCTCAGTTGATCCACATTTGTCAATAATATCGTTAAGATTTCAAATCTTAAATTTCTTTAATTATACATTGAACGGCCATAATTCTGTAGTCTTTAGCAAAAAATATAACGCCCAATACACAAATAGTAACAAAAGTTTCTAGCAATAAAATACCTAATGCATGTGTATGTGGATACAGTAATACCATAAAAATAGATTATTGTCTATCTGCAACCACATATACATTGGTACTGAAGACTAGAAATAAGTATACCTATGTATATGCAAACATAGAGGTAAGTAAAAATAAGGTACTTAATAGGTGTAAATAATACAAATAATAATTTAGCTAAGTAGAAGTAGAGAAACGTCTTTCCACTTCTTAGATCATTATTAAAAGACCTCTCTCGTGTTATTTAATATATAGATTATAGTTGAACGAAACGCTCGTTTCAATTTATACAATATGGAATTCTACGACGTTTGTACCAATACTATAAATATACATATATTTATATATACCGGTGTGGCGTGGAGGCTAACGTACTTGCCTTTGAGTCACTATGTCCCGGGTTCGATTCCCGGCCAGGGCAAAATGAAGAATGACCTTTTTCAGATTGTCCTGGGTCTGGATGTTACATGTATATGTGTGTAGTGCATTGTATATATGTGTATCGTCGTGTTAGTACCCATAATACAAGATTCACATCTTAGTTTGGGACTAGCTCGATCTGTGTGAATTGTCTATACATGTTATGTTATGTTATTATCTAATGGCTGCCCCAAATATGGATAGTGTTGTAATGATATATAAAAATTGTTTTATTTTCTATAGAACCATTTTTCTCCTAACGTGTTTGGAGTTTACGTCCCACATTTTAAAAACCAATAATCTGCAGAACGAGTGCCTATTAGAATGAGAAATTTAAAAAAAAACTATGAAATAGAAAGGTTACACTAGTAAAAATAATTGAACCAGTTAAATGGATGCAAGTTGTAACAAGGTGCAGTGTACACATGCAGGTGTTATCAATGGGTGTTGAGAGTGGGTTCACCCCTTCTCCCACTAGACTCGTTCATCACCCCGAGGTGTTGTTATTGTAAGCTTCTCTAATACTAACTCTTGCCTCCACTTTTCCAACTTTGAGGTAAACAGCACAGAAACTGGCAGGTAAACTTAAAAAAACAAATATTTACGCATTTTAAGACATTTGAAGTCTTCGGGTCAGCCTATGAGGTATGCCACCCATACTAAATGTCTTAAACTTTTATTAGCAAGGAAAAGACATCCAAGTTTTCATATATATAGGACAGGTATACCTTTAGTTTGTCTGCTGGCTACCCCACTTGTGGGAATTATTTAAATATATCACCTTTTGAAAACTAATTTGTAATAAACATTTATATTATCCTTTCTTTTCCTCTTAGGAACTCAGGAAAGAAACAAAATTCTCATATTCAGAGAAATTTCGAACAGTCTTAAAAACTGTGTTTAAGTAAAAAAAAAATGCATCGATAATGTTTTGGATATCCTCTAAAGCTCTCAGCACAGTACTTCATTTCCAACAAAGCGTTATCAATCTTGGACATATTATGGGAACCATCAGTACCTACTCCAATTCTTGTCAGAATTTGAGCAGAATAATTTTAGTTTCAATCTCTCTTCCAACATGCTTCATTTCCATGATAATTGTTATTGTTGCTTAAAATCTGAGGATTAATAAATAATTGCTTATATTTAGTTCAACCACAATGATTTTTTTTAAATTTAACATGAACTTCCACCAAACACCGTCGGTCGACAACATTATCTGTAACCTGAGGATGTTCGGGGGAATCAAAATTTATGACAAACTCAGATCCATCTTTAGGAAATAAAACCAGAATGAGAGTTAGTTCTTCCCTCTGTTCTTAAGAAGAAGGTTAAAGATTTAATAAGAATAGAAGATTAGAAACCGTACCAGTTAGTGTATATGACAAATGATTACACTCCTTTTAACCCTACGTACTCCGCAACTATCCTCTTGAACTTATGCCATAACTCTTATTGCTGTCGTAAAACTTGGAAATGCAGCGGCGGATAATTCAGAAATTTGCAGTGTAAGCAATAAACAGTCGAGTTTCCTCAATTCCTCTGTTTCTTAAGTCTCGACGCCCAACCCGCCGCCACCGCCTTCCGTCGTTTTATCATCCTTATGCAGTTTCCACTCCAAAACTAAACTTTACCCCGGCCAACTTTTTCAATGGTTGGTTCTAGTTATCTTTATGCAGTTTGTGGTTTAAACAATAATTTAACTGGGTAGGTAGGTTCTTTCTCTCTTGAATTGCTTCCGCAGTCTCCTTGCCTAAATTTGTATAAGAAACCATATGTGCGAAGACAATACACACACATATTCTTGTCATCCGTCTGGGGTGAAATTGAACTTGTGACACAGTTAAAAAGTAAAATTGCTAACTGTTCAAACATCTTCAGCTTTATTTTAATGTCCTTGATTTGCACTTACAGTTTAACTCAATGTGATGTTTTATTGGTGGAGTATTTTAGCGAAATGTGACGAAATTCCTTATTTGGTTTACCTACCATTTTTTTCTACATTTTCAATCACTTTGAGTCCGTCGTTTGAAATTGTCATCATTGGTATTTCCTCCTTCCATTTAATTTTCCATTCCTTACAAGACTGAATCCAAGTTCTCCTTGAATTTCAACAAATCACCTTTCCTCTGGTCACGCAACACTTTGTCTGTTCTCGATTGCATGTTGGCAACTAAAATGGAGTTGGGCGGGACATGTTACCAGGTACGCCGACTCAATGAGGATAAAGACTGAATGGCCGGCCAACCAAATCCGCCTCGTGGGAACTTTACAGAGTTACAGACCACATGTTCAGAAGCACTGTGTCCAATTTGTGTGACAGAGTACAGCATGTATTGCAATATCTGTGCTGTGTTTTATTTATGACCGTTGTTATAATTTTCTTTCTGTTATTTGTTTTATATTAATTGTATTAGTGGATTAGGTAGATACATATTGCGCAGTGCACAGCTATCGTAAATATTATATATTATCTTTTGCAAAAAGCTTGTACATATCTGTACAAAACACAGATATGAACTCTTCCTAATAATTTGTAGTTTTATGAAGAAAAAAAACGTACGTTCCGTGGAGCTCCCGGCAGAAAAAGGACTCCCAGTTTTCTCTTTTTCTTTGTTTTCGAGTGTCATGCAAAGAGTTCCCGACTAAAAAAGGACTCCCAGTCTTTTCTTTTTCTTTGTTTTCGAGTGTCATGCAAAGAGTTCCCGACTAAAAAAGGACTCCCAGTCTTTTCTTTTTCTTTGTTTTCGAGTACCATGCAAAGAGTTTCCGACAAAAAAAGGACTCCCAGTCTTTTCTTTTTCTTTGTTTTCGAGTACCATGCAAAGAGTTCCCGACAAAAAGTACTCCCCATTTTTTTTTGTTTTCGAGTGTCCTTCAAAGGGCAGATATTCGTAAAAGAACACGATAAGATATTACACATCAAAAATACAGCTATAAAATTATGTCACCCATTCAAAATGTATTAATAACGGTGATGACAACTTTAAGCGCAGCGCCCGACAAAGAATTTATTTGAGACTACCACAGGATAATATGCTTAAAAAGACAATGGACACAGAAGTAGGACCCAGAAGACCAGGTAGACCAGTGACCACCTGGACGTCCACAATCGTCAGGGACCAGAGGGAGGTAGAGCTGCGTTCGGAGGATGCAGGGAACCGGAAAACTTGAAAGATGAGGATTAGGAGAGCCGACTCCAAATAAATGGGATAAAGGCGAGGGCTAGGAGGAAGACCTGATAAAGGATTGATTGAATAAAAAATATACTTATCTAATTTAAGTAGATTATCGGACTTTTCCGGGTCGAGAGATTCCGGATTCAATCCTTTGCGCTGCCGACCTACTCCACCTTCACAACGTAAGCATATTGCTTACTGCGAGTCTCTTGGGATATTTTTGGCTTTATTACAAATCCAGATTCATTTTTTTAAACAAAAGTCTTAGTTCAGTCCTCTTTATAATACCTACTAGACTATCTCGCTATAAAAACAAAAGACAATCAAGCAGATAGAAAACATAAATATAATTTTTCAATTTATGTCGTTCATACTCTCGTATGTTTTATGTTCTTCTCTATTCCGACTGTAAAATAAATTTACTGAATCTTATTAAGATAGAAATGTATGACAACATATGAAATAAATCTGTGATTGGCAGCGGCGTGTCTAGAGCTTACACACTGGGTAAGCCCACCCTCAATACAAGCTTATTTAATAACAAGATTATTAAAAAGTATAAAGTAAATTGAAGTATAAATAAAATTTAAGATAAAACATATACATTTAATTTGATGGTTAGAAATATGCCTTTGATAATAATACAAAAATCTAATTTATTACAAAACAGTAAAATCTATAAAATCGAACTACATTTATAATTATCACTCATCCAGGAACTAATGACTCCTAATATTGCTTATACTTTGAGATCGTACGAAAACCTATGTACTCGTATTCAACTACATACGATCATAAATCTTGATTTACCTATAAGCCGATCATAAGCCTTGCCGATAGGAGAATTTGGAATTATGTTTGTTTGTATAAATATGTATATATGTGGATTATTTTTGTTTGTATATATTCATTATTTATTCTTCAACATCTCCCGTAGGTCCTTTACAGGACACTTGGGTTCATCAACATTACAATAGTACAATAAAAAGAAAACATCAATACAATAAAAAGAGCGTAATAAACACAACATACATTAAATAATATTGAAAAGTCAAGACACAATAATAAATAAATAAGTAGGTATAGAAACATAAATTATTTTTCTTCAGAACTAAAAGTAGGTATGTGAAGGGTCCCCTTAGTACCATGTCAAAGTATTATATATACAGTGAAACCTCTATCTATGGTTTTTGAAGGGACCTATTGAAATAAACTATGGATGCGGGAAAACAATGAATGCGGGAGTATAGAAAAAATCACATTAATATGTATTTTAATGTTTAATATGTAGGTACATACGAGTATATAGGTTTTATAAAAATGATACATGTTTCAAAAGTTATAAATCAATTTGTTGAAATAAAAAATATATAACAAAATAATAAAGAAAGCTGCATGGAGATCGAAATCATACTTTGTACTGTATGTAATCTTTCATCGTCATTAACTTTTTTGCTTTTTTATTGTACCTACTGACGTACTATTAAAAAAGACAGCCGACAGAATCAACAAACTGTTCTTTCATTCTCACTCGCTCTCCAATGTTTTTATACACATATACGATTTTTTTGTGTAATTTAAACGGTCAATGCGATAAAATCATATAGAAAAACGATGGATGCGATATATTTTTACATGTTTTGTATGAAACTAATTCGGAACCGTAAAAAATAACGACAAATACGGGAAAACAATTATTCGAGGAACGATAGATAGAGGTTTCACTGTAGTATGTTATTAAAATTTACTGTATTGTTATTTGTTTATTATTTGTTTCTGTGTAATTGCGATGTTTAATGTCTGTGTAGTAGGCATAATATATTCGGGAATTTAACAACCCTCTCGCACATTTTAGAGAAACTAAAAGAATAAAAATACATATAACGTTTAATGGTAATTAATCCGACTAAAACAAATTAAGTGCCTACTTAGAACTTGTAGTATTTTTATGTCTCTCCTAGAAGCGTTCAAATAATATGCGGTGGTGTTGTTACAATATTATTACCAACAATTCATGGAAACTAATGTAAAATTTTGTTTGTATTCTCCGAATTCGCCAACCATGTAATTGAAGAAAGCCATTATTTCGATAAAAACATTACTCAGTACCTACACACTAATATTAACCACTTCCCCAGACTCGCTTCTTTGGAGATACTGAAAATTAATAAAAATCTTAATACCTACTATCAATACAGTGGTGAACAAGAGCTTAACTTCAAATTCGTCCTTCCTTACACAGTTCCCAATTCGGAGAAGTCATCATCCCCCTGCATAACGGTCACCATTAGCATATACGTTGTAGGTCAATAGATTATATTGTATGTATGTATGTTGGATGATTTATTCGGCGCCGTTTAATGGTGCATCCATCTCAAGGGCACGGGAAGCTATGTTGGAAGAGCGATGTCTTCAACTTGCTCCTGAACGTTGTTGTAGATTGGTTTTTACGGAGGTCCTCAGGGAGTCGGTTCCAAATGACGGGTCCTGCGACGCCAATGAATTTAATTTTTAAATTTTTGAAAAAGTGTATTTTTTGAAGAATAATGCAATAGGTATAATACAATAATTTTGTTGATAATAAAATATCTTATTTTTTGCAAAAATGTCGTGAAGATTCAAAAAATATCGGTCTCATTTTTCTAAAACGAGAAAATTCGCGTTATTCGTGAAAAGAGTGAGAAATTCGCGAATAAAATCGGGTTTATCGCAAACATGAAGAATTCAGGTCTCTAGATATTACGTCAGAAATCCCCAATATATATTATTAAACGGCGATAAAGTTTTGCAGTAAACTGATATTAAATAATAATATTATGTATATAGATCAAAGTTCCGACACTTTCCGCTTTCGCCAGATGATGTTGTTTAGTAAAGTTGCGTTTACATTATAGCTAACAATGTTCCAGAGCTACCTATACCTCTATATGCCAGAGATATTTCGAAACTCTAGAACTGGTTTATTGACAGATTCGTTATGATTACAATGAAAATGAGAGCACACATGAGAAACTGCTTAAATTTATTTATTGTTTTGGTGCACATGTAGCAGAATTCGACAACTGTATAAATTGTGCGCTTTTGCGATAAACTCGCCCTCTGTATATTGATTGTGTTTAATGAATAAATAAATTTGAACAAGCGTTTCTTTCTACTATAGATTAAACAAATGCTAGAGAGACGGCTCTCGTGTTTTCGTCATGGAGTTCGATATCATAAATTAACAATTATGACCTAATGGAGTGTTCACATTTGGCGAATATCGCCAGGCGAATTTGAAAATATATCGCCAGGCGAGAAAACAAAATTCGCCGGACATCCGTTGATCGTCACACCTGTAGGCCTAGTCAAAACACATTTAAGCGTTACGTTTTCGTTTCGTTTTCGTTCAAACAAGACGAGGTTGCGAGAACTCGTCAATTTTCGGAGCTACTTATGTATTATAGCAACGAAAATTGACGCGTTCTCGCAACGTCGTCCGCGTTTGAACGAAAACGAAACGAAAACGTAACGCTTAAATGTGTTTTGACTAGGCCCACTGTTCACACAGTCCACCGATATAGAAACGATCTGTCAGATGCGCTTTGATTTTGACACTGTTTTCAAAATGGCGGACGTCGAGATGGAGATCGCGAAGTGTTTATTTTTAGTCGAAAATGTTATAGTAGAGGTTATAAGGCGCCTTTTAATAAAGGAAACAAACGTCACAAATCAAAAACAAAGATAACAGCTGTCACGAAGCGGGAAACAATATAAAATTAATAGGTTATAAAGTTTTTACCATAGGTTCGAACGCCGCGCACATCTGCGAATGCGCTAATCGTTCAATCGTCCGAAAAAGTTGGAAGGTGGTCAACTCGTGACGATATCGTTTCTACTGGTTTTTATAGTTTCAGACTAGCTATCATTTTGTTCACACGGTTCAAATGGCTTGCGATATTTTGGTGCCCTGGCGATATTCGCCAAAGTGAGAACACCACATAAGATATCGAAAGACGTCTCATTCGTGATTATTTAATAATATGTTATAATAGAAAGAAGCGCTTGTTTCAATTTATCCAAATGCACGAATATGATTTAAAAAAGCTTTTGCAAGGACAGGAGTTAGTGGTGCTCGATCTTTTATGACTTCCCCGCAAAGAAAGCGGCGTAATGGGACAGGAAAACTTGTCATTTTATGTATTCAAAGCTCAATTTATATAGCTTTAGGGGCGTTCACATTTGTTCACTTTCAGTAATCACTCTGGATGATCCTCCAAAATGACAGGTGTGAACAGACGTTTCATCAATAGTGATCACTAGCGATGACGGAAGAAAGCAATTACCACCCGACATAATTTTGATGAAAGGTATTTTTTACTGAAACGACCATAATCAAGTTTTAACCTATTATTTGTCTTATTCTCTATGAATTAGTATTAAATAAACAAAATTATCATTCCGTCGAGAGTTATATTAATTTGTTTTCATTTTTATTGACTGTTATTTCATTTTTTATTTTAAATATTTTTTTACGAAAATACGTCCAACTACATGACCGTGATGGCAGTGAAAGCATAGGATGAACAAGTGTGAATAGAGGTGTTCACTTTGGATGAACAGGTTTGACCCTGACACTCTGGATGATCATCCAAAGTGAAGCAATGTGAATGCTACTTTACCTCTGCTACACAGCTGTAATGCAAATGGGTCTTAATATACGTACAAATACCATTGGACCGGGTCCATCTAGAAGGGATAATTCCAGGCAGTTTTCTCTGTTTTATGTTGCACCTCTCAGCCGTAACATTTACAAGTGCCCATTCAAGTTTTATCGCCGCTCCTGTTTCGCAATTTTCTCTCATCACTATACTTCCTCCACCTCCCCCCCCCCTAATCTCCTCAGTCTGTCTGTGGAGCCTTTCTTCCTCCTTCTCTGAATGAGAATTCCTCATGTTACATCTCGTGGAATCAAATTAAGATTAGTGATCTCAAGTCAAATGGACAATTTCTACGTGACTGCCGCGCGATAGGGTTATCACCGTTGTAATACCTACAATTTTTTTTTTTTATAATGTACATATATATTTTACTTTTTTATAAATAGCGATTATTTAAACTTTTTGTATTGGATTTCAATTAATAACGTTATCGTAAAGTATTTTTTTTTTATTTCTCTCGCAATATGTTCATCTGCATAAGTTAGTAACTATTCCATATTCAAATCAAACGTAAACGACATCATTTATTAATTTCAGCTGATCTCTAATATTTGACATTTATTATACCACTTCGATTTCTTTAATTAATATCTTGACCAAAATTTTTTGACAATTAAAACTTTATTCTTAATTTTTATACCTGATTAATGTTACTGTAAATAAAAAAAAACTATTTTTTAAAGCTCGTTTTTAATACTTAAGCTCAGACAAACTTTAAGCTCTATTAATAAACTGGCAACATGTTCCAAGTAACGAAGCATAATAGAAAAAACCACAGAATCGCTTGTTTACATTTAATATAAATTTAACTTATCAAGACGATGAAATAATTGTTTTTTATATTATGTTGATATAGCAAGTACCTATTCGAAGTATTTTTCTGACAGCCCTACACTGAAGCTCACGTTTGCCGTTTTTTTATAGTCCACAGAATTTATCGTAGTTTTACTTTTATAAGCTTGCAATTGTTGCATATTTTATCAGGTTTTATATCCAGGGCTATCATCAACTCGGTTCCCCGCTAGAGTCGATGAGAGCGTAAAACTTAGTGATTACCTCCTGCTAATGGTAATGTAGGTTAATACCATTCGCTCCAAACAATCAATGCTTATTTACACGCATTCTATCCATAACATTCCTCTCGCATTCGCTTATTCTTCTATTATCCTCATTCTTCACTCTATTCACAACGTTTTACCAATCATTCTTCTCGGCGATCGCATCTCCATACTGCATTTATTCCTCTTTCGTTCTTAGTCAACCACTTCCAAATTTCGCTTCAATACATAAATTATTATTCTCCTTAAAAAAATTCATTAAGTCATTCGGATTTTTTTTTTTGCGTCTGCAGGAAAAAACACTTCTTAGTCAAGCATTTTTACTTTAATATTTTCTAGTTTCATGAATTCAATGTTAATTTCATCATAATACTTTTTGTTAATCTTCTTTTTCTTACACGAATCTTGTCAGATTCTCTCAAATCTCGACTTTCTACTTGATTCCCAAAATTTCTTCAACACTAGATATCACTCTGCAAGACAAGATTTTAGTATTCTACAACACAACAGAAAGACAAAATTTTGAAAATAGTTACCTATATTCTATGTAATATATAAAGCATAGATTTGCAGTAATTTAATAGTACTACGGAGGGAAATGTATGGATGAATACCCAACTATACACTGGCATGCCTATGTTTGGTTGATTAATGCCATATACCTGAACTAACTATAAGTGTATGCCTATATGTATTTGTTGATAGAGTGCAATGTACGTGGTTATACTGTATTAGCATTTTGTGTTTTTTATTGATTCATTTTATTTTTTGTAATTGAAGACTGTATAATTTTCTTGTTTATGTTGATTGTAAAAAGGCGTAAGCCGTATATTTGATGAATAAATAAATACATTACTGCGCAATCCATTTTTTTTTGTATAACTTATACTTTCGTTTCTTTCCAGTGCCATGAAGATAATGCTGAGCAAGTTGTCCCGTCCTTGGATCGTGGATGAGAAAAAAGATGATGGCTACACAGCCCTGCACTTGGCGGCTCTCAATAACCATGCTGAAGTGGCAGAATTGCTGGTCAGAGCCGGAGCCAGGATGGACCTACAGAATGTCAACTTGCAGACGGCTTTACATTTGGCCGTTGAAAGACAGCATACATCAATTGTTAGGGTGAGTAAGACTTAGAAGAAGTGGAAAAGAAAGCATAGAATAAAACTGATTATCTCCGAGAATATTATATGAAGTAGAAACTATTAGAAAAAGATTAGATTGATGCACAAAATTTATGGAGACGCTTTCAAAATGAGTCTACTTAAAAATACCTTTTTTACAGCTTTTGGTGAAATCCGGCGCTGATCTGAACGTCTGCGACAAAGATGGTGATACTCCATTGCACGAGGCTCTGCGTCATCACACGCTGTCTCAACTTCGACAGCTGCAAGATGTTCAGGATGTGGGGAGACTCCTCATGGGATTAGGGGCTCAGGCTGCCGATAAGCGTTCATCAGCTGGTATTGCTATTTTCTTAGCAACCAGAGGAGCCGATCTCACAATTAAAAATAAAAAAGGTAAGGAATTATTTATTTTCTGTAGACAAACTACTTTTGCATAGGTATGTATAGCCCCTAAAAATGGATCTGCGATCCCTCCAATATTATTTTGCGTACTTACTCGCAATCACTTTCAGGTATTCCAGTTTTGTCAAAAGCTTTTTTTCATTGTTAGTCTGCCTAAGGATAAGAACAGTTAAATGACTGATAACTATTTCTTGGAAGACCTCAGTCCCTTATATTATTAAAAAAAAAAAAAAAAAAAAAAAAAAAAAAAAAAAAAAAAAAAAAAAAAAAAAAATATTATAAGGTACTCACCAAGTTATTAATAACCCTTACTTTTCTAGGTCAGACACCACTAGACCTGTGCCCCGATCCAAACTTGTGCAAGGCTCTGGGAATTTGTCCCAAAGAGGGAAATGCTGCAGCAGGTGGAGCGCCAGAAAGCGAAATCATCGGGGAAGGTCCAGGGGCTGAAGGTGGACTACCACTTGCTACTGAAGGAGAAGCTGCTCCTCTGCAACCACAACCTTCCACATCCTCAGCTGGACAAGGGGCAACCGCTACTCCAGCTGGTCCTCAAGATGAATGTCTTGTCTGCTCTGATCTGAAGAAAGATACACTCTTCCAACCGTGTGGACACATCACTTGCTGTAGTGCCTGTGCTCCCAGGGTCAAGAAGTGTCTTATATGTCGCGAAGCAGTGTCCAGCAGAGTCAAGGTGAAGATACAAAATATAGCTCTTCATTAAATATAAAAAAATATTAAAAGTGCAAGTTGCTTTCTCAACTCTCTCTTTTTTTGCCATAAACTAATAACTTACAATTTTTTTCTAGGTGAGCGAATGTGTGGTGTGCTCTGAAGCTCTAGCCAGTGTTGTATTTAGCCCATGTGGTGATGTGTGCGCCTGCTCTTCCTGTGCCCCTCTAATGCGCAAATGTGTTGTCTGTCGCACTCCACTGGATCCGCTGCCCACCACAAGCGGGGCTTCATCCTCAGCCGATAACAGCTTCAATATTAATGGTAAATTAATATTAATTCTCATTTCTTATTATTCGCTTTTTGATGCTCCTCTTTGGAGGGAAAGTTGAGAATTAAAAATTTTCAGTATCTATAGTCGTAACTTTCACCCCAAATATTTTAATGATGTGAATTTCCAACTGTTTTTTGGAAATGTTCAAGATAAATGCATTAAGAGAGCACTGTAAGCACCTCATGAATTCATATCTAATAATAATTCTGTTTTCAGTGAACAATGAAGCAACTCCAAGTAATCTGGTCCACATCCAGGCCAAGCCACAGAATGCTGCCGTCTACAGAGATACTACCAGTGGCACGCAGCCCATGATGAACAATGGCACCAGAGACAGCAGTGTACCACCACAGTCTGCCACGTCTACAGATGTTCAACGCTTGCAGCAGCAATTGCAGGACATTAAGGAACAGGTATGAACACTTATGTTAATGTATGGTTAGGTTAGGTGCATTATGAACAAACAGATACCTATCTTTTTACAAAAAATATTGGGTGTCAGTTGACATTAATCAGGTTTATTTTAGGAACTCCTCCTTGTTATGTCTCTCAGTAAAGTATAATACCTACTCGACATCAGTTAATGAAAGAGAAGAGAATTGCAGTATAAGTTTTAACCTAACCTAACATACAAGAAAAATATCAAATAGAAAATAATCACACTCCACAACCACAATGTATAGACACTTCAGTCAGAGAAATTTAAAGACTTATAATTTTATATAAAGCCATGGCTTGAATTTTAGATAGCCATGTTTAATTTACAGAATCTCAAAAGAAAGATGATTTCTTGCCTGATTGCTAATGTTATTTATTTATTCTTTACTGTAGATTGATTACAAGCATTATATTTGTTACTTTCACGATAAACACAACATTTTGTGTTAGAGTGTTGTGTTACAAAAAGGCATATACAGCTGCCAAGGTGTTCATCTCTTTTCTATTTATTTACAAAATGGCTTATATACATTTTATTTTTATTTCCAGACAATGTGTCCCGTGTGTTTGGATCGTCTGAAGAATATGATATTCCTGTGCGGACATGGTATGTGCCAGATGTGCGGAGACAGGATGACTGTATGTCCCATCTGCCGTAAAACCATCGAGAAGAGGATCCTCCTCTATTAAAGAACAGCAACTCAATCTTTCAGCAGGACGACATAATTATATGATTCACTACCCAGACTGGATGACTATGAATTTTAACGATATGTAATTTTGAGCGCTAGTTTATTTGTTACTTGAAAACCTATTCATGCGCTTTTGAGTTACAGAAAAACAACTAAGTACATTTTATTATTATATGAACGCTTTTTTGATAACACTTTTGTTTTACCATGTGAATAGTTTTTTGGAACTTGTAATTCCTCTTGCCATCGTAATATTTTGACACGATTTTGGAGAGAATGAAATTATGATTTGAAAATTTTACTATTTTGTTGCATGCCTTACTAGATGAGATATAAATAGTAACATTATTATGTTCAATTGACAATTAGGTTTTTTTTAGATATTTGAGAAAGACTTTTGATTAATCATAATATCTTGTGTCTCTTAAATTTTTCATCTTTTACATTTCACAAATTGTATCTTATTATTATGACATAAAAATGTTTCATTTATGACATTCTCCAACACCAAACACAATCTAATCGCTCTTTGATGCTCCTCCCGGACACACAGAGCAATAGCTAACCTCTTCAATTCAGATCCGCGAAATATGGGATATTTAATATCTTAGAAACGTGTCGCCGAGTTTCGAAATCCACTATAACACATTTTCACGAAAATTGAGCTATAAATGCCATTGGATTCGTAATTAAATATTCTATAACAGTAGAAAATAGTTTCTTTCAAAACACTTACCATTTGTACAAAAAACAAAAAAATTAATGATGATAAGAAAAGACTCCCGCTATATCCATTTATGTGTCTTTTAATATCCTCTATAATTCAACCGACCAATAGGAGTTATTGTGTAATCAAAATTAACAGTTTATTTTTATTCAAAGCAAAATTTATTTTAAAATTGAACTGTTGTAACAACTTTATAATTAACAAACATCTCTGACCATCTCTGACCTTGGAAATTACATTTACACTTGTATAATAGTTTTTTAATCAAATTTTTCCAAATCACAAAAATGTGTTATAGCGGATTTCAAAACTCAGCGATACAAACGATGCTTTATAGGTATATCAGTATTCAGTTATTTCAAAATCTTACCATTAATCGAAACTCTATTTAATTTTGATGATTTATAATAAAGTATGAAATAAATACCTACGCTGACTTTTACAAAACATTGTAAGTAATTAATTAAGTTTATATTTGCATGCAAGTTAAGCTTTTCTTCTTTGTCTTCCATATTGACAATTATAAATATTATTATTTTAAAGATTAAATATTGTCAGTGTTTACTTTCACTAAATTATTTTTTTCACTAACAGAGGCCCTTTGGAACTAGTCCATCTTCAGTTCCAAAGGCCTCTACCTATAAATAAAATAATTTAGTAAACAGTGTTTTTTGTTTGATTCCTTTTATCAATTTGCATTATAATAATGTTTAAAATAGCTCACAAGATAATGAATTGATCTTAAAAATCTATCTCTATGAATTAATAAGAATAATAATTATGGTTTGATTTATATTTTACATCAATCATGAATTAAATATTTTAATGATTGAAGTTAGTTTTATATAAGTTTTTGTTTATCATTATTTTAATTTGTCCTGCCCAAATTGAATTGTATTGCAATAAAGCAAATTAGTAACCTTATTACTTAAATATCTTGCGTATTAGCTGCATCCACACTATAATAACACAATGAAGCGAACAAATATTAGATCTCTTTTTCGTTTTGGCAACAGAGAAGAGAAAATAATTAATTTGATCACTTTCTTTAACACTCTGTTATGATTAGTGTTGTGGAATTCTCAAGAAATAATTATTCGAGAAATTTACCGAGAAATTTCTCGGTAAATTTCTCGAAGTAGAGAATTTTCCAAGAATTTTTTTTATTTTTTATTTAACAGTATAATAATAATAAACACTTTATTCAATCAATCAATAGCAATGTACAAATGTTGAGACAATTAATCACCAATATAGCTACAATTTATTATGGAAACAAAAAAATTTTAGGTACCTACATAGAAAAAAGTGCTAACAACTGATAAAAAATCTTGATGGTTGACACCCCACATGCCCATATTTAAGTTTAAAAAAAATGCAGGTACTTACATGGAAAAAATTGTTAATAACCTCTGATTTGGGCCTTAATCAGCCCCACAAATTTTTGGATCAATCAGGTTGGCTGCGAAGTATACTGGGCGAAAGGTAATAATACCACTAAGAAGAATTATGGAGAGAAATTTCTCTTCCATCAGAGGAGAAATTCTCGGAGAAATTTCTCGTTCTCGAGAAATTTCTCTGGAAAATTTTCTCTTCTCACATCACTAGTTATGATGATAACATATGAAGTTTTTTGGGCAGGATACATAATAGTTTATTTTTTAATATTGATTATTGTATCTATGTGAAAATTCATTGTTAAGTATATAAAATAAAAATAATAATTAAAAACATTGTTGACCGTGCCTTCTGCGTGGCTGGTCCGTTACTGTGGAACGAAACTCCCTTTGATTTGCAACTCTGGGGACTATTGAGATGTTCAAAGCAAGGTTCAGACCCTAATTCTTGAGTGGGACCTTGCGACAGTTTATCCACAAAACAGTGTATCTTATAAAAATCGTCTAGTTTATTATTTTTATTACCTATTATTTTTTTACTCTCTGATGATGGAGATTGTTGTTCCGAAAGGTTTTCAGGAACAATTCAAGTCACATAAATAAAAGTCAACAGTCAATTATTATTTCTATTATTTAAATAGTTAAATATTTTCTATCAACTATTGCTGCAAAGTCATGGAATATAATTCATTTAGAACAAACATCTTGTGTTTGTTGAGTGACCTCTCATTTTATTGACTCCAGTCGATTTTAGTATTCCATTCAAATTAGTTGTATTAATTATTATATTCTGTGCCATAAGACAGTATATTTTATTTGTCTTAACAATGTTTTCTATTTATTTAGATCACTTTGTTAAAACAAAAAATAAGAAAACAAGCATTACTAGAGATCAATTACCAAACTCTACTCTCAGAAGTTAGAAATATTTTTATTTAATTGAAATTCATTTATTTTTTATTGTTTTGACTTATTTTCAAGTATGGCAATGTTTTCAATAATACTTTTTCCGTGATTATGCATCTTTATCTCCTTATAATTACTATTTTAGTTTTTTAAGTTTATTTTACATAAATAAATTGTAATAACCTGACCTCTTGTAAATTGACTTGTAATTCATAACATTTATCTTTGCCTATTTTAAAATGTATCAAAAGTATTAAAAATAGAAACATTATTTAAGTAAAGGATAACTTTATACCCTCCTTCGAAAACATCACAAAAGCATGATATAAATCAAAAATTTAGGGCTGCATGTATTTTTTAATTCCTCACCGTAAAAAAATTTAATTTTTATCCAAAAAATAAAAATTCAGAGTGGACCACCTTAACTTTTACGGGTATGAAAAATAGATGTTGGCTAAAACAGGACTGTCCAGACCATAGAAAACTTTTTCAGTTTAACCATTGCCTTATGACAACAATCGTCAAATGTAAATTGTACCTCTAAATATGGAATATTTTGTATCTCATATATTTTATTTCTTTATTCATTCTTTACTGTACATTGATTACACACAATTTCATAGAAAAATATAACTAACTCAAAATCTACGTGATATAGATACTACACCAATGTCTTCTTCTTCTTCATGTGTCATGCCGGGTCCCCCCAACGTTGACGACCATTTGAGAGAAAGCTTTCCTATCCTGGTGGGTGGCGCGAAACAGCTCCTCCAATGTCACAAATATGAAAATACTGATTACCAATGTGAATGGATTAATATCTAAAACCTTTATCATTTTAAAATAGGCAAAATAGAGGTTTGCATCTCTGTATTATACAAGAGGTCTGTTGATGAATTTTTCGTTTTATTTAGCATGTTATTTTAAATAAATAGTATTAAGTTTATAATGTGTTAAGCCCCTTTACAATTCATGTGATTGTATCTTCTCAATGAATTACTTTTATGGTTTATTTTACTGATTATCTCTAAGGTGTATAAAGCCTTAATGAGTAACATAACATAATATTATGTTACTTTATGCATGTATGCACGTTGTGTGTGCTATTATTATAAGTTATATGAATTTTTACACAAAATTAGACAATATAATATGGCTTCAGTTTATGTCTTTTATTTCATTCTTACAACCATGAGTTAAAAATATAAAATTTCAATACTAAAAAACAAAATAAATTTATCGATGTTATTTTTACAATAATTAACCATTTTATTAGGTTATATTTATACAATAATTTGTAATACAATTTACAATAGTTAATACTTTTACTTATTGTAGACTCTTAGAATTCACAAGATCTAGGGTATGAGTTTTACCGATATCAACTTATTTCACCTACACAACATAAGCATACTGTGAGAACTTTTGAAGATGTATTTTTTTTTAAAGATATATCTGGGTTTTGATATAAACCCAAATACAACCTTATACACCTTTCACAGTAAGCTAGAAGCTTGTGTCGTGAAAGGGGAGTTTGCCGGCACCTGGGATCGAACCACGGACCCCTTGTTCACGAGGCCGAGACTCTACCTCCAGGCTACCGAAGAACTCGTATTTGTGTTAAATTACAAGTCCTAACTACTTAAGAAATATTTGAAAAATTTTTGAGAAGAGACACGGCTATCCGAGAACCATGTAGCTTGGCCATATAGATACAACATGTTCTCAGGGATGGACGCCAACAGAGATATGCCCTGTCCAACATCTATTAAGCTTCATAATTTGCGCTTTTATTGTGAGAGAAAAACAATAAAATTTTATACAAGTTTTTATTTATTACAAACTAGTTCCTAAAATGTATCATCAATAACAAAAAAAAGGTCTAACATTGTAGATAATAAAGTTGGTAATATAATAACCCAATAAACTATTTTACAAACATATTTGACCCAATACGAGGAGTTTCTAATATAGAAGTTGGTTGCCAGTTACACATGTATCCAGAATGTTTTTAATTCTTCTACGAATTATAGAACTCCATCAGTTCTTCTTCTTTAGTTTTGAGAATTACTCTATCTTTAAGATTAATAACCCAGCCAGGCTCCAGTCCATAAAATAGTTGTCTAGGATCTTTTTTCTCTATCAACATCTCATAATCAGGATCATCTTCTATCTTAGGCAACTCGTAGCCATACTTCTGAGCCAATATGAGACGTTCTTTAGATACTTCTGCAGGATCGGCCAGATAACCTCTAAATTTGGGATCAGAATAATACTCCATAACATCCATCGGAGGAATACCACGTTTAGGAATTGCGACACCCTTTTGGAAAAACTTTTGAGGATTTCTCAATGTCATGAGACTGAAAAGATCGTAGTACGCTGTAGTGATAACTCCTCCGTTTCTTTCAACGGCTGCGATAACTTGTTCCGAAACCCACTGCACTTCTATATTGACTTTTGCTTTAAAGATATCAAGACCGTGATCGGTTAAGTGAACACCAAAATGTTTTTCGTCAGGATGTATCTTATATAGTCCTGTACGAACTATTTGTGCAAGATCTATTGGTTGAGATGGATCTATACGATTTGTATCGATTAATGTCTGAAGCTTATGAAGGGAAAGAGGTGGGTACTGCCGACGCAAACTGAAACAAAACAGAATTTTATTAATTTGTTTCTTTTCTACATCATAATTATTTTCATCTTCTTTTTCTACAGCAAAATCCACTGAATTATACCTTAATTTCTCAAAAGGTAGTAATATTCTATACAATATTATCCATGCAAACATATTTGTTTTTTAGAATTAATAATACATCACTATAAACATAGAGATGAATGGATTAAGGACCATTCACTCTAAAATAAATATTCTTTTCGCACATCATTATTTGCAGATATATAGTACATCAAAAAGTTAACTAAAGGATTGAAAATATAAAATATTGGGATATTTATTTCTTTCATTCATTCCAACGGAGTAATTGTATGTAACGAACATGCATCAATATTTCTACTTTAACAAGTGTCACTCCTTGTAAATATTTAATATAATCAACATTAAGCGTAACCTTATACCTATTAGATGAATGTGTAAACTTACTGATGTCCCTTGTAGTAAGGCTCATAGCTAAACCTCAAATAGAAAGGAGTGTTTCCCGTCTCATACCCGAGTCTCATATAATTCTGTCTTTGTCCTGATCCCTTGGTGCCAGCACCATGTGTATCTCCACCATTTTGAGCTCTGCCTCGTTTTCTCTAAAATAAAATAAACCGTAACTGTACAACACAGTGGAAAAAACTCTTTTGGGTTGTCTTGGTGAGTTATTTTAATAAAATTAGGGTTTTTATGACTTGTATGATCATTTTACAGCAAAAGCTTGCAAGTTGTTAAAACAAATATAATTTTGACCCCAAATTTCGTTACAAATAATTCAAATCAATGTTATTTCAAAGTTTATTGTACAATTACTACTTACTGCACATTTTGAGTTAGGGTTGTCTCTTATATTACTAATTGATACTCTGGGCAAGCCTTTCAGCATGGCCAATGCTTTCTCTGTCGTGCTTTTTAAACTCATTTTTGAGTTTTATCAGAGAAACTACAAATGAATTTAAAATCAATATCTCTACGCAAAATAGTCCTTTACTTCACACATAACATAACCTTAAATTTTGACATTATTGTTCACCATAGATTATTGTAACATGCGATAGAATGAAAAATAATACGAAGTAAAAAATATTTTGTTCGCTTCTCTATGGAGTTTGTGTTTATCTTTGAACTAGCAATCAAACTTAAAATTAGGTTATGTTGTCAAACTGAAATATTTTTGTTTACGTTCAGCGGTAGCAGATATTTTGTAGTTTATTACATCTTTGAATTCACAATGGACCGCAAACGCAAAGACAAGAAAAGGAGACATTCTTCTTCATCAAGTGACTCAAGCAGTGAAGGAGAACAAAGGAGACGGGACTTGGCGGAGAGAGATGAATTCAGTAAAAGGCTCAGGGAAAAGGATGAAGCTCGAACTAAGAAGGTGGGAGAAACATCGGACAAAAGAGCATTCGAGGAAGCGGCTAAAAGGGTAAAAATAGAAGCGAAGGACAGAGCAAAATTACTGCCGGCATTGAGAGAACAATCCAGAAGAGAGTATCTAAAGAAGAGAACAGAAGACAAAGTGACAGAACTAGAAGCAGATATTGTTGATGATGAAAATCTGTTTGATCTAGAAACGTAAGTTGTTTTGTAATAGTTGTTACATTATTTAAAAATTGCAAAATGATTATGATCTTTATACTACCTACTAGCTGCCCCAGCGAACTTCGTACCGCCTAAGAATCAATGAATGATTACATACATACATCTTCTTCCCCTTGTCCTAGTTCGGTCGGGGGCCCATTGCCCCTAGGTATCTCCTCCAGAGATCCCGGTCCACCGCTGCTTCCAGGACCTCTGGCCACTCCAAACCAAGCCTTTCAACACACAGGTTCGACACCTGCCCTTGCCGGCTTCTTCTAGGGCGGTCCACCGGTCTACTGCCCTCTCCTACAGACTTTATGAATGATTAATATTATTAATATCTTTACAAACTCCCGTAATTGTCCAAGTGTGTCATCGTAGGTATAGTGTAAAAAATAAAATTCATTTGGAACTTTCACAGTTTAGCGGCCCCACCCGTTGTCGAGTACCTACTTTTTTCCATATAAAAAGTAATATTTTCGAAACTTGAGGAAATTGTTGCCATATGTTGCAACTATGAAACTTGTGCGGCCCCACCCCTTGTCGAGTAATATGTACGGAACTTTAGGAAATTAATAGGTATACGACGTAGATTTTTTTTGCCGGCATTTAAAATAATTCTACATATGGCAACAATTTCATCCAGTTTCAAAAATAATACTTTTTCTATGGAAAAAAAGTACTCGACAACGGGTGGGGCCGCTTAACTGCGAAAATTCCATTCATTATTTTACATAGACAATTCGCACACATCGAGCTAGTCCCAACCTAAGATGAATCTTGTATTATGGGTACTAACACGACACATATACAATGCACTATACATACATAATATGTAACACCCAGACCCAGGACAATTTGAAAAAGGTCATTCTTCACTTTGCACTGGCCGGTAATCGAACCCGGGACCTCGTGACTCAAAGGCAAAAGTGTTACCTCCGCGCCCCACCTGGCGACATGAACAATTTTGTTGGACAATTAACTTTACTCAGATTTGTTTATAAATTATCTGCTGTACGTAATATAATTATGTAGGTTTACACATATTTATTTTAAATTTATAAAAATTCTTTACATGATTTTTTCAAAATTGAAATATCAGAACCACAGTTGTTGAATTGTGTGGATAACGATTCTAATTTGAAAATATATACAAAAATTATTCTGTAAATAGGCCAATCTGTAAAAAAAACTTCATCGTTGATTTTGTATAACTCCCCATTTTGCATTTTTTATTGAAATCAAAAATGTATAGCGTAAATAATTTTCTTCGTAATTTTTCTTCTCTGCCTACAAATTTCACAACACAATCTTGCATCAGAACTACATGAACACATTCTTATTTTCATCTTTAATAGCACAATTTATAGTTCAATAATAGTTTTCCATCTGCAATAATAAAATACAATTTCAAATATAATCTGTTCACGTCCACATTTATGTGACAGATTATAGTAAAAAAATATTAATTCATCAGTTTGACACACCATGTTCATATTGATTATAGTAATTTGATTCTTAATACAGCAGAACATAAGGATTATTTTAGCACAATGCAACAGGCGAGGTGGGAGGCGCTTACAGCACCATAACTCTCCATATTGTTTTTATTTTTGAAATTAAAAATGTATGGCGTAAATAATTTTCTTCTGATTTTTTATTACCGTGAATTTGTAAGATGTTTTAATAGCCTATAGTTTATTCCGGGCGGAGAAGAATCTAACAAATCAGAGATCATTCAAATCGGTACAGCCATTCTTGAGTAATAAGTGTTGTAACACAAAGCAGTTCCTTTTATATATACCTAAGATATATTTTTTTTTCACTGTTGAAATCTTCACAGTAACAGTACACGTCTCTTCTGCTGTCATGTTAGGTCTTTCCAACTTTGATCATTACTGTCGAGAGAGTATCTCTATTTGTACAGGGCTACTCAAAGTAGTTTCTGAATGCTTTCATAATACGGAGCCAAGAGAGTGCCATCAACTGCACGCAATGTTATATATTTTCCTGTTCAAAACAGTTTCTATTTCTGCGTTACTTTTGTCAATCCTAAGATTAGTAAGTAACATGCTAGCCATTTTGCCTCTGCTACTGATCATAATTTTATGCACAATTGTTTCTCAGTCCTTCTGAGACACTGCAGTGGTTGTTATTACCACCACTGTTGAGCCAATGTCAGATATTATATCATTTATCCAATTTGTTTGGAATCAACTATTTCCTCCTGTCCCTTGTATTCTCAGGCTTGCACCTTTTGAACACCTAGCTACATGTCTCTGAAAGCCTTACCTCAGCATTCTGTATTCACCAATTTGTATATATCTTTTGTTATTATGTTTTTTGTTTTACTATAGTTTATGTTATCATTGTCTTACTTTGTTTCTTTTATTTTATTTGTACTGATATAATTTTTTTTCAATAAACTTTCTTACTTCCTAAAAGCGACACTGAGAGTATAAAAGATACCTACTATGACAGTTTTTCACCGACCGGCCCTTCAGGCCTGCCCAATGAAAATAGTTAACGAAAATGTATATGTAAATAAAACTATGTTGACTTCAATATAATATGTTCCTAGTTTATTAGCGCTAACTTATTAATTACAATATTCCCCACAGATTGACTGAGCGAGAGAAGAGAGAACGACAGCATAAGAAAGAAATTCTTAGACTTGCCAAAGAACATGAGAAGGCCAGAGAATTGGAGAATGTACAAAGATATCATATGCCTAGAGATCTCAAGAAGGGAGAGAAAGGTAAGTCGGAAATGTATCATTATAATAATTGTAGTATTTATGAAATGTATCATTATAATTATAGTATGTGAAATGTATAATTATAGTATGTGAAATGTATCATTATAATTATTATAGTATGTGAAATGTATCATTATAATTATTATAGTATGTGAAATGTATCATTATAATTATAGTATGGGAAATGTATCATTATTTATTTATTTATTATTTCATATACCTAATACATAAACTATTGAAATTTGTTTAAAACACTTCATTTTTTTAAATAATTACGATCAATGTGTTGAATATTCAAGTTTATACATTATATATTTAATGTTTATTTACATTTGACATTTCAGGGGAATATGTTGAAGTGGATGATAGGGAAAAACTGCCTCATTCCGAGCAGAAGAAATGGGAGCAGGAACAGATGGCATCGGGGGTGTATAAACTGGGGGCGAAGGATGCAACAGCTAAAGAAGAATATGAACTGCTGCTGGATGATCAAATAGAGTTCATACAAGCACTCAGAATGGATGGAGACAAGGATGAAAAAGGGAGGGCTAAGACAAAAGAAGAAATATCCGCATTACAGAAAAAGAAAATGGATATAGAAGAAACGAAAAAATCGTTACCAGTGTATCCGTTCAAAAAAAGTCTAATCGAAGCCATACAAAAATGTCAAATACTTATTATTGAGGGTGAAACCGGTTCTGGTAAAACAACTCAAATCCCACAATATTTACATGAAGCCGGATTCACTGAAGATGACAAGTGTATAGGATGTACACAACCGAGAAGAGTGGCTGCCATGTCCGTGGCAGCAAGAGTCGCTCAAGAGATGAATGTCAAACTGGGAAACGAGGTCGGCTACAGTATCAGATTTGAAGATTGTACTTCTAAAAGGACAGTCATAAAATACATGACGGATGGTACCCTCCACAGGGAATTCTTATCAGAACCTGATCTGGCTTCTTACAGTGTAATGATAATTGACGAAGCCCATGAAAGAACTCTACACACGGATATCTTATTCGGTTTAGTGAAAGACATTGCTAGATTCAGACCAGACTTGAAGTTACTGATATCCAGTGCAACACTCGATGTACAAAAGTTTTCAGATTTTTTTGACGGTGCGCCTGTCTTTAGAATACCCGGAAGAAGATTCCCCGTAGATATATATTATACCAAAGCACCTGAAGCCGATTATGTTGATGCATGTGTTGTGTCCGTTCTACAAATACATGCCACTCAACCCTTAGGAGATATTTTAGTTTTCCTAACTGGGCAAGATGAAATAGAAACGTGTTACGAAATGCTGCAAGATAGAACTAAACGATTGGGATCAAAAATAAAGGAACTTATCATTCTACCTGTGTACGCCAATCTTCCGAGTGATATGCAAGCTAAAATATTTGAACCAACCCCTCCTGGAGCTAGGAAAGTAGTTTTAGCAACAAATATAGCGGAGACATCACTCACAATAGACAATATTATTTATGTTATTGACCCAGGCTTTGCCAAACAAAATAATTTCAATTCTAGAACGGGTATGGAAAGTTTAATGGTTGTACCGATATCAAAAGCATCTGCAAATCAGAGAGCGGGGCGTGCCGGTCGAGTCGCTCCAGGGAAATGTTTTAGATTATACACAGTTTGGGCGTACCAACATGAATTGGAAGATAACACTATTCCAGAAATACAACGTATCAATTTAGGAAATGCCGTTTTAACTCTGAAAGCCTTGGGCATAAATGATTTGATTAATTTTGATTTCTTGGACCCCCCTCCTCACGAAACACTAGTGTTAGCTCTAGAGCAACTTTACGCATTAGGTGCCCTCAATCATCATGGAGAACTGACCAAGGCTGGGAGAAGAATGGCAGAGTTTCCAACGAATCCCATGATGGCCAAAATGATGATCGCTAGTGAAAAGTAAGTCACATCAGTTTGTTAGAAATGGCATGAAACTTTCGTACCTAACTTTTGTGATGTTACAGGTAAATCATTTTCCTAATATCCCCTACAATACTGCATAGACATGAAGGCATATTCCTATTTCTTCTCTTCCCTTTTGCACCAAAATTTTTAATGTGTAGCCGCTAAATCTAGAATGTGTCCACGTGTCAGCATTTCCTACTTCCTCTTGACTCCATTTTTTCACTTTTTGGTGAAGTACCTATATGAAATTTTTTATAAACTAGTTTTTACTGAAAATTTTGACATTTTGCATATCTGTCTATTACCTCATCTTTTACATTTTGCGATAGGCAGAATTCTTTCTGTGAATTTAACCTGTTTTTACGCATTGCTTTTGCTTTATCCTCATACACGATTTCTTGTACACATCTTTGATAATTTCATTCACATTTTTTTATTTATTGTGGATATAAAATACATCACTCACCATAATAGTGTTGACCTTCGCAATGAATGAGCAAAACAATCGTGACATGACTAAACCACATTAAATCTTATTTGATAGTTAATATTTGTGTTATATCTTGTAGGTACAAATGTTCAGAAGAGATTGTAACAATAGCCGCAATGTTATCAGTGAACGGAGCCATATTTTACAGACCAAAAGATAAAATCATTCACGCAGACACTGCACGAAAGAATTTCAATTATATGGGAAGTGACCATCTCAGTTTGATGAACGTCTACAACAAATGGGTAGAATCAGATTACTCCAAGCAGTGGTGTTACGAAAACTTTATCCAACACAGATCTTTGAAGAGAGCGAGAGATGTCAGAGAACAACTTGTAGGACTGATGGAGAGAGTGGAGATACCTATGGTGTCCAGTATTACAGAAGACACTAATGTAAAGAAGGCGATAACGTCGGGATACTTCTATCACGTGGCTAGATTGTCGAAAGGAGGAAATTATAAAACCGTCAAACATAATCAGGTAATTTTGTCAATTATGTAAAATTAATAATTAAATTTAGTGCTCGGAGACGTGGACGTCCAAGGATCAAATGGTAAGATCATTTAAACCAAATCCTACAGGACGGTCACGTGTTGAGCACATTAAACAGGAGAGCATGCATGAGGAATTGTATGACAGTGACGGAAGCGAAAGATGTATGCAAGGATAGAAGGAAATGGCGCTCGATCTTTTCTGCCTACCCCACGAGGGAAGCAGTATGATGGTATGTATGTAATAATTAAAGTTTTATTAAATATAAAATTGACGCATTGTCATCATTTGAGTTATCTCCTTATTATTTGTGCTGTTTGTTTTCTAATAGCATAAAAAAGTAAAAATGAAGAATGATATTTTTCAAATTGTCCTGGGTCTGGGTGTTCCATGTATACGTATTTAGTGCATTGTATATGATTGTTTCGTCACATTAATACCGATAATACAAGACTCAATTTGAGACTAGTTCTATATTTGTGAATTGTCTATACATGTTATGTTATTTTAATATTCGAAAATTACAAAACATTTTTTAATTCACAAACATGTGCTTTAACAACTAAATAATATATCATTTTGTCGTAAATAAAACAGTTTAGCTCTTCCACAGTAACTTTATTTATCGACCCAGCTTTCAAGAACTTTCTCCATGTACATTCGGCCAACAACGTCGATTAAATATGACTATTTTTTTTTTATCATTTCTAGGCCGTAGTAATTCATCCCAACAGTGGTATGTTTGAAGAGCGTCCCAGATGGGTTCTATACCATGAGCTGGTTTTCACAACTAAAGAGTTCATGAGACAGGTGACAGAGATAGAGAGCAAGTGGCTCATGGAGGTGGCTCCACATTATTATCAATCCAAGGAACTCGAGGATTCCACTAACAAGAAAATGCCCAAAGTCATTGGAAAAGCAAAACTATCCGAACATTAATACATCTTCTTTGCCCTGTTAATTTTCTCTTGGAAACAAAGGGATAAAACAAACCTCATTTATTAGAACAAGTTTATCAGATTGTAGTCAATGGAAGAAGGAATACAATTTTTTAAAAAAAAAAAGATATATCCGGGTTTTGTTATAAACCCAAATATAACCTTTCACAGTAAGCTAAAAGCTTGTTCGTGAAATGGGAGTTTGCCGGCACCTGGGATCATACTGCGGACCCCTTGTTCGTGAGGCCGAGACTCTACCTCCAGGCTACTGACGAACCCTTTTTTTATGATTTGTTTTATATTTTTTTTTACTGTTGTATATTTATATACAATATTATACATATTGTTTTGAGTTCCAGATACATATTGTGTATATAGTGAAATTAAATTTATGTTGAATAGATAAGATGATTTTTCATTGTGATGAATTTTTGTAAATAATATTCCTCATATAAAAATAATCATTTTTTAATAAAACAAATATAATAATGCATATTGTTAATTATTACATTACCTGCGATGTAAATTACTGATATTACTACATACTCCATCAAATTAAATTTCTTACATTGTAGTGGGAATTTGACTTTTTTTAAATTCGCTCCCTACATTTCTTCGAACTAAAATGTTTTTTTTGAATTTTTATTTTTTACCAATTGTGTCGTTCTTAAATCGTGACCTTTTATAGAATCATTTGTATCATACTTCAATAATCACAGTACATTGTGAAAGAGGGTCTTCAAAGTATCATCAATCTAGTTGAATATCTCTAGCTAACTTTTTGAGCCATCCTCAATCAAAATGACATTTACATCTGTAACCATGGAGAAAACAAATCAATTTTTGAAACCATGCACTGATTAATCAATACATTTTGATAAACTTAGTTTTCATAGGGAAAAAAATATAAATTTTTAACATTAAATTGACCAACTGCATATAAAATAAATAGTCAACATTTTTAGTTGTCATTTCTATAAAAAAAATACATTTATTATCTTTTTCTTCCATTTTTAATTTATCTCTGTTCCATCTTTCTGTTAATTCAATGGCAGATCCTGGAAAGTCCGAGTATTGTCCTGGAGATGTGAAGCCGATGCCAACCAGACCTTGGGTAGATCCTGAGATTCCACCTTGTTATCTGCCGCATGGAGATGCTGGGAAAGATGGTAGTTCTTTAATATTGATATCTTGCAGTTTTAGAATTGAAAAATGAGAATTCGCATCTCCCACTGAACACAATTGAAATAAAATAAAAGATGAAAGATTATATTTAAAATTAAATTAAAAACACTATATTATTCCACTATGTTATCACGCTTTCCGATATTTCTCATAGTGGAATAAAACAGTATTTTTTAAATATAATTTTTCATAATTTGATATGATGTAGTATGTTATAATTTTATTTTATAATTTGATATGATACGGTGTATTTTTATTTTTTTTATTTTATAATTTTATGTGGTGTGCTGTAATTTTATTTTATGGTTTGATATGATTCAATATGTTTTATTTTTATTTTATGATTTGACATGATGAATGTGCTGTAATTTTATTCTATAATTTGACATGACAGTGTGTTTTATTTTTATTTTGAAATTCGATGTGATGCAGTGTATTGTAACTTTATTTTATGGTTAGATATGATACAGTTTTTATTTTATGATTTGACATGATGCTGTTGATATGTTGTAATTTTATTATGTGGTTTATGTGACACAATGTGTTTAATTTTTATTTTTATAATTTGAAGTGATGCAGTATATTTTGTTTTTGTTTTGATTTTAATTTGATACGATGGTGGTGTTGTACAATTGTTGTTTATAACTATGTATTAAAGGCGTAAGCCGTATGTATTGTTATAAATAAATAAATAAATAATGCATTTCCACAAAGTTACACTAGAATATTTAAAATAAAATATGTAGTATTTGTGGTACTTTCACATAGATAATATGTTTAATTCTATATTTTTTTACATTTTTTTTACATTTTTATGTGTTTTATCATTATAAGTCTCAAAATTATGTTTATTAGATTGGTAAGAAGGGGATCATAATTGGTTTTGCTCATTGTGTCTTTTAATGTTTATACTAATAAATTGTTTCAACTGTCTGATCCTTACTGAATAAATAAAATAAAAAATAATTTTCAGGTCACCCTGTTGAGGGTGCCCTCTCAATAAGGCCACTGGTAAATAAATATTCCATGAGCAAATACTCTGCAGCCGAGTGGAGAGCACATAATGCCAAAGTACTGGACACCAGATCTCTCAGGAAAGCGGAACAGTAAGATATAATATGTTTATACAGTATACTGAAACGACTCACCATTTCAACTATCAAGCATTTCTTTTAAATACATTATATATTTTCTCTACAGACCCGTAGGTTTTTTTAACTGTTACCTCAGATTACTCTAAATATTTGTCCTGCAAGTAAGGTAACCAGTGGAAGTGAGACCGCTGCATTGATGATGTGAAACATCTGATACGCCATGTTTTAGTATAATATTTGCGCATTATAGAATACTCAATGACTTGCAGAATAGATCAGGAAACTTACCTTTTAACCCACTATCCCAGAATTAATGTGTCTTCACTTCTACCCAAATTAAATAACAGCATTTTTCATACGCGAATTAACCTGTGTATAAAATGCTTGTAACAAACTTTATAAATGAATTATTTATTTATTTATTCTTTTTGCTCATCATTATTATATAACAGTATTAAGAAAACAATACAAATTTTAAAATACTAAGACGATATGCAGTGGCGAGATTATCACTATCAAGTGATTTCTTCAAACTAACCATTTAATACATCATTTCAGATTATGTGTAGATACACGACTTGCACTTACATCTGCCCACACAGAGGCTGACAGGGGTTATAATGAAAACACAGAGCGTCTCAAAGATAGATCTCAGAATGTGTTCAAGTGGAAGGCGGATGTGGAGTACACGTGTAGAGCCATCTCCGATGAGATTGTCTTACTGGAGGAAATGAGACAAAGACTAAAGGCTACGCTCTCAAAATTACTACTATGTCAATCTATAGGTATGAAATAGAAAACCAAATTTAAGTTTTATCAAAAAACAGTAAATTTTCAGTCTTTTTCAGAGTCATTATCCTCAATTCAGAGGATTCTAACTTACCATTATTTTCGCTACACGATTGATCATAGTTTTCCAATCTTTATTTGAATTTTATTCAGCTTGCAAACTGTAAAAATGTCACAACATTAAATTTACATGAAACATTTTTTGTCATCTTTCAGCTCAAGAATGTTTAGATTTAAGATCCAGTCGTCTAGATTCCGATCTTGTAAATGACGATCCCGAACAGGAGTTACTAAAAGAAATGGCACTGATTGGAGAAGTGAAGATATTATACAATCAAGCCCTCAAGTCTACAGAACAACAGCAGAAATGTAATATTGATGCGAAGGCGAGAATTGAGTTTGATTGGAGTGATAAATCTACAGCATACGAAACTGATACTATTAATATCGGACTCACGAGAAAGGATCAGACTATACTGCTTAAACCTGGAGCTGTAAGGCTTACTGATGGGTAAGTTATCTGTCCAGATCATTAGGTTATTAATTAGTAAATTAGGAAAAAACTAACAATCTCACTGCATGTAATTAACAAAGTCCTCACTCTAGCATTTTCAAAATGAGGCATGCAGATGCAGTGTATTTACATTTGGCCAGCATAACAGAATTCCTGTTTTAATCATTGTAGAGCCCACAAATTATACAAGTTTTTGAGTAACAGGTAAAAGATATTTATTAAACTTCATTAATAATATACTTCTAAGAGTTTTCATTTGAAAACTTTAATTTGCGCACAATTCATTTCTGTATATTTTTAGTATCTCAACATTAGTGGACTGGGAGAATCAAAGCAAAGTGAACATAGAACAATCCGAAGCAACAAGACAAATGTCTGCAAACCTGAGACTGTCCATCAATGGGATGTTGATGAATGGTGCGAGGGATCTACGTACACAGGCTGACAGAGTAGATCAGTGTCTAGCGGAGAAGATATCCTGCACGGACGAGCTCAGGATTAGATTGGAAGATGAACTGAATAAGGTACAACTTATTGTATATAAACCATCACAGCATTTCCCACAAGTGAGGAAATCAATAGACTTAATTGCATGTGATAAAATAATAATGTCTTATTTGTGATTTTTTTACGAACACCTACCTTTTACATGACACTCGAAAACTCACACAAAAGAGTGGGAGACCACCCATCTAGAATATCTTACATTTTATTGGCAAGGAGATTATTTATTTTATTTTGCTAAATGCATGTTTTAGTCATTACAAATTTATTTATTCTTCATTTCAGACATTACAAAAGTTGGCAGATCTGGAGAACTTTGACAATGAACTAAAGAAATCACTGAGACAACTGGAGCTAGCCATGAAAGTAGCGCAGACACGACTAGACAACAGAGGGATTGTGGGAAGACCAAACATTGAACTCTGCAGAGACAATCCACAGATAGGGTAAAACTTAAATTGTTTTGTGAGATTTATCTTTTGTTTAGGATTAACTTTACACGTGTCTAGTTAGTTAAACAGTCTAAATATATTAATCGATGTATTTTTACAATTGAACCATTGTATGAGGTCATACACAGTCTAAATATATATTTGTGAGTAAGGTTGATTGTTACAATACCAAAGCATAGTCATAAACAAATATTATAAAGACATTGCATAGCATGGTGGATGAGCTCAACACATTTTATTTAATTTCTCACATGTTTGGATAATTTTACCTTCCAGGCTTATTGAAGAAGCTCAATCTTTGGGACAAAGTATAGCTGATTTAGAAAAGAATCTGGACAAAGCGACTCAAGTTAGGAATGAATTGTTGCAGAAGAGAGGTGTCTTAGAAAGGGAGATAATGACAAAGAAGAAATCACTATTCATTGATAGAGACAGATGTGTTGCAATAAGATCATTTTATCCATCATCAGCATTGCTTTCCGGACATTATTGATTCAATTGACATTATTTGTCTCGTGTTAAAATATTTTAAACTGTTTACAGAAATTGTAAAACATATCTAGTCAAAATTATTTAAGTAATATTTGGTAGAACAAATAAACGTTAACACGTTAAAAAAGGGTTAATTTCTATCTGTGTAATGCACTTTTTGTGTTTTCTTATTCTTATTTGTCTAATCGAAAGTATTGCCTTTTACTCGACATTCTCAAATACCAGAATAAAAAATATTTGTAAATTCTTTATTATGTGAATTATATGTTTATTATTTAACTTTACCTATTTACAATGATAAAATATATACATACTGTGGATACATTACTTATAATGATAGAAGTTGAGCGACTTCCTGCGGTGTCCTCGGCATTATCAAGTCTGGATTATCATACTTGTTACTTGGATCTTGTACAGCCGTGTAGAGATTCTTATAAATAGCCAAAATCACTTCGTAGGATCTCTTCTGTACAGCCGCTTTATTACTGCTACTCATTAATAAATTGATTTGCGGAAGCAAGTAAGCGTGAGGCATGGCGATGAAGTTATCAAATTTACTCAAAAATGCCTTTAAGGTTACAGTTTCCATCCCTGGAATCGTAGACAGTGGCACATTTTCTTGCTCTTGCAGTATTGTATAAATAGGACCCAAATTGAGATTTGCAACAAGAGAACTCGCTTGTTCAGATGTCAAAGTATCTATTTGCGCGTCAGCTTGCGCTTGTAACCGTTCATTGTAATCATTCTGAAACTGACACAACGATACGGTACACTGAATATGATAAATACAATTTAACAAATATACAGCCATGTCTGTAGTGGAGAGGTGACAAGCTGTCTCATTGATGGCTCGTAGTAAAGGATCTACAACCTTGGAGACTGCTTCGAGTATATCCGACCTTTGGTTCTGTTGCGAGACATTAGTGATGGATAATATCTCCCTCAAGAATCCCAGGAGATCTGCTACTACAGCAGACGGTGTGAGGTCTGACGGAGGAGCCTTTACTCCTTGAGACAGTCCAACTTTGACCTTGTTCTCCACGCCCACACTGAAAACATGTTCACTCAGCTGTTCCAGTTCCCCGAGAGTAAGCACCAACAGCCCTGCATCAATTTCATGAGACAATATTTTGCTATAATACCTCAGTAGATTGGTGACAGCACATAGTAACACAGGAGGTTTATCTGCAGTCAAAATTAACTCCAATCTCACTTTCAAAGGATGACATAATCCATCAGTAATTTCAACTAAAGCAGTATGCATCTCATCTTCCAAGTTAATCTTATCACACAATTTAAATAGTCCCATTAAAGATTCTTTCTCTGTGGGTATTGCCTGATGCACCCAAGCCAGAATGTCTCCAATATATCTTTTGGGGTCATGCGCGTAATGCTCTATCGGCTTACCACCGCTACTTCCTCCTTTGGTGAGGGCATCTATGAATGCTCTCACAATACTCGCCTTTCTAGCCGTACAATATTCATCGACAACATATTTGAACAATACTGGTCTGGTTTGTAACTTACACATTGCTTTAGGAATGAGAGATTTTTGATCTGAAGAATCGAAATTCCGGCATCCATGCTGTGTCCATCTATAAAGTCTCTCAATTGCCCCCTCCTGATGAAGACTTATCTTCTCCATTATATCCAAAGCTGCCGTCTCAAATCCAACATGAATGAGGGACTTACAGTCTGAATGAAGTTTATCTACTTTTTCCAGGACTGTAAAGAAGTCATGTGTGATCGGAGTGTCCCTTGTGGCACCGTGTAAGGTAACATTCTCTGCCGGAGATAACTGGAAGTGTGAGATGAATGTATTAGCAATGGTCATTTGTTTTTCTACTTTCTTCTTTTCATCTTGCAACTGATTTGTTTGTATAATGAGATGATGAGTTTTATCTTTGGACTCGCGTAGTCTACCTGCCATATTATCAATGGCAGCGTTCATCTTCAATACATCATCATAAATAGAATCCAAATGATCCTTAACTTTCCCAAATGATTTGACAAAGTTTTGATAAGTTTCCAAGTTCCTTTTCTCTATTTGATTTTGCAAGTTCCTTCTTGCCAGGGACGAATCCACATTACAGAAAGTGGAGAGGGCTCTTAGGGCGTCCACAGTCTCCTTCTCAGTATCATGACGTGTCTCCAATATTTTGGATATTCTCTTCTTGATGTTGTCTGGGTTATCTCCATTGGTTATACCCATTATTATTTTTTTCCACACTTGAAAGATTTTAGTAATTAATGTATTTACAGTCACAGCCTAAATCCAGAAAATTCATAAATTAACGAATATTAAAACCTAGACAACTTTCAGCAATTTTGACATTCGCCGACTCGCGACTCGTGACAGACATGTCAAAATTTGGTCAAAATAACAATGTTTTTTTACGTACCAGCAGTTTACGAACACACTGTTGCCTGCAAAGCGCGATTTAAATTTATCATTTTTAGTTTTTATCTCAATGAACCATCCCAGGACAAAAATTAGAATTTACGTATCACTACGAATAAACTCGCTTTGGACAAATGTGAACTATGAATACAGCATTCACAAAAGTTTACAGTAAAATATCAGCATAGTATAGTAATATTTTTAGTTCAAAGGCCATCAACTCGTTTACGACTAAACAGAGATATATAGACTATAGTTAAAACGTTTGAGCAAATTATTAAGAAAATTATTTATTTTCTTTCTTATGTAGGCAAAGGAAGGAAAGAGATATAGAACCCTTCATTCGTTACAATCGTTGTGCAGTGTAGACTCGACTGTTGACTTTTTGAATAAAAATAATGATAAGGTGTATATATTATAATAATGCAAGACTCATTCACTATCCGTTGAATTTTTATAGTATATTACATACATATTTAAAGCAATGCAAATGCATCCTGATTTTTTTTTAGTTGCATTCACATTGCTTTACTTTGGATAATATCCGAAGTGTCACGATTATGTCTGGTGGTAAATCGATTTCATCCGTCATCATTAAGGACGAAACGACTATTCACACTTTTCAATTTGGAGGATCATCCAGAGTGAGCGATGAAATTGAATGCTCGTTTAACCCTTAAGGTTAAGTTTTATGAAAGTAGAATACTATTTATTTTTTTCTCTTCTAATAAAATTTCTGGCATTTACGAACATCACGTAAAATATGTCATTAAATTACGAACATGGCACTGTCAAATCAAGGTTGATTAGTTAGGTATATAATCAGATGTTTTTGTGTTTATAACAAATGGTGTTTTGAATTAATTTAAATTGAATCGTAATACATAATTATTTTATCATTTGATTTAGTTTCCCTTGTACTATCATTGCATCAACATGAATTCTCTTGTGAGCGGCTGTATATATCGCTCCATAAACTGTCGTAGTAGAACAGGTTAGTTCTACCAAAATTTATTTTACGATTTTTATTTGTTTTAAAACAGTACTTAGAGAATAAAATAATACACGCATTTAGCCTGTTGACATTTGTCACAGAGTTCAATTGAGTGCTATTTATAGTTATGAATATTTTGTGCAATTTATTTACGTACTTGCTAAGACAGTGGAATATGTAAATGCACATAGAAAACCTCATATTTTTTCCTTAGTTCAGCCGCACCATCGTCAATCACAAAAAATATTGCCATTTTTTCGTTATATTATAGTAATATTATAGTGCTTGTTTTTAAATATGAATTATTTAATGACAGCCACACTTTTAGAAACTCATATACACATACAGAATTGAAACCACATCTTATGGTTGCCAAATATAAAATGTATTATATAGTTTTATCTCCTTTCTATTTTTTCACGATGATCCCCACTCGTTTACAAACATTTGGACTCATTTATCATACACATTTATCTCAGTTATAGAATTTGAATCAGCTGCTTTTTATAGGATGCGTCTTAGAAAATCATAATCTATCCTTACGGTCTTTTACTTAAAAAAAAATAAACATTCTATTCATTATATTTCTGACCATAGACTATGGTGTTATTATTGATTACACCTGAAGCATTCTGTGATGCACGCATATAAGGGTTTTCTGTGTTAATGAGTAAAATGGTTTAACTCACAACTATTAATAATATTTTAGCGGGTAAATCTATTTTACTGACCAGCATATAAAGCTGCTGACCGGGTATTGAGAGACGGCCGAAATTGATGAAACTCTGTAAAGATATGAATCATTAGGTAAGTTATATTGTTTTAAAAAATCAACCCTATCAAATAATTTTTATGGGTAGTTTTAAGTCAGTCGGTTTTTATGCGGTCAGTAACGGTTTTTCGACCAAAACTACCCTTAAAAATTATTCAAAAGGGTTGATTTTTTATCACAATATAAGTTACCTAATGTTACGTGTCTGTACAGAGTTTCATCAATTTCGGCCGTCTCTCAATACCCGGTCAGTCGGTTTTTATGCGGTCAGTAATGGTTTTTCGATCAAAACTACCCTTTAAATATAAGTTAGGGGTTGGATCTTTATACATGTTGTAAAGGATCACGTTTGACACATTTGTACCAAATTTCAAGAAATTTCAACAATATTTAATACCCGGTCAGCAGCTTTATAGCTGGTCAGTAAAATAGTGACACCCTATTTTAGCAACCCGATATGATTCATATTAATTTCATATTTTGTTTTATTGTTTATTTATTACAAATGTCAACCTTAGGGGTTTACTGAAACATAGCTAATTGTTTATATTTTGTAAAGAATTATTCATATTTTGTGTTTTATTCCATGAAGTATATCATTGCATTATAAAATAGTGACACCCTATTTTAGCAACCCGATATGATTCATATTAATTTCATATTTTGTTTTATTGTTTATTTATTACAAATGTCAACCTTAGGGGTTTACTGAAACATAGCTAATTGTTTATATTTTGTAAAGAATTATTCATATTTTGTGTTTTATTCCATGAAGTATATCATTGCATTATAAAATAGTGACACCCTATTTTAGCAACCCGATATGATTCATATTAATTTCATATTTTGTTTTATTGTTTATTTATTACAAATGTCAACCTTAGGGGTTTACTGAAACATAGCTAATTGTTTATATTTTGTAAAGAATTATTCATATTTTGTGTTTTATTCCATGAAGTATATCATTGCATTATAAAATAGTGACACCCTATTTTAGCAACCCGATATGATTCATATTAATTTCATATTTTGTTTTATTGTTTATTTATTACAAATGTCAACCTTAGGGGTTTACTGAAACATAGCTAATTGTTTATATTTTGTAAAGAATTATTCATATTTTGTGTTTTATTCCATGAAGTATATCATTGCATTATAAAATAGTGACACCCTATTTTAGCAACCCGATATGATTCATATTAATTTCATATTTTGTTTTATTGTTTATTTATTACAAATGTCAACCTTAGGGGTTTACTGAAACATAGCTAATTGTTTATATTTTGTAAAGAATTATTCATATTTTGTGTTTTATTCCATGAAGTATATCATTGCATTATAAAATAGTGACACCCTATTTTAGCAACCCGATATGATTCATATTAATTTCATATTTTGTTTTATTGTTTATTTATTACAAATGTCAACCTTAGGGGTTTACTGAAACATAGCTAATTGTTTATATTTTGTAAAGAATTATTCATATTTTGTGTTTTATTCCATGAAGTATATCATTGCATTATAAAATAGTGACACCCTATTTTAGCAACCCGATATGATTCATATTAATTTCATATTTTGTTTTATTGTTTATTTATTACAAATGTCAACCTTAGGGGTTTACTGAAACATAGCTAATTGTTTATATTTTGTAAAGAATTATTCATATTTTGTGTTTTATTCCATGAAGTATATCATTGCATTATAAAATAGTGACACCCTATTTTAGCAACCCGATATGATTCATATTAATTTCATATTTTGTTTTATTGTTTATTTATTACAAATGTCAACCTTAGGGGTTTACTGAAACATAGCTAATTGTTTATATTTTGTAAAGAATTATTCATATTTTGTGTTTTATTCCATGAAGTATATCATTGCATTATAAAATAGTGACACCCTATTTTAGCAACCCGATATGATTCATATTAATTTCATATTTTGTTTTATTGTTTATTTATTACAAATGTCAACCTTAGGGGTTTACTGAAACATAGCTAATTGTTTATATTTTGTAAAGAATTATTCATATTTTGTGTTTTATTCCATGAAGTATATCATTGCATTATAAAATAGTGACACCCTATTTTAGCAACCCGATATGATTCATATTAATTTCATATTTTGTTTTATTGTTTATTTATTACAAATGTCAACCTTAGGGGTTTACTGAAACATAGCTAATTGTTTATATTTTGTAAAGAATTATTCATATTTTGTGTTTTATTCCATGAAGTATATCATTGCATTATAAAATAGTGACACCCTATTTTAGCAACCCGATATGATTCATATTAATTTCATATTTTGTTTTATTGTTTATTTATTACAAATGTCAACCTTAGGGGTTTACTGAAACATAGCTAATTGTTTATATTTTGTAAAGAATTATTCATATTTTGTGTTTTATTCCATGAAGTATATCATTGCATTATAAAATAGTGACACCCTATTTTAGCAACCCGATATGATTCATATTAATTTCATATTTTGTTTTATTGTTTATTTATTACAAATGTCAACCTTAGGGGTTTACTGAAACATAGCTAATTGTTTATATTTTGTAAAGAATTATTCATATTTTGTGTTTTATTCCATGAAGTATATCATTGCATTATAAAATAGTGACACCCTATTTTAGCAACCCGATATGATTCATATTAATTTCATATTTTGTTTTATTGTTTATTTATTACAAATGTCAACCTTAGGGGTTTACTGAAACATAGCTAATTGTTTATATTTTGTAAAGAATTATTCATATTTTGTGTTTTATTCCATGAAGTATATCATTGCATTATAAAATAGTGACACCCTATTTTAGCAACCCGATATGATTCATATTAATTTCATATTTTGTTTTATTGTTTATTTATTACAAATGTCAACCTTAGGGGTTTACTGAAACATAGCTAATTGTTTATATTTTGTAAAGAATTATTCATATTTTGTGTTTTATTCCATGAAGTATATCATTGCATTATAAAATAGTGACACCCTATTTTAGCAACCCGATATGATTCATATTAATTTCATATTTTGTTTTATTGTTTATTTATTACAAATGTCAACCTTAGGGGTTTACTGAAACATAGCTAATTGTTTATATTTTGTAAAGAATTATTCATATTTTGTGTTTTATTCCATGAAGTATATCATTGCATTATAAAATAGTGACACCCTATTTTAGCAACCCGATATGATTCATATTAATTTCATATTTTGTTTTATTGTTTATTTATTACAAATGTCAACCTTAGGGGTTTACTGAAACATAGCTAATTGTTTATATTTTGTAAAGAATTATTCATATTTTGTGTTTTATTCCATGAAGTATATCATTGCATTATAAAAAGTAAATAAAGTAGTGTTACTGCACCTGATGCAGCCAATAAAATAACAGTTATTCTGAATTTATAAGTAAGATGGTTACATTGTCTAATTGAGGTTTATTATTTTAGTTTTATCCAGATTTATGTCATCGGAGGGTGACAATGACAAACCCATGAGTCCAAAAATGAAAGAATTTAAGAAGAAACTCCGTGAAAAGACTCCAATTGGGAAATTGGAGGAGCAACCTTTTGATCATCCTCATCAAGAGAAAGAACCTCTGAAACCTTGGCCTAATAACACAAACCCTCACACGGGAGAAATTAATGGACCTCGAGGACCGGAGCCTACACGTTATGGGGACTGGGAGAGGAAAGGAAGAGTCTCGGATTTCTAGTAAACAATAATGCATGGAATAAATTATAATACATTGATGAATAGAACTTAGATTGTCATCGTTTCACGTACGTAATGTAATCATCATTTATGTGGATAACCGCTTCTTTAAAGTGAATCTCGCTTCCATGCCAAACTGTGATTGTGACATAGATTCCGGGACTCTCACGATAACACTTATCCACTTTGGGAATGTGGTACTTTGTATTTTTCCTTGCAAGATGTATAATATCCCCTGAACATGGAATATTTACATGGTTTGAGGAAAAAATAGTTTTCAAAAAATAGAGCCTTTATAATTAGGTATGTATCAATCAAAGTTTTTATAATATAATTGTAAGAATGTTATCTATTAGTACAATATTAAGAGAGGCTTATTTATTTACTTTTCGTCTTTTGTGTTGAAAAGAATTTTATTTTGAATGTCTGTTGAAACATAATATTGTATTATTTTACATTTCTTTATTAAAGTTTTTGTATATGTATGTATCTTCTTTGCAGAATATGTTAACTGTTATCACGCTGCGGAGGTTAAAAACCTCTGATTAGTACAAACAGTAAAACAAAGACATGTATCACATAGTATAATGTCTGATACGTGTTTTTATTATTCAACTTCTATCAATCAGCAAATAAATGTATTGAGATCAAAGTACAAACTCTATTATTTATAATGAAATGAATCAATAAATTGCCCAATTAAGAATCGTACAATTGATTCAATAACATTGGTATATAAATAATTTTCCGTGGAGCACATGTGGTGTAGCCGAAGGACCAACTGCTTGTAAAAAACATTTAATTCGTTCTTTCCGTGCTAATAAAATTTGATACATTCAGTATGGGTGACATGGCTCATCGCAGAACTGAAGTTTTAAAATGTCTTAACATGTGTTTTTTCCCCTTTCACAGTACACTTGAAAATTTGCAGAAAAGAGTGTATGGCCTATTCTTTGCCGGATACTCATGGGATAAATTCGTTATACATAATCGATAAATAAGAGCGGAAGCTCTTGAAAGCCGGTTCGCAAGAATAAATAAAGTCAATAGTGGAATAACTATATATCGTGTTTCATTTTAAAAATTATTAAAATATTAAGGGGCCCCTTTAGCAAAAACGATAAAACATTCAATTTTAAACAAGTTTGGTACACAAATTCTCAAAACTTGTTGACCCTACGAACATTTTGATTTGATAAAATATGAAAACAAATGTTAATTACCAATATCAAACTTTAACTTTAAAAAAAAAACTCGATTTTAGCTTCATAGTATTCGTTTATAGAAAAGCATATTTCTAAAAATCTAATTCGGGGTTGTGTTTGGTACATAAATGCACGAGAACCCTACAAATTTTCATATATTTATTTTAATATTGAGAATATTTAGATAGTTATTACAATTATAGAACAAAAAAAAACTATTTTTTTTGTTTTTTTCATAGATATTGACCAACTTAAAAAAAATTTTTTTTTGATAAAATTTCTCATATTTTGAAACCAAAAATCACCACATGAACTCATTTTTTTGTAAATTAAAAAAAAATTGCTAAAATCTATTGTATTTTGATATAATAAAGAGTACCTAAATAAAGCTCGTCAGTCTGCGATTTATTTATTTTTTAGTAAAAAACTAATATTGGTAATAAATATTTGATTTTTTATTTTATCAAATCAATATATTCGCAAGGGTCAACAAGTTTTGGTTGTTTTTCTATCAAATTTGTTGAAAATAGAATATTTTACCGTATTTGCTAAACGGGGCCCTTAAGTTTCATAAAACATTTCGTTAATGAGTATACTAATTAAGCCGTGGAGCGCCTGGCAAAGAATTGATCTCCAACTCTTTTCCGACATTTTACATCTTAAATTCAGTGATGAAATTTGGCACCCATCCTAAATGTCTTTAACTTTTGTTGGCACTGAGAGAACGGCTTGCATGTTTATTACATGCAGCTAGTCTGCTGGCTACCACACGTATGGAATATGCCGTGATGGTATAGGATTTATAGATGGTATATCTTATTAGTAATTTAAGCAGATAATTTTTTAACAATCATGTATACAACTGCAAATGCACAAGCTACAACTGCATAATATATATTAATTATTATTGCGAAATTACTTTATTGTCTAGTATGTAATGCACATAATTATATTTTATCATAATTAAGGAAAACAATTATAAAACATTGTTCATCACACATTATTTAAATACCTATTATATTTAATGATGAGACACGACACTTATCCTTATTGTTTTTCATCAGCACTGAGAGAGGACTAACTGCCTATTATTTACTCTAGTTAGTCTTATGGCAACTCCGCTTGTGTCGTTCGTAGTTAGAAATATATTCAATTCAGCTATGAGATACTATTCCATCAAAAGGGAAACAACATTCTGTTAGTCTTGGATTCAAGTAATTCACTGGTTTCCCTGACGTATTAAAATACTATTATACTATACCCTCATGCCATGTCCCAGGAGGGGTAGGCAGAGAGAACGGAACGCCATATAGATCTATCCTTACATACTTCTTTCGCTTCCTCTACATTCATCCAGTTTCTCATACATGCACGCCAATTTCTCTTACTCAACACGCGTACGTCCTTAAGAATTTGGTCCACGTGATTCTTGGACGTCCGCGCTTCCTCACACCCCTTTTTTCAGATAAATACATCCTCTTCGTCATCCTTTCATCTTGCATTCGCTCAACATGTCCAAACCATCTCAACTTGTTTACACGCATTCTGTCCACAACACTCCTCTCACATCCGCTCATTCTCCTGATATCCTCATTCTTCACTCTATCTTGCAATGTTTTACCAACCATTCTTCTCAGTGAACGCATCTCCACAGCATTTATTCCACTCTCCTCCTAAATAAATATATCTAATTATTTTTATTTCTTAATTTTTCAAAAATCTATCTATAATGTTTAGGAAACTTTTTAAAATACTCCATTTTTTGTTGTTGTAGATATTGTTATTGCTTAGTTAGAATAAAAAAAATTATAATAAAATCAAAAACATTTTAACTGTTTTAATATATAGTTTTATTTATAAAATATTTACATAAAAAAATTGTATGTTATAAAATCTTTTGTGTTTCGCACACAACCATCACCTTCGCATTTTCTAAATTGGGTCGGGTGCTCGGTACGCTTTGATGCTTCTTTTACAGATATCTATTACATTTTCCAGAACCTCTGACCACTCCAAACCACATCTTTCAATTCACATTCTTTCCTCATGCTTAAATTAAAGCATATTTACATTCATCTTGGTTATTACAAACGTTTCCTTCCGTATATTATGACTAGTTGACATTTTTCTATTATATTTCCATTAACTGTTGTATGTAGAAATATCTTTATCTGCCATCCTATACTGTATCATATTGACGCAGATCTCAAACACTTTGATGGCCAGTTCATCGTCTCTCGCCAGGCTGCTCATATCACACGGATAACAGTTGTTAAAGTACAGACCTGTGGTACCTTCTAACTCTTGTGCTGTTGCGCAATACACTGTAGTGCTGGCCGCTTGTTGCTGGAAAGAAAAAAGGGAGACATTAAAATATGATCGGTTGATGATACATACATACATAATATCAATCGCCCACCTTAGGCCAACAACTCAAAATTATTCAGTGTCAAGTTTCTTGGCTTATGATATGCAAAAATCACTTTAAAAAAAAACAATCCACGAAGAAAAAAGTTATAATAAAACAATATTTTTTAGATTGCAAGATTATAATTGTAAGAGTTTTGGTTAGTGTTGTGGAATTCTCAAGAAATAATTTTTCGAGTTTTACTGAGATTTTTTTTTATTTAACAGTATAATAATAATAAATACTTTATTCAATCAATCAATAACAATGTACAAAATTTGTACATTTAATGTTGAGACAATTTATCACCAATATGGCTACAATTAATTATGGAAACAAAAAAATGTTAGGTACCTACATAGAAAAAAGTGCTAATAACTGATGAAAATCTTGATATTTGACACCCCATATGCCCATATTTAAGTCAAAAAAAAATTGCAGGTACATACATCAAAAAAAGTGTTAATAACCTCTGATTTGGGCCTTAATCAGCCCCACAAATTTTTAGATCAATCAGGTTGGCTGCGAAGTGTACTGGGCGAAAGGTCATAATACCACTAAGAAAAATTATAGAGAGAAATTTCTCTTCTCACATCACTAGTTTTGGTAGACCACCTTATAGCCTCACAACTATGATTTGCCATTTATTGGAACGTTACAATTTCCAGTTTTTGCCTAATGGAATCGAACGATTGAGGTGCCACAGATAATTCTATAAAAAAATTAAAAATCTATTTTATTGAATATTCTATATTTTCAAGTGTAACATTGTGGAAATGCATTATTAAAGATAATATTTAAGTTAAATCAAACACTGTTTCGTTCCACTATGAGATTGTTTTAATTATTAGAATGTTACTAACTACAATGTAGTCATCATTGATTTTACTGGTTTTATTTATTTATCTATTTTATTGGTTTATAATATAATAATAATAATAATAAAAATCTTTATTGCACAAAAAAACAAACATTATTAAAACATAAGCATTGCAGAACCAGACAAATAAATTTGTGCAATGGGCGAGTTTATCGCAGAAGCGCGATATCTTCCAACTAACCCATTAAACAAAAAATAAAATAAAAAAAGTAAGTAAATTAAGTAAATAAATAATTAAAAATATATACATTTATATAAATACTAAAACAAATATACATATAAAATAAAAAACTACTTAAATATAAAAACAATATAAACAATTCCGGATACGCGATACAACATAGATGATAGGATATGGTGATGGGATAAAGTGGTAGGAATGAGGCAGGACTGCTCATTGTGTATGAATACACAAAAAAAAAATGTATATAAATATAAGAATGCTATATAGATTATTTAATATAATTGCAACAGAAATAAGACTTGTTTGGTTAGATGCACATGATATAATTATAAACATATTTATTTACAATGTATAAATAATAGGAAAGGATATTTAATATCTTGCGGTCGCTGAGATGATTCACACAGCAATGTATCAAGTCTAGCACTTGTAAATCTTGTTTGACAACACGTGTTATACATATCTATAAATTATTATTTACATATGTATGTACTTTTGTAATCTATGAATGTTTAAAGACTAAGAATTTGTACGCAGGGAATTATATTTCATAGTAAAAATGCGATATCTATCTATATCATCGCAGTATCTTCCACAAATGGGGTAGCCGCAAGTAGTCTTCGTATGTAATAAACATGCAAGTTGACTTCTACTACTACCCACTGACTACCCACAAGTGGGATAACCAGCCGCATGGCGTAAACATGCAAACTGTCCTCTCCGTACCAACAAAATATTAAGACATTCAGAATGGGTGGCAAACCCCGTTGCTGAATATCTTAATTTTTTCCAACATCTACCTTTTATTTTTATTTTATTACAATATATGATGCGAGTCTTTTGCATGTTCAAAAATATATGAAACATAAAAGTAAATTCATACAAGACAGGAATAACAACGACAAAAAAGAACAATACACAATAAAATTAACAAATATTACAGGACAATCGAAAACTCAATGGAAAAGGGAGACCAATTTTTTGCTGGGTGCTCCACAGAAGCATATAGACTACTTTGTGTTAATATAATTAACTTTCAGAATAGGTGGCATACCACATTGAAGAACTCAAGGTGTTGAATATATTTTTATATGCTCAAAAATTTACAGAGAACAGTGGAATTCCCATTCATTAGTAGAAATTCCACAGAACAAGGAAAATATATAAATAAATATGTAGGTACAAATAAACCCTGTATTAACTTGAGCATATTATACCATGATTACATTTGCATTTAAATAGATTTTCACATAAATACACAATTCTGCATTCAATTGATGCATTTGCATTTTAAATGAATTTATATAGTAATACCACATACCACACCATCACGGCATATCCCACAAGTGGGGTAGCCAGCAGACCAGCTGCATATAAAACATGCAAGCTGTCTTCTCCGTGCCAATATAAAATCTAGACATTCAGGATGGGTGGCAAACCTCATCGCCGAATTTAAGATGTAAAATGTCTTATTTTTTCGAACACCTGCCTTTTACAGGACACTCGAAAACTTATGGAGAAGAGTGGGAGACCAATTCTTTACCGGGTGCTCCACGGGATTTATTGTGATTGTGATGTTATTATTATTTATATAATATATAGTAATACATATGTACCTATATATAACATAACATCGTAGCACTTATGCAGAATATAAAAATCATCCCTTCTGTAAAGTGACATTCAGGAATGGTGGCACACCTCATCACTGATAAGGAGATATTTAAATATAATTTTATTATATTTAATCTGCCAGAGGAAAACATTGTAAAATTTATGGAAGATTGGGAGGTGTAGCAACATATTATATACCAATATAATATTTTTTTATAGAATGTTTTATTATCTTACCAAGGATTTCGTAAACGGCCTCACAATGGAAAATACAAGTCTATAAAGCCACCAGTTGCGACTCAAACTCGAAGAGACCATATTCCCCGGATGTAGAGCGTTCACATAAATGTTTTTATTAGACCACCTTCCAGCCAGAGCTCGAGCGCACAGAACATTACACAATTTAGAATTGTTATACGCCATCATGTGACTGTAGTTTTCTGGTCCAGGTGATAAAATATCCGCCGACATCATGTCGGTTGGCACTGAGAAATTGGCAAACCTACGAATGAAATAAACTAATTATACAACAAATTAAATTAGAAAATATTTTGATATAGCAATAAACTTGTCCTCTGTACTTATATATTTAATTGTAAATGTGTATGTTGTCTAAGAAAGCATCATAAGACAGTAAAGAACAAAAACTATAAAGGATCTCCTTTGGAAGGCATGTACTTTAAATTATTTGGCAATTGGAAGTAAATATGTTACCTGTGTGATTCTGAAGACACAAAAATAACCCTGGAACCGGAAACCAACAGTGGTTCTAGGAGCAAAGCCAAGTAGACGTGAGACAGGTTGTTCACTTGGAATGTTGTCTCATAATTATCTTGTGTAAGTGAGTACGGCAACGCAAATACTCCAGCATTTAGTATTAACATTTCCACTTTTCTAGAAAATAAATTAAAAAAGAGTATAAAATTACGATTTCTAAAACTTTATGTTAAATGTATTGCGCACAAAAAACCTGCACCAGTTGAGTTTAAACTTCGTATGATTATTATCTATGCTTCGGAGCAAGATGAGCACTTCTGGAAATCAAGTTTTTAACGACTGATAGTGTTTGATTCAATTCAAATGGAACTTACTTTAACATAGCTTTGCATTGATCAGCAAACTCCTTAACACTTGCAAGACTAGCAAGGTCTACATACATGGGACTACACAGGTCTCCAGCTTTCTTCTTCTCTTCAGTGAGGGTATGAATGGCTCTCTCCATGCCATCCACATTTCTTCCAGCTATAATCACTCTGCAGCCATGTCTGGCTAAAGATCGAGCAGTTTCATATCCAATACCTGTATTAGCTCCGGTTATAATAGCAATCTTTCCTGTCAAATCACGACCATGCAATACCTAAAATAAATATTTTAAACACATCATAAAAAGGTTTACGTTATTAGCTTCCTAATGGTTTAATATACTTGAAACAAATTATCTCTCTATCATAAATAAAAGCATGGAATTTTTCAAAAGCAGACATCTTGATTGGCATTTTGTGAACAGTGAATATTGCAACATTTTTATTTCAATTTATCGATCTCTCTATACTATCACAACTGCATACAATAATCATACTACTTGTATCTCTGTAGTGTTTATTTATTTACTTATTTCCAGTGGCCAAACAGCCCTTGTAAGGCCTTGGCCTCCAAAACAATGAACCTCTAACTTTTTCTACCTTAACCAGTGGATTGCAATTCGTCTTTAGGATTAAACTCCTCCTCGTGTTATTTTATTCAGACAATAAAAATATTTGGGAATCATAATACCTGAAAACCCGTGGAGGATGAGTCGAATCTCTGTCTGATATCGTCTTTGTGTAATTTTTCTTCCACAGCAAAGGCAAGTCTTGGATCCGTAAAGGTCTGTCTCTTATTCTCGTGGTCTATGAATATCACTTTCCCTGTCTCTTCATCTACCTTCCTCTCCCATCCATAGGGCAGCTCGCCTCTAACCACTTTCTTTCTACCTGTTCTGGGATGAGTCCATTGTGTTCCCTTTGTCGAATGGCTGAAGTAAGTAATTCAAAATCAATGTTTTGGATAAAAATACTAAAAAATATGTACACAGGCGGTTGGGGATTATAGCACAAGCCACACTTATTGTTTTCTAATTTTAATTTTTTTTAAAGTCGAAATGTGTATTTTATTTACTTTACAAAATATACGCTTCCATCCTGAGTGGCTTTCTCTTCCCAGCCGGGCGGTAGCTCATCTTCGCTATCAGACTCTTGTAAATTTAAAGGCATTTTAGTGCTTCATCTATTTTACAATTTGGAATGTATAAATGCGATTTATTTCTTAATTATTTTACTCGACTTATTTATAACAAAACATCACAGATTAGCATAATAATATGCGTTATTATTCACAAAATGCGAAAGACTCAATAAGACTGAAATCTCGATATTTTATTTAATGTCAATGTCAAAACCACAATGGATAGATCATAAAATTCCGGTTTACACTATGTAAGTACACAACCAAGTCTTATCAAAGTGAACTTTGATAAAACATTCCAAATAAATTCGTGTGAACGACATCCATTTGGCGGATGAATAAAGTTTAATTCTTGTCCACTTTGATCGAATTAGGATGCTAATTCGCTTAGAACGTTCTTGCGCACATAGCATACTTCAGACGAGTAATCTTGAATAGTGTCAGTGTGACCAGATTTTATTTTCAAAAACTACTAAATGGCGAAGTCAAAAACTACCAAAAACTACTAAATTCTTAAAATGGTATAGGAATTTGAAGTATTTCAAGAACTCCTCGGTTTTCTTAAACAATATTTTCTTGCAGTACCTTTTTCTAAAATGTACTGGGTATTTGTACCGACGATGATCAATATCGGATACTTTTCTTTTCACGAAGATTTCTACCCCCCCGTCGCCGAATTTTCAAAATGGTATAGGAATTTGAAGTATTTCAAAAACTCCTCGGTTTTCTTCAACAATATTTTCAAGCAGTACCTTTTTCTAAAATGTACCCGGTATTTGTACCGACGATGATCAATATCGGATACTTTTCTTTTCACGAAGATTTCTACCCCCCCGTCGCCGAATTTTCAAAATGGTATAGGAATTTGAAGTATTTCAAAAACTCCTCGGTTTTCTTCAACAATATTTTCAAGCAGTACCTTTTTCTAAAATGTACCCGGTATTTGTACCGACGATGATCAATATCGGATACTTTTCTTTTCACGAAGATTTCTACCCCCCCGTCGCCGAATTTTCAAAATGGTATAGGAATTTGAAGTATTTCAAAAACTCCTCGGTTTTCTTCAACAATATTTTCACGCAGTACCTTTTTCTAAAATGTACTCGTTACTTGTACCGACAATTATTTTTGAATCAATAAATATCGGGTATTTTCCCAAGTACCCGATAATTTATCTACCAATTACCGACTGAATACAAAAACTACCAAAAAACTACCAAAAACTACTAAAAAACTACCAAAGAAAAAAAAACTACTAAACATTTTTGCCAATGCCTCAAAAACTACCAAAAAAGTAGGAAACTACCAAATCTGGTCACACTGAATAGTGTAAGCCGGGGCTGGGTTCACGATAGCATGAATATCGCTCGACGTCGAGTGATCTGAGCGACCATGAAGTTGCAGTGAGTGGCGAATGTGAGAGTCACCCCGGATATCGTGAACAACTTTGAGCGTTTTATGATCCAAATGTCATTGTAATGGCGCCATTTTCGCAAGATTCATTCGCGATCTGAAAAATCTGCACTTACTATTTTAATTTCTCTTCCATTTCACTTCTTTAACTAAAAAAATATGATTTTCTATGTTGAAAAATTGTATACGACAAGAATACACCATAATTACGATTAACTTCGCAATTGTTTTGACAGCCATCATCACTCAAACGTCAAGTTAACTGTCAGAGCGATAATCACCCTGCTATGAATTCGGTTGTTCGGTTGTACGCCCGACGACATCCTGAACGCGAAAGTGCGAGTCGTCGGGTGACTCGCTCCGGGCGCGTGAACGGCCGGAGCGTCGTCGAGTGATCACTCGACGACTCTATGAACGCTGCCCGGACCTAAAACCCAAAGACAAAAATGGCAGGTACAGAACTGTCACATTGACACTAATTGATTGTTGTAGTGTAGGTTATGTTGTATTTCGTAAAAAATATAAAGTTTTTTTTTAAACTATTGAACGCTAATGTTTGAAAGAACATTACTAAATAGATTATTGCATAAGATTCGTTCATATTCCTCATATAAAATGTCAAACAAAGAGAAAGCTGCAATCAATAAGTTTGAACATGTGAGACAATTTGAAGTTCACGAGACATTACTTAAAAATTGTTGGATTGTTGTGAGAGTGGATGGAAAAGGATTTCATAAGTTTGCAGATAAACACAATTTTGAAAAGCCAAATGATATTAGGGCTTTGAATTTAATGAACAGATGTGCTCAGAGTGTAATGGAAGAGTTCTTAGAAATAGTGTTAGCATATGGACAGAGTGACGAATATTCCTTTGTCTTCAGGAGAGAGACAGACGTGTATAATAGAAGAGCACATAAACTCATATCAACTATCACAAGTTTATTCACTTCATCTTATGTTTTCTACTGGACTAAATATTTTGAGAATGAAAGATTGTTATATCCACCATGTTTTGATGGAAGAGCTGTGTTGTATCCGTCTAATCAGAATTTAATAGACTATTTGTGTTGGAGACAAGCTGATGTTCATATCAACAATTTATACAACACAACATTTTGGAATCTAGTCCTGAAGATGAATCTCACAAATATAGAGGTACCTGTCATATTATACTGTTTTGTTAATTATATTAGTAACATCTAGATATGTTAAAAACTTGAAGCAGGCAATGTAGCCTTATTTGGTGTTTGTCATATGTGACTTGACCCCATCTTTTTTGCTAGATGTGTGCATTGAAATATATCTAGATACACAACATATCAGAGATACAACTACAAGAAGGGAGAACAGTTTGATACAATACTTACAGCAAACAAAAACCTTTTTAAATTTCACAGAAAACATCTTTAATTCAACAGTGAACTGTAACATCCGGTGCGAATATCATATTTTTTTTACTCATGGAGAGGACAACCTGTATATTTGATCCATGTACATAGTTTGCTGGTTGCCTTGTGAAAATTCTATGATACTATAGATAGATATGATTTTCATTTTGGCTTTGTGATGTTATGGTCAATGGATTAGATCAGTGGTTCCCAAACTTGACTGGGCTCCGACCCATCTAGGAAAAATTTCCAATCTTGGGACCCGCCTTTTAGCTTTTTTTCTCCAAACATTGCTCCAACATTTTTTTATTCATGTCTTCTACGGTGGCAAATCGTTCATTAGGGCCCACTCAAATATTCGCTCACGACCCACTGGTGGGTCGCGACCCATAGTTAGGCAAATACTGGATTAGATAATACAATAGAATATTTTTTTATCTCCATATTTTTTTTTATATTTCATCTTTTTTAAATATCACAATGTGAATTTTGTTTTATTGTTTCAGGCTGAAAAATATTTATCCGGAACCCTATCATCGGACAAAAATGAAATATTATTTAGCAAATTTAACATAAACTACAATAACGAACCAATAATGTTTAGGAAAGGTACAACACTCTTAAGAAAACAAATCATTGATCCAGAGACTGACAAGAAAAGAAAAGTTATATTAGACGTGAGTGAAGATATGATAAAAGGACAGTTTTGGAAGACACATCTAGAGATACTTGGAGACAATGGGAATGCGGATATATATGAATTCAATGATAATATTATAACGCCTTTAGTAATGGATCAGTTAGAAAGAAAAAGAAATTGCAATAAAAAAGAAGTACCGGAAAAATAATATTTCATGCTTCCCTGTGGTTATTTCTCGAAGATTCTACATGTGGGCTAGCCAGCAGAGCAGCTGCATGCAACAAACATGCAAAACAATCAAGACATTCTGAATTAGTGGCAAACCTCACAGCTGAATTCAAGATGTAAAGTTTCTTAATTTTATTGAACACCTGCATTTGACAGGACACTCGAAAACTTATGGAAAAAAGTAAGAGACCAATTTTTTGCCGGCTGAATGAGAGATCTAAGTTTTATTAAAATATCAGTGGTCCAGTGAGAACTGCAGTCTCGATTTTTACTTCATTTTGATTGTAGTTATTTTATTTTTTTTGTTCAACATAATGTATTGTGATATTGTAAATATAAATAATGTAAAAATTCTAATAAAGGGGAGTTTGCTGGCACCTGGAATCGAACCGCACACCTCTCGCGCATGAAGTCGAGAATCTACCTCCAGGCTACCGACGAACTCTTCTTCTGCTCTCTTAAATTGGCTTCTCAAAATGATAAGAAGTGGGGAATTAAACTAATAAATGAAAGGCAATTGAAGTACTTACATGTGATGTATAATAACATATTTTATTTATATGGTACAATAATAATAATAATAATCTGTTATACAATAAATAAAATTTACAATACATACATACACAGTGATATTTATTTTTTCGACAATGTCAAAAAACTTTGCCGGAACAACTAATGTAGGTAAATATTTGTTTCAACAAATTTTATAGTGATTTGAGTCTAAAATCTACACAACAATTTTATAAATAGCATCATTTTGATAAGAGATTTGAACTTCCACCAAGAATTTTCGGTTGAAAATATCGAGTTTATTTAAACCTTTTTAAGCTATACACATTTTTGGTCAGCACCACACACACATAACCGAGATTCTGCGAGTCCCCATTGATGTAGGTGTAACGCTGTGCATCCGAAACCACTCCTTAGTTTGTTCAAAGTGCACCAGAGTTTTCTAGGCAACAACAATCCAACTTAGTAATAGTGTACTATGTTCAGAAATATACTGTGTAAGGAACAGCACATAATATTTATTTATATAGCTATAATGAAAAATATATCAACATGACAGCTAAATAGCCTTTACGTGTCATACAATAGATACTTTAGGTACACTAATCACCTCATTAAATAAAGATGTAATATTCTGTAAAAATTGCTGTGTTTTACAATTTAAACTACAATAACTCTTAAATAATATTCTTATATTTTCAACTTAATATATAACGTGGTTTTATACATACATAACTTTTTTAATACATGCCTGAATCAAGAATATTTTATAAAATAATAATGTATATGATTTAACTACATTGTCCCAAAAAAATCAGCTTAAAGATACATTCTATTAAGCTTAGTTTAGACATTTTCAGATAAAATAAGCTGTATTTACACAAATTATTACTTAAATCCATCACATCAGCCTGCGGATCAATTGCTTGCAAGTCGTCATCTCCGTACCAATAAAGGTTAAGATATTCATAGTGTGTTATTACTTTAACTGAACTCTTCTATTGCCTTAAAAGATGCGTTTTTTTTATTACTCAATAATTTAAGACAAATCAAAATGTTTAGATATTAATTTAAGTCTATTATCAACAGACTGAGAGATACATAATAGAATTGATAATGACCAGAAATGTGAAGAATGTTATTTAATTTATTTTGTTATGAAAACACTGAAGGAAAAGATTATAATAATATTTTTACATGCGCAGGAATGTAACTTATTTATTTTTTTCGAATACACCATCACATATTAGAGCAAAATGATAAGAGAAGAAGTGAATGTTCCGCACGCATTGTAAAATTAATCAAAAATATTTAACATTTTATTTATACCTACATAAAATAATTTCCAAGTTGAAATTTCTGGTGGATAGAGATAAAATCCAATTATACTTTTGTTAAACTAAGTTGACGACCAACCTCGGTGATTAAACTAACATTTTTTAAAAAGGTCTATTGCTATTATATCCATTTTCAACATATTCCATATCAGTAGCAATATATTTTCTACAATAAAGTTTGATTACCAACTGTAGAATGTTATCAACTGGGTCATTGAAATGATATCAAATCAAACAATCCTATAAGTAGAATATAATGATATATTTTTCTATTTTCAACAAACTTTTATAACCTAACTTTAAAATAAATGTCAGCGTCAAATATCATAAGACAATAATTATAATAAGCGGAATACTTTTTGAAACAATATTTGTTTATGACAGTGATTTGTTGTAAAGTACAATTAGTAATTATTACCACAAACGACTTTGGAAACACCTATTTATACTTTTACACATCTTTGCAAAACGTAAGAAAACTACACAAATATATATAAAAAGATTGTGCACTATTCGACCAAATTCAAATACAAATGTGCTTTTCAAAACGTTACAAATAGATGGCATGCAATGGCTTTATTATTTAAATGACAGTGATCAGGGTAAATGCGGCATGGAAGCGAGACAGAAGTCCTGGTTGAGAAATAAAATAAATTCAGACAGGATAGCGAACCCTATGTCAGAACTGGAGGAACCTGAAATGGCACTCGATGAAGAAGTAATGATGCTGCAAAACAACCAGTAATAATAATAATAACATATGATTCTGTAGAATATGAATATATTACACAAACATTATAATATAATATTATATAATAATAATAATTAACGTACAATACTGATCTATACAAGAAAGGGGAATGGGATAAAATTAATTTAACTAGCTGAATTGCAAAACTTAATCTCAATTTGAATATCATTAAGAAAAAAAAATCTTGTACTGGTTCTCTTGAAAATGTCACGCTAACTTGACGAAAGTGCTCGAGTATAATTAAATCAATAGTGAAAAGTAAAGTGTTTTATTTATTTCAAATATGTTAAAAATGTCTTTTCACAATAAGAACACACAAACCCTAGATCATTTAAATTTACATAATATAAATTTATGGCATTTCAAGGTTTCAACATTTAATTTTTGAATCATTATCAAACGATATGCATAGTCATTATACATAAATTTATTTGCGAGCTAGTTTTACAATTCAGCAACAAAGAGTGCTTTTGTAAAATGTATTTGCTGGTTACACCTTATTATTTTGTTCATATCATCAATACACAGATGATTCAGAAACTAATAAATGTAAATAACAGACAAACTTTGTTTAGAACTTATTCATGCTATCATTTTTTAATGAAATTTAAGTATTTCCTTGTTGTTTTAAAATTGTGAAAAATTAAATACCCCAGTGAATTTGAATTTATTTACATATTACTTTGGTACGTGAGATTTTTTTGTGAATTGGATTAATATCCTTTTTTCTGATACTAAATTAGTTCCAAAGTTGCTAATAAAACAAAAGATAATTTATTGTAGAAGTTGATGTAATACAGAACCTGAATACACCTTTAACAGTTTATTGAAATAAAAGAGTAAGGTGTAACCAAACAGATTATAAATTACAATAAAATGAATATAATTAATTTGATTTAGAAGATAGGAATGTAATTATCAATCTTGGCCCTGTGTTTCTGCGCCACACACTCGCTGATCCAAACAATGTTACGGCACTCCTGCTCCTTTAACTTCAAATACGAGTAGAACACACCAAAGTGGAACTGCTGAAGGAAGGCGTTGACATTCAGACGTACCTGTAATAAAACAAACATGAGAAAATCACTAAACTATTATCGCAGAATTGCTCTAAGCTCAATTCTATCCAGTTCTCTCTCAGGGGTATAGTTGAAAACCAAACAATTTAATAAAATGCAACATATCATACAATAGAGACACAAAAAGTGACAAGTCACAACTCTCAAAATTGAGAATATCCACAGAGAAGAATTTAAAAACAATGTACAAATATTATTATAATGTACTGTCAAGTAAAAAGATTTATTTAGAACCTAGATTAGTTGCTTCAAAAAATCAAATGAGATATGATTAATTCTTACTTTGTGATTCACCACCTATTAAATAAATAGTATAATTGGATCTTTTTTTACGAAAACCACTTAGATATATAAACGTAGCAACCATAACCAAACTAAAATATTTTTATAAAATAACAAAATCACCTCGTGTTCGAAAAATTTGTCTTCCAATGTTTTGTCTCCCGCATTATTACCAGCTCCTTCAAACAGTGCAGAGTACTCTGCGTAGTACTCGGCCACAGCCTTCACCTGCTCGTAGTCATCAGCACGAGCCAGAGCGGCCAAACCATCTGGGTGCAATTTCCCGCAACGAGGATACAACTTAGCACGATCGTCTTTAGACAATTCCGTTCCAAATGAATTGATAGTGATGATAATGGCACGACGATCTGCTTCAAAAGCCAATATCTCACACATACAATCGGCTGTTGTGCCTCCAATCTCTTTGCAGAATCCGTAAAAGGCTTCCAAGTACGCTTTGTACAGTGTATTACGGATGATCTCTATATTCATCTCGTCTAAATCTTGCTCACTGATGCAGTCCACAAAGAATGGAGCAAGTGGAGTGTCTACCAGGACAGCGTTGTACAATTCAGCAGGGGTAGCTGCTACGTGGATAGCTTCCATCTGCTCGAATGATCCTAAAGGATGGCATTTGGGAATCAGTTCGGAAATAGGTCTCTGGTGGAGTGTTCCCGTGATGAGGAGGATAATGTTATCGATCATGTAGCTGTACGTGATGAAGTCGAGGAAGGTAGACAAAGGTTCCACAGCATGATTGCGCATATGTTGGAACTCAATAACAAGCTTCTCACGGAGTTTATCATCTATGGTAGAGACAGAGAGAGGACTTGGCTCGTTAGCGAGGAAAGTGCCGTAGTCTGTACCCTGGAGGTGAAGCTTCAGGTCTGTAAAATTAAAATTAACAGACAATAAGTACGTCAAATAACTTATATATTATAGAGGATGACAGATACTGATGTTCTAATTGGTATGACAATAGGATATGACATAATTCAACTATTGGTTATCATTTCATTTCATTTTTAAAAATTATTATCGGTTATCATTTGAATATGAGTTTACATGGTTATATCAAAAAACCTTACAATAATGTCATGTGAGGAACAAAACACTTCCAAGTTACAGTACCTTATGGGGAACCTTGAGTGAAGAATACATTGAAACAAATAACAAAAGTGCTTTAATATAAGATTTACATTAATTATAACTATAAATAATATCTAAATAAAGGAAATATAGTGTTAATATGGGACAGTGCACAATCTAAATATTAGTGGCGATGTTACCTTCCAATGTCTCGCACTGCACCAGATTGAGGTAGTCAGATTGTTTGAGGATCCCGCACTTGAAACCTCGGCACAAGCCCTCCAAGTAGCCCCCATCTATGTTGAAAAGACACCCCTTCATTTTACTATTGATCTAATATTTAAAAAATAAAACTATATGATCAAATGACAGCACGTCCGCCTCTCCCGAGATCATATGATGACGATCATAGACAATGTGTCAAATAATGTTCCAAAACAAGGTACGTATCATGTGACTCATTTTTTTTACAAATTGTTTAAATATCCCAAAATATCCTTAAAAATAAACAGACGTAACATAGTTTTTACCTATATAAAGTAAAATATGGAATATATAAAGCAAATCATGTGAAGATTGAATTGCCCATATTGTTACTGCCACAAAAAATTAATTATGTTTTTTTCAATAAATTTGGATTCGGTAAAATTTCATATTAAATAACATTGTTTCACTTTGGATGATCATTCAGGATGTCAAGGACAACGCTGTTCATCGAAAGTGAACACGCTTGTTTATTCTGTATTTCACTGCCATGTCAACACTCACGGTCATGTTGTCTGTAGGTTGACGTATTTTCAGTGAAAGGACCTTACATCAAATTTATGTCGAGTAGTAATCGCTTTCATCCGTCATCGCCACTCGCCAGTGATCACTATTGATGAAACGTCTATTCACACCTTTTCCAGATAGTGAAATTGAATAAGCGTTAATGGTTAAGTTGAACGCTTAAAAATTTAATTTATGAATTTTCTACTCACATTCACGTACCATAACGCTGTTACCCACAAATGAGGTAGCCAAAGAACTTACTTCATGAAACGAACATACATTTATCATAAAAAAAACTAGTTTTCAAATAACTGCTAATTTAAACATTTTCGCTTTTTTAGTAATTTTTTGTCCTGTTCTCAATAAAAGGAGATGTAATGTGAAATTTTGAATATCTTTAGTTTTAGGCACACTTTACAAGCGTAATCTATTTATGTACCCACTTTCTTACACCACGGTAATAATTTACTGACTTTACTGAATGAACCCAAGATTGACAGTCGATGGTAAAATATAAAACGTTGGAAGCCAGAAAAATCTAAAAGAAGAAAAAGAAGAAGCCGTCTCTCTCTCTCTCTCTTCTCTTCTCTTCTCTTCTTCTTTTTCGTAAATGTTTGTTGGTGGTTGTGCACGTGTATTTCGCGCCGAACCATTTTTTATTTTATTTTAATATCCTTATTAATTTCAGTCGCAGTCCACTGATTTTTTTAAAGTTTATTTCGCGAAATAAAATATATTTAAAATGGTGAAGCCTCCGTACAAAGTTGGTGAGGATCCAAATTTTGTTCGACTTTATTTTTATTGTTTTATTTTTGGTTTTGTAGTGTTAATATAATTACTATTACTTCCTCTCTAATAAATCAAGTCTTTAAGACAATTTATGCATTTAAAAAAAAATAACCGGTTTTAAGTGTTCTGCAGCTGTCCAAAAATGATGCAGTTTTTTCTAGTTTGGATTCAGCTATTTTTTAATTACCTACTGAGACAGCATGATGATATTTATTTTAAACCAATTTTAATTCAACTGAAAAGAATAAGTTAATTTCTCATCATATTCTTATTTGAAAGAAATAATCTTTGTTTTTTTCTCATCATCTAGAATGGTATATTTGTAATTTTGAGGTAATCTGAAAATAATATGTAGTAAAATTTATTGTAAATGTTTCAAAGATCAGCCTATTCTGGACTTCTTTATTTTCATATATAAGATCTTGCCATTCTGTATGTACAGTTTATGACATGCATCCAGTGATTTTGCTGGCTACTCCATTTAATGTTGTGATAGCATAGCTCATATTTGTACAAGGAACTCAGATATTTCTAAATTGGAATCATTTTTTAAATACAAATCCACTTCTGAAATTCACAGTGAGTCACATGCTTAACTTTTGACTCCAGGATTCAAACCTAGGATCACTTGATTCGATGTCCTGACTTTACCATCAGACTAATAACCCTTTTGTAATGTACTCGCTTACTTTGCATCTGTACACTCCAATAGGTTCCAACAGACATCGCCTTGTTATTTCTTAGAATCAGGTCTTTGGTACTACAGTCATGATTCTTGCGAATACCACGGCATTGCATTCCACCAAGAGATGTTGTCCACCAAGAGTCTCAGTCTCTTCTTCACAAAATCTACACGTACCGTCTTCTTCAAGTCCCAGTTTGCGTAAGTGTTCCCTGAGTCTGCAGTGACCTGTTAGGCAGTCCGTTACTCCTTTGAGACTTGTTTTACTTAGGTTAGCTCTTCCGAAGTTATATTCTCCGAGTAGTTCCTTGGCTTGCCTAAGCCTGGGGAGATTCTTCCATAGTTCGTTTCTTAAAGCCATTCGGTTTATTGCCGGCGTTTAGCTAACCGCCTAGCTATTCAGTTAACTAGCTAATGCAACTATCTGTCGGCGATATATACGCTAAAATGTAATGTCTGTATTTACAGCTGATATGTCATTGGCCGAGTGGGGCCGCAAAGAGATCATCATTGCTGAGAATGAGATGCCAGGACTGATGGCCTGCAGGAGGAAGTATGGACCTGCCAAGATCCTCAAGGGAGCTAGGATAGCCGGATGCCTCCACATGACCATACAGACTGCGGTACTTATCGAGACACTCGTGGAACTTGGAGCTGAGGTAATATTTGTTAAATTAATTCAGATTTGAAATGAGCATGCAGATAAGTTGGTTGTGGCAGGAAAAAAAGTAGTTATACTATTGTCGTTATTATTTTACCAACCTACTCTAATGTATTTTTTTATATCATAAAAATTCAAGAGGAAATTTGAAGGTATCATAAAGTTATAAGCAAAAAAAATAATAATTAAGTCAGAGCTTTGCACTAGCAGACTTTGGCAACATGTAAAAGAGAAATGTATGATGTCGCATATTTCAGTCATGCAGTTTGATGCCTTTTACCTCACCATAAAGTTATGCACATGTTTTTTTTTGTGTTAACAAAATTCATGTTGTTTGAATCTTCAACTGTCTTAAAAAAAGTCTACTTGGCTTGAAAAAAAATATTTTGCTTTTTCTAAAAAAGAAAGATGTGTTCGGATTAAATCCTTTTACCAGAATGTGTATGCATAAGACCAATTTCTTGGCAAAATCAATCAATACTGGGTGGAATGCCTAAATAATAATAAAAAGACCAATTTCTACTCGCAATCATTCTCAGTACCTATGCGATGCTCGTTTCTAGAATAATCTCCCTTCTAGAACAATGCTCAATCTTTTGATGGATTTAAACAACCCCTTAAGAAATATTTATTGTCTTCTAACCCCATCTTACAGTTCTCAGTCCCTTTGGAGTTTTGAGTACACGTGTGGATTGTGGATTTTTTTCTATTTGGTTTTTATAGCGATTTTTCTTATTCTTTGTGATTTTTTTTTGTTATGTGTGTTTTGGTTTAATATTTGTTTATTTATTGTCTTAAAGGACATTTAATAAATATCAAAATTACAAATATCATCAATAAATAAACCAATCAAGGTCCCGCAATTACCAAAGCGCTTGATGAATACATTGCTAGCAAATAATAACATAATATACATAGTTGGGGAAGAAAGAGAGGGATCAATCGTAGGAGCGTATGGGCTGGGCATTAGAAACGATAGAGGCAACCGTCTTATTGAATTTTGTGCCAAAAATAAAATGGTTATAGCAAACACATGGTTCCAGCACCACTTTAGACATCGTTATACGTGGAAATCTCCCGGAGACAGATTCCGGTCGCAGATTGACTACATTTTAACGCGGCAACGGTATAGAAACCAAATTAAAGACTGCAGGAGCTATGCAGGCCCGGACATTGATAGCGACCATAATATGGTTGTGGCGGAAACCATACTGAAATTCAAAAGGCTCGAGAAGAGAACCACAAAAAGATGGGACTTAAAGCTTTTGAAAACAAAAGAAGTAAAAGAGAAATACGACAAAAAAACTAAGGTTTGCGATTTTGAGAGCAATGAAAGTGTAAACAGAGTATGGGAGAAAATCAAAGAGAAAATTACTACAGCGGCAGATGAGGTAATAGAGAAAAGAAAGCCGCAAGCTAGGAAAGAATGGATTACGGTCGATATATTGTTTGATGTGTTCTTTTTTTTTTTTTTTAATGTATAAAAAAAAAGCTTATTATTAATAGCTGTTAACAAATGAATGAATAAATGAATAAATGAATAAATAAATATTAGAAATGATTGAAGAAAGAAGGAGGCTAAAGAACTCGAGAACAGAAGAAGGAAAAAAGGAATATAAAATCTTGAGAAACAAAATCAACAGGGAGTCCAAATTGAGAAAGGAATGCTATCTGCAAGAAAAATGCAGGAATATCAACAGAAATATAAAACAAAGGAAATTTGAAACTGCATATTCTGAAGTCAAGAATTTTTTTCAATGATAAGACACAACCACGATGTGCTATCCAAGATCAAAACGGCAAACTACTGTTTGAGGATGAATTGATTGTTAAAAGGTGGAAAGAATACCTAGAACAACTTTACAAAGGAAAGAACATACTTGAGGAAAGTAAAGCACTGGAAACAGAATATGACAAAGAAAATAATGGAGATGACATCTTAAGAAGTGAATTTGATAATGCCTTATCAAAATTGAAAGACGGCAAAGCACCAGGTATTGACCTAATTCCATCAGAGTTGCTTAAATGCGCAGGAAGCGGCATGCTTGACACTTTGTATAAGCTTGTCTGCAAAATATATAACACAGGAGAGATACCTGAGGACTTCGCCAAATGTCTGATACGAGCGCTACCTAAGAAAACAGGCACGACAAAGTGCGAACAACACAGAACATTAAGCATGATATCACACGCTTCTAAGATACTCACCAACATTATAATGAAAAGGGCGGAAAGTAAAATCAACGAAACACTTTCAGAAGATCAATTTGGATTCCGCAAAGAGACAGGTACAAGAGATGCAATTCTGAGTCTAAGACTTGTTCTTGAAAAGAGAATAACAGTAAATAGAAACACGTATGTAGCATTCATCGACCTAGAAAAAGCATTCGATAAAGTAGAATGGGAACAACTTTTTAAGACTCTAAACCAGATAGGAATGAGCTATAAGGACAGAAGAGCAATCTGGAGCCTATACAAGAATGAAATGGCTGTAATTAAAAGCGGAGAGAGCTGCGCAGAAGCGAGGGTAGAACAAGGTGTGAGACAGGGATGCTCAATGTCGCCAGCACTCTTTAACTGCTATATACAGCGAGCTATTGATGAACTCAGAGAAGAAATGAAGAACTGGACAGGAGTAAAAATAAATGGGAAAAAAGTCGACATGATTAGATATGCAGACGACATAGCACTGCTCGCAGACTCCGAGATGGAGCTGAACGAAGCCTTAGGGAAAATGGAAAGTATACTGTTGTCAAAGTACAACATGAAAATAAATAAAGATAAAACAAAATGTATGGTCGTTGGAAGGGAGGAAGCGACTGCGAACATTGCCATAAATGGAGTGAGCATCAAACAAGTAAGAGAATTCGTGTACTTGGGCAGCAGAATAAACCAGGACGGACGCTCCAAATCAGAAATTGTGAGCAGAATAAACCAGGCACGAATTGCCTTTAACAAAAAATCCAAAATATTAGAATCACCTAATATTGATCTAAGCGTGAGGAAGAATCTCACTAAAGCCTTTGTGTGGAGCATTTTGTTATATGGGTGCGAGACGTGGAGCATCAGCAAGAGGGAAAGCGGACGGTTAGCGGCATTTGAAATGTGGTGCTATAGACGCATGCTGAAGATTCATTGGTCGGAACACGTCGAAAACGAAGAAGTGTTAACCAGGGTTGGCGAAAAAAGGCAACTCCTCAAAAGAATCTGCCAACAACGAGCTAATTGGATTGGCCACAACATCAGGCACCCAGGACTGCTCATCGCAATCGCAGAGGGCAGGACCGAAGGCACAAATGGCAGAGGTCGACCGAGAGACGCCTATATGGACCAACTGAAGAGGGACATGAGCTGTGGCTCATATATGGAGTTGAAGAGACTAGCTGAGAATAGGGAGGAGTGGAGAAATAAGTCAAAACTCGTTGCAGACCAATCCAATGGATTGTAACTCATTATATATATATACATTTCTTACTGATGTAAGAAATAACTACTACTACTACTATACCATCACGGCATATCCCACAAGTGGGGTAGCCAGCAGATCAGCTGCATGTAAGAAACATGCAAACTGTCCTCTTCGTGCCAATTTAAAATCAAGACATTCAGGATGGGTGGCAAACCTCATCGCTGAATTTAAGGTGTATAATGTCTTAATTTTTTCGAACACCTGCCTTTTACAGGACACTCGAAAACTTACGCAGAAGAGTGGGAGACCTATTCTTTACCGAGTGCTCCACGGGATCTAATAGAGGTATAATCTCACCACTGCATATCATTATATTTATTATGTAAATTGATTTGTTAATTTTGTTGTATAACTGATGATGTGCAAAAGTAATAAAATGAAATGAAAATTACGTCCCGTAACATCTGTAGTTTCTCTCCGAAATACAAATATATATTTTGGATTATGAGTCTCGTAGTAACGAAATTTATGTAACACTTTTTCGGTATAGTAAAATAATAATACGTATTAATGATGTAATCACACAGTATTCCAATAAAGAACACGATGATAACCTCGAAGGAGTGACGCAACGATAACCTATAATGAGAGGTCGATAAATAATAAAAAAATATTTTTCTGAATATTTGGCAGAAGTAATGTACGTTACCACTATCTACATATCTCAATAGTCAATAATGTTCTCTGTAACTTTGGACTTCTTATCAGTTTTTGGGAAAGATTTATCTTAACTATCGCAGTGCAATAAACATGCAGGCTGTCCTTTCTGTGATGGAAAATAAGATATTTAAGATGGGTAACTAAAAAATTATGTCCTCTCTGCATATCTTGCAAAGAATGAACACATTCAATGCAGATATTTGGTTACTGTTCAATAAATATATCTTCTCTGTGCCAATAAAAGTTATGACATTCATGATGAGTGGAATACCCCATTGCTGTACTGAAGATGTTATTGTCTTAAATGTGATGAGAAACTGTATGAATGTGGAGGAAGCGAAGGAAGTGTGTAAAGATAGATCTGTTTGGCGTTCCGTTCTCTCTGCCTACCCCACTTGGGACACGGCGTGAGGGTATAGTATAGTACAGTGATGTTTTACAAACGCCTGCCTTTTGCATGACACTCTAAAACTTACAACAGAAAATAGTTGGAGAACTGTTCTTTACCCAGGACTGCATGGAATAAAGAGGTGTGAAGAATGGAACTTGCATTTGTTTTCTTGCACTTGTAGGTAATGCCGTGATGGTATGTCTTTCAATCTTTCTTTCTTTTCCTCGAGGCAAGGCACCCGATACCGAGTGAATTATACCAAATAGATGATCTCTTGATCCCGTTTATTTACAATTTGTTTGAGAAGAATCTGGATGTTGACGGTTGACAATATTTACATCTTGATAAGGATGCCTCATTTAAATATTTGTTTATGTTAGCAAGATTTTATCTGTGACGTATTTCATTCACTCGACTCATCAGTATCTATTTGTGATGTAAATGTTTCAATAACCTATAATATGTCGTAATGGAAATTAAATGTGTTCTTTTTTAGGTTTCTATTCCAATAGTAGAAGTGTTTTGATTGTCTGGAGTGATAAATAAACGGGAGATGGACAAATGAAATTAAATGTCTATATATAATGGCTTTTCAAAGTATTTTCATTCATTCATCTACAGAAACAGCTAGAACAGCTGCATGTAAATACATGCAGCGCGGTTATGGAATAATTTACTCTATCAGTCAAATTTGCTCCTACAATTTTCACATACAAAAGTTGACTAAAACATCACTATCTCTCTCTCAATAGTCTATCATAATTTCATTACTTTCCACACTTCTCTTGTTTATTTATGAATTAATTTAGGTTTAGGAAATTTCTTGACTTAATAGTAACATTCATTTCTGTCGGTCCCTCAATCCTGAGGATCGTGACCATCATGCCTCGTTCTGTAGACCATCTGTCTCCATGTTGAGCGATCCTCTGCCATGTGTAAGGCCCCGTGAAGTGAGCTCTGTGTGGCCTCCTTAATTTGGTCGCTCCATCTTATTGGCACTCTGCCCCTTCCTCTCCTCCCAATAATAATAAATATTCATTTTATTTGATAATCTATACATATCTAGTTCATTCTCCTATTATTCTTATTCCCCACTCTATCATGTAACGTTTTACCAACCATTCTCTTCAGCGATCGCTTATCTATTGGTTTCTATATACATTACAAAATACAATGCATTTCCAAGATGTCTAAATGTATCATAAAAAGTTCTATATCCTAGTTTAAGAGATCTGAAAAATGAGATCCCAAAAAGATGGTTGCTTCTAAGGTTTGCATAAAGTGTCTCTCGATTGGTGGACTTTAAATCGTGACAGTGAGAATGGTGGAATTGGTGAACGTTGTCCATGGACACCGAAAGTGATCACTTAAGCAAGCCTAGAGCCAATTCGTAAGCGTTGGGACAGCTTTCTCACTTCTTTCGATTAGATTTTACACAATGTTGCATTTTGTAGACATGGTTCTCCAATCGAGGTTTCTGATTGACCATGCAGATACACTTTTATCTCAATAAATAGTATAAACGTATGTTTGATTGCTATTCCAGGTGCAGTGGTCATCTTGCAATATCTTTAGCACCCAGGACCAGGCCGCTGCTGCCATAGCTGCCACTGGAGTACCTGTCTATGCCTGGAAGGGAGAGACAGAGGACGAGTACAACTGGTGTATCGAACAGACAATATTCTTCCAGGATGGAAAGGTTACTATTCTATACTATATCCTCACATCGTGTCCCAATCTATCTTCACATACTTCTTTTGCTTCCTCCACATTGGTGCATCCCGAGGAGTCCCCGGTAAAGAGTAGGTCTTCCACTCTTTTCTGTTAATTTTCGAGTGTCCTCTAAGAGGCAGAATTCGGAAAACATCACGTTTAAGATGTGGTGGTAATCGTCTTATATGAGGTTTTACAAAAAAAACTGCCATCACATGCGACTCGAAAACTTACTGAGTGGAAGACCAATTTTTTGCTGGAGACTCAATGAGGAATGCAAGTGTTTCTAGTTAAAAAGTTTTTGTGTGCATAAAATAGAGTTATAATTGTTTTTTTTTTTTTAATTTTCAGCCTTTGAACATGATTTTGGATGATGGAGGTGATCTTACCAACTTGGTCCATTCCAAATACCCACAAGTGCTAGAAGGAATTAAAGGCATCAGCGAAGAAACCACCACCGGAGTGCACAACCTCTACAGAATGTTAAGGAACGGAATACTCAAAGTACCTGCTATCAATATCAATGATTCAGTCACAAAGAGCAAGTTTGACAACCTTTACGGTTGCAGGGAATCTCTGGTCGATGGAATCAAAAGAGCAACGGATGTAATGATTGCTGGAAAGGTCTGCGTCGTGGCTGGATATGGAGATGTAGGTAAAGGATGCGCACATTCTTTGAGAAACTTTGGAGGACGTGTGCTTGTGACAGAGATTGATCCAATCAACGCACTCCAGGCTGCGATGGAAGGTTTTGAAGTTACTACAATGGATGAAGCAGCTAAAGAAGCACAGATCTTTGTCACAGCTACAGGTTGTGTTGATATTATCACGAAGGATCATTTCCTCAGCATGAGAGACGATAGTGTCGTGTGTAACATCGGGCACTTTGATTGTGAGATAGACATTGCCTGGTTGGATCAGAATGCCAAGAAGGAGAATGTTAAACCACAAGTTGATAGATATACGTTAGAAAATGGAAATCACATAATTGTCTTAGCCGAAGGACGTCTTGTCAATCTGGGTTGCGCTACTGGACATTCGTCTTTCGTCATGTCCAATTCATTCACCAATCAAGTTTTGGCACAAATTGAGTTGTGGACTAAGCCCAAAGATTATCCACTCGGTGTCTACGTTCTGCCAAAGAAGTTAGATGAAGAAGTGGCGTCATTGCATTTGGAACATTTAGGAGTTAAACTGACAAAGTTGACACCTAAACAGGCCAATTACTTACATTTACCTGTGGAGGGACCTTACAAACCTGAAATCTATCGCTATTAAATATACTCATTGCCTAAACTCTGTGTAAATAAACCTTTATACAGAAAAAAAAATTATTTTATTTTAATAATAAATATTTCAACTCTTAATTAAAGTGTCTTATGCAAAAACATTTTAATCTTAAATTTAGAAATAGGGTTTGCTTCACTTCCTGATTATCTTAATTTGTTGGCACAGAGAGGACGGCTTGCGTGTTTATTACATGCAACTGGTCTGCCGGCTAACCCACTTGTGGGACATGCCGTGATGGTATAGTATCAAATTACAAGATTACAAAATATATTTGTGCCATATCGACGGCCTAATCCGCAAACAAGATAACTCCTTTTTTTTCAAATTGATTTTATTGCGCTTACAGGTTTTATTAAATGTAACACATAATCCTGTAAAATGACAACTCCCAAATATTTTTTAAAACTAACAAAAAATGCTACACAAAAATAAGATAGCTCCATGCAAACATCTGGCAATTTGGTAAAAACGCTAACTCCGTCATTTTACCGCCATTTGTATGACGGCTGTCAGTGTGCGGTGACGTTTTTGTAAGAAAACATGCACCCATAAAACTGAAATAACGCTAACTCCATTGAAATTGTATGAAAATATGGTTAACAAAAATGCTAACTCCTCTTTTAGAAGAAATTTAGAAAAATTACATTATTGATTCTACATTATTATTATTTATTACTGATTTTGAACTTAAAAACAATAAAAAACAGCAATGAAAAATCATTTTAATGTATTTATTGATATATGATAAGGTATTATGTTGCTCCTGAAAAGTTTGGTTTAAGGGAGTTATCTTGTTTGCGGATTAAGCCGTCGAATATCAAACCAAAATATTGTATTCCACAAATACCATAACCACCATATGTAGTTTTTTATGAATCTAACCATCTCACGGTATCTTCCACAAATGAGATAGTTAGTGAACTCCATGCGAATTCATGTTATTTTTCCATGTCATAAAAATTAAGACATTCCAGATGGGTGGTATACCTCAAAATCAGTGCGGAATTGAAGGTGTCACATATCTTATAGGTGGTAACATACATAAGACAATTTACACAGATCGAGCTAGTCCCGATCTCAGATATGAATCTTGTATTATAGGTACTAATGCAACGATACACATACAATACACCTCACAAATAAATGTAAGATCTGGAACAATTTGAAAAAAGGGCATTGTCTATTTCGGCATAGCCGGGAATCGAACCCGGGACCTTGTGGCTCAAAGGCAAGAGCGTTACCTTACACATGTCATTTACAGCAAAACTGTGGTAACAGAAGGGAACTTTTATGGTCCATAATGTATGTAACATTGATTGTTGTTATATCGACTTACTATGTTGACTGCTTGCTCCTTAAAAATAAATAAATAAAGATGCGGGAAAACAGTAGGATACATAATATCGTTATTGCATATTCAAAAAGGGGTATGTGAGTTTATAAATATTTCGACGTTTCTAGAATAAACTGCTTGTAATGAAAAAATAACCACTTTATAAAGTGACTCTTAGTATCAAATATTAAAATTTAATACTTATAGAAAAATATCACATGCAAATAAAAAGTCCGAACGGCAATTTTAATGCCTTAATGAACAATTTTTAAAGAGTATGCCTAAATAAAAATGTTTGCACATATCTTTTTTTGAGTATGCAACAACATTATGGTATATTCGAGGGTATACAACCAAAATGCACTAAGTCAGACTAGTGCTACAAAAATTGACATAAACTATTCAAGTAATTAACACTTTTCCCATGTTCGAATTTGTTTGCAAAGCCTATAAGTCATTTACCAATATCATCTTAATTAAAGTTCAAATAATACACGGCAAATTGGTATTGATCTAAACTGCCACCATGTCATCTCAAAACTAAAATGACTTAGTGCATTTTGGTTGTATACCTTCGATATTATGTAACTATAGGTATATAAATTCATTTAAAATGCAAATGCATCAATTGAACGCAGAATTGTATCTTTATGAGAAAATCAATTTAAATGCAAATGCATCAATTGAATGCAGAATTGTATCTTTATGAGAAAATCAATTTAAATGCAAATGCATCAATTGAACGCAGAATTGTATCTTTATGAGAAAATCAATTTACATGCAAATGTAAGCAAGTTAAAACAGTCTATTTGTATTTATGTATGTATAATTTTCCTTATTCCTTGAGGAAATTTTTGAGCATCTTGTTAATAGTAGAATTTGTGAAATATTATCACGGATAATAATTATATTTAATACCTCGAGTTCTTCATCATGACATCATAACCATTTCATAAAGTGATTCTTAGTATCAAATATTCAAATTTAATATTTTAAGGATAATATCATACATTCCCTCGCGGGGTAGGCAGAAAGGATTGAGCGCCACTTCCTTCTATCCTTGCATACATCTTTCGCTTCCGTCACTGTCATACAATTCCTCATGCATGCTCTCGTGTTCAATGTGCTCAACACATGACTGTAGGATTTGATTTAAATGATCTTGCCATTTAATCCTCGGATGTCCACGTCTCCGCGCACCATTCCTCTCAGACAAATAAATCCTAGTCATTCTGTTCTCATTCATTTTTTCAACCATCTTAACTTATTTACATTCATCTAAGAATAATATCACATCTCAATAAAAAGTCCAAACAACAATTTTGATGCCCCAATGAACAGTTTTGAATCAAGAGTATGCCCAAATAAAAATATTCGCACATACCTCATTTTGAATATGCAGCGACAATACTCTATTCCATGGGTGGCCAACCTTTTCAGCAGCCGGGCCAAATTTCAGAACGAGATTTCGTACCGAGCCGCACAACGCACAACAATATTCTCCATATATGAAACAATTGATATTTTCACTTCACCTTTCTAACCTCCCCCCCCCCCCCCCGCCAAATTTTCAAAATGGTATAGGAATTTGAAATGTTTCAAAACTCCTCAGTTTTCTTTAAGAATATTTTCTCAAAATACCTCTTTCAAAAATGTAACGGGTATAAAAAAGTGTGTATATGCTTCGCGGGCCACAAGCAGGTGGGCCGCGGGTTGGCCACCCTTGCTCTATTCTGAGGATGTTTATTTATAAATAAAGTGTAGTATTTTGGATATAAAATATGTTTATTTTTTACAACATAATATTTTATGATAAAACTAAAGTAGTCATATTGCTTATTAAGTACCTTACGCTAATTATGTAATATACCTATCAAATCAAATCACATCATGAAAATATAATAACACAATATCATTTGGGGCCTCTCTTTAGCAAAAATGGTAAAATATTCAGTTTTCAACAAGCTTGGTAGAAAAACTCTCAAAACTTCTCGACCCTGCGAACATTTTGATTTGATAAAATATGAAAACAAATATTTATTACCAATATTAGTTTTTTACTTAAAAAAAAAACTTGATTATAGTTTCATAGTATTCGTTTGTAAAAAAGCATATTTCTAAAAATCAAAATCGAGGGTGTGTTTGGCAGACAGTGTATGAGAACCCTACAATTTTTCATATATATTTTTAATATTACGAAAAGTTAGATAGTTATTAAAAATATTAGTTGAATAAATTGATTTTTTTTTGTTTTATTCACGGATATTGACCGATTAAATTTTTTTTGATAAAATTTCTCATATTTTGAAACCAAATATCACCACATGGACTTGATTTGTTGTTTATTGAATATTTTTCCATTTTTGCTAAAGAGCGGCCTTAAAAGTCTTTAATACTTGGATATCAAGATCTAGAAATAAAAGTTTTTAAACAAATCAGTAAACAAAAACTGTGTGCTATTTTCTATTCTAGGCATTGGATATTACTACTGTTCATATCAATAGAAACACATGCCTTGGCAGTCGTATATACATTGGAAGTTTTCTACTGATATGACTCTAAATATGTATATTGTTTGCAAAACTGTTGTTGGGAAAACAATAATTTTAATGAATTATTTTTGACGCTCGTTCTGCTGCATAAGGTTTTTTGTGGTAACATACAGAAAAAATATAGAGATTCGAGAACGTAAAATACCCCCTATTCTATATTGATTCAAACTAAAATAAGAGCGTTCCGAAATTTTATAATCAAGTTCACTTGAACTAACATTCGTATTCTATAATATGATACAAGTTGTATATAATTCTAATTAGGAACAATTTTAGAGTTTATAGAATACCAATGTAGATTTAATAAAATCGAAACATTCCTATTTTAGTTAGTGCGCACTAAAAATTAAATATAATCGGGCATAATATCGTCCTTGCGTTATTATAAAATATTTTGGCTGTATTGAAAGGTGTACAACAGGGCCCGAAGTCATAACACATTTTAACATTACGTTTTCGTTCCGTTAGCAGTTGCAAGCAAGTGTCAGTTTCGTAACCAAAATACACAATAGTTACGAAAATCGACAATAGCGCAACGCTGTCTATATTCGAAACGATTGCGTCACGAAAACGCAACGTTTAAATGTGTTTTGACTCAGGCCTCTGGTATAATTGTTTTATCCACATATAAGTCTAGTATAAACTTTTGTTCTTCACAAAGGTTTTTGGCAGTTTTCCAAAGGTAATAATTAGCTCTGTATTAAATTTTGAATTCAATATTTAAAAAATAATATCTTTAGGTATGTATATTTTTGTTTAAATAAAATATAATAAGAGTAATTTTTTATATTCTAAGAATATGTTAAAATACAAATAAATTTCAACAAAATTGCTATAACTAATATACCATCACGGTATATGCTACAAGTAGGGTAACCAGCAGGCCAACTGCATGTAATAAACATACAAACTGTCCTACCCTTGCCAATGAAAAAAATTATGACATTTAGGATGAGTGGCAATTACCTCATGATTGCTGAATTTAAGATGTAAAATGTCTTTATTTTTTTTTCGAACATCTGCCTTTTACAGGACACTCGAAAACTTACGGAAAAGAGAGGGAGACTAGTTCTTTGCCGGGTGCTCGAACGAAATTGATTAAAAAAAATTAATTACTCGTAAGTTTAAAAAAAATTCTCGATGTACGAAACACATATCTAAAATATATAAATTAAAATAATATATCCGCAGGTCGAAGCAAAACTATGCTATATCAAATTTTGGGCAGTGACTTATGGACCGATTCTTTTTGTCCTCGTTATACTTTTTGGATATTATATTCATGTATCTAAAAGACTAGATATATTTTGTGATCCGTATCCATAAAATTTTTTGAATGTTCTATTAAATATTCTATTTAAATATTCTCCAACATATTGTCATGCAGTCAAATTTATATGGATGTCAAATGCATCAACAATTGAATTTGAGTATTGAAGAACTGGATGCCTTCACTGGGATCTTATGTAATTATCATGGGGTTCCATAGAATTCCCGAGTTTAAGATCGTACTGGTGCCAGGATATTAATTTTACTGTTACGAGAATCACTCAAATATTCACATTGAAACGATTCCTTCACATTAACAAATGCCAAAGAGGAATGAATGTGGATTTGATAAATTATTCAAAATAAGGCTACTTATAAATCATCTGAATGATAAATTTAAAGAAATGTTTTGGCCATCGAGATATTTGTCGATTGATGAGTTGACGGGGTACGATTCAAAGATCGCAGTTCGATCAAACTGTTACGTAATCACCATTAGGAGGGTACTTAAGTTTGGAAGTTTAATGAATTTGAATTTTTATATTATTTTTGGTTACGGAATGTTTGGAAAATAATGACAGGTGGTTGTTTTGGTTTTGATGAAAAGGAAAGATCGAGATGGGCTTGAAGAAAGATGTTATATAATGGGTATATAAGAAATCTGTGTGAACTGTAATAATATGTGACGTATATATAAATAATAGTTGTTGTAAGATGTATTTTAAATAAATAATAATTGTAGATAAATAAAAACGTTTAAATAAATTGTTAATTTTCAAGATGTCATTCTTTTAATTGAATTCAGACTTTATTTTCCCTGACACAAGTTATAGAAAAACGATTTACGTTACATTGGTGTCAGGTGTGGGGTTGTGAATCAGATATTTAAGTGCTTAGTGGAAATAAAGACTGTGTAAAATATGTCATCAAAAAAATTAACTCTACTTGACTTGAAAGTGGTGGATCTGAAGCGCGAACTAGAAGAAAGAGACGCGGATACATCTGGAACGAAGGGTGTGCTCCAACTTCGACTAAGAAAGGTGATGGAAGAAGCAGGTGAAGATCCGGAAACATATATCTTCGAGTTGCCTATAACCACCAGTGAGCTTTATAAAGAAATCGAAAAGAAGCTTCAAGAAAATGCTACAGCTATGAAAGAAGAAATAGAAAGGCTTCGAGAAGATTCTAGAGGAACGAAAGAAGAAATTGAAAGGAAGTTTCAAGAATATTCTGTGTCCTTTGATGAAAGGATTAGCGAGTTAACAAAGCAGGTGAAAGTTTTGGAGAATCAGGCGCTTTCTTCAACAGCAAGAACGGATTTTGAGCAGAACACAATGGTGGACACAGAGTTCAAGTGTGTAGAGAGTGGTGCAACTTCAATGGTGGAGCATGTGCGTAGTGATATGCCAACTTTTGATGGAAAGAACTCTTGGGAAGAGTACTTAACTTTGTTCGAAACAGTAGCTATGATAAATGGCTGGTCGATGACAAGAAAAGCATCAGTATTGAGTATATCTTTACGAGGAGATGCTTTAAGAGTCCTTCAGATGATTCCGCTTGCGGATAGACAAAACTTTAAATCTTTGGTTGAGAGACTGGAGATGCGATTTGGACATAAGCATATGGAACAAGTTTATAGATCACAGTTGAAGAATCGTGTGCAGAGGCCCAATGAAACTCTACAGGAATTCGAGGCGGATGTAGCGCGTCTAGTGAGATATGCATACCCTACAGTTTCTGATGATGTATGTGAAAGTCTTGCAGTAGACAAGTTTTTGGATGGACTACGAGCAAGTGAGACACAACAAGCTATAAAACTGGCTAGACCACAAACTCTTATGGCCGGTTTCAATAATCTATCTATCCGCTACTGTCGATTGAAATCTATTGTGTTCTATATTTTAAATCATAGATTTCAATCGACAGTCGCGGATAGATAGGTTATTGAAACCGGCCATTAGTGATGCTTTAACCCAAGCACTCGAATTTGAAGCTGTAAGACAATCCGTACGAGGTCACACTCAAGCCCGTGTGATGGAAGCTGTACAAGAAAATCAACCACTTTCAATAGAAGACATAGTTAAGAAGGTTTTGGAGGCCTTGAAAGGAAAGAAGAGACAACTACGTTGCTGGGACTGTGGACAAATTGGACACCTGCGGAATCGGTGTCCAGGAAAACTAAAAAGGGTTGATGGAAAGGAGCAACTGTCGACCCGCATTGCCAATGCCTCGAAGAGATATGCAGATGTTGCGTCGTTCAGCGGACAAGTCAGCAGCATGTTTATAAATGGCAAAGTAAATGGAAAGAATTTGAAACTTTTGTTGGACACTGGAGCAACAAAGACAATCATGAGACCTGATTTAGTTTGCGAAAAAAAACAAATAAAATCAACTAAATGGACATTACGGACGGCAACTGGAGTGTCGGCGTCTGTATGCGGTGAGACAGTTGCCAACTTTCACATTGGAAGCACCATCTTCGATCATCAGGTGTTGGTGGCTGAGATAGAGGAGGAAGTTATTCTTGGAATGGATGTAATGGCGAAGTATGGATTCAAACTGGATCTGAAGAGGCGAACTCTGAAAATTGGGGATGAAGATATTCTTGTACAAGAGCATGAAGAATTCGCTACACGTGTGCTTGCGGCAGAAGTTGTTACTATTCCAAAACAAAGTGAAATGTTAGTACGAGCCTACTTAGATTGTGACATTCCAAATGGACATGTTTTAGTAGTGGAGTCCAACGCTAATACTGAAGCTGGAAAAGGAGTGTTGATTGCGAGAGTCCTGATTCAAGCTAAAAAGGATATTTTGGTCAGGCTAATGAATATCAATGACTATCCAGTGACTATCAAAGAAGGAGTTTATTTAAGTATGTGTTCATCGGTTTCGTCAGTAACATGTAGAGTGAGCGGTGGCCAAGTTTCTTCAGAGGAGGTACCAAAACACCTTGACGACTTAGTGAAGGAGGCTTGTAAGGAACTTACCAAGGAACAGAGCAAACAGATTATATCCTTCATCGCTAGAAATCAGGATGTCTTCGAGAACCCAAGTCAACCCAAAGGAAGAACAAGTGTTGTTAGTCATCGAATAGACACAGGTGATGCAAGACCCATTCGTCAAGTACCCAGAAGATTACCTTTAGCAAAACGGGCGGAAGCAGATCAAATTATTCAAGATATGGAACGGGACAAGGTAATAGAACCGTCAAGCAGTCCATGGTGTTCACCTGTAGTGCTGGTTAGGAAGAAGGATGGCTCAACTCGGTTCTGTGTTGATTTTCGCCAACTTAATAATGTTACTAAGAAGGACAGTTACCCTTTGCCTCGTATTGATGATACGTTGGACACATTGGCTGGCTGTAAAATCTTTTCAACGTTGGATTTGAAGAGTGGATATTGGCAGGTTGGACTGGAACCTAAGGATAGAGAGAAAACAGCATTCTCTATTGGAAGTGGATTATGGCAGTTCATTGTTATGCCGTTTGGACTTTGTAACGCTCCGGCTACTTTTGAGCGTTTAATGGAAAGCGTGCTGAGAGGATTGTCGTGGGAGACCTGTTTAGTGTACCTGGATGACATCATCGTGCTTGGAAAATGTTTTGAGGAGCACTTACGAAATTTGGAACAAGTGTTTTCACGATTGAGAGCGGCCAACTTGAAACTCAATGTTAAGAAATGTACATTGTTCCGAAGACAAGTCAACTATCTGGGTCATGTTGTCTCTGAGGAAGGAGTGGCGGTGGATCCTGAGAAGATTAGAGCTGTTCAAGACTGGCCTACACCTAAAGACAAGCATGAAGTAAGAAGCTTTTTAGGCTTAAGCACTTACTATCGGCGATTTGTTTTGGGCTTCGCTGATATCGCTAAACCATTGACAAAACTCACAGAAGAAAGTAATGAATTTATATGGGATTCAAAATGCCAATGCGCGTTTGAAGAATTGAAGAAGGTATTGATTAATTCCCCGATTCTAAGTTATCCTCGAGCCGAAGGGAATTTTATTCTGGATACGGATGCAAGCAACGTCGACATTGGAAGTGTACTATCTCAGGTTCAGGATGGTCAAGAACGCGTAATTGCGTACTTCAGTAAAGTTTTGTCAAGGCCGGAACGCAACTATTGTGTAACGCGAAGAGAGTTACTTGCTGTAATCAAGTCAGTTGAGCACTTCCGCAAATACCTATATGGACGAAAATTTCTTTTAAGGACAGATCATTCGGCGCTTGTATGGCTGTTACGATTCAAGAATCCTGAAGGTCAGGTTGCAAGATGGATAGAAAGATTGCAAGAATATGACTATGATTCTGAGCATCGAGCTGGACTTCGTCATAAAAATGCTGATGCACTGTCAAGGCGTCCATGTCCAGAGGATTGCCAGCATTGTAATAAAGCGGAGGAAAGGTTCGTCATGATTCGTAGAACTACAGTCATCGATAATTTTTGGCAAGATGATGAAATTCGAGCGCACCAGTTGGAAGATCCTGACCTTGGACTTTTGATGCAGTGGAAAGAAAATGATCGAAAACCTTCATGGGAAGAAATAGCTTCATGTTCACCAAATGTTAAATCATATTAGGCACAATGGCAATCCATAGTTGTGGAAAACGGGTTGTTGAAACGTATTCTGGAAAGTGAAGATGGAACACAGCAGAAACAACAGCTATTGGTTCCAAGGAAGAGAGTTTCTGATGTCCTTAAGCTGCTTCACGATGATGTGTCTGGTGGACACTTGGGAGTTAAAAAGACTACAGAAAAGATTCGTCAGAGATTTTATTGGGTCCGTTACACTGAAGATGTAAAAGATTGGTGTAGAAGATGTGTGACTTGTGCTACTTCGAACGGACCTCAAAAACAGAGGCGTGCGCCAATGAGACAGTACAATGTAGGTAGTCCATTTGAAAGAATAGCCATCAACATAGCAGGACCGTTTCCCACAACTGAAAGAGGGAACAAGTATATTTTAGTAGCAATGGACTATTTTAGTAAATGGACAGAAGCCTATGCATTACCAAATCAAGAGGCTACCACTGTTGCTGAAATCTTGGTAAGAGAGCTGATAAGTCGTTTTGGAGTACCGTTGGAGCTTCATTCGGATCAAGGAAGAAATTTTGAGTCAGCCGTATTTCAGCAAGTATGTGAGATATTGGGAATTCGAAAAACGAGAACAACTGCTTTGCATCCACAGTCGGATGGAATGGTGGAGCGAATGAATCGAACATGTGGAAAATATCTGTCGAAGGCGGTGTCTGATCATCAGAAGGATTGGGACGAATACATCCACTTGTTCTTATTGGCCTATCGTTCGGCAATTCATGAGACAACGGGACAAACACCAGCGAGTGTGATTTTTGGCCGTGAACTACGGTTACCTTGCGACTTGCAGTATGGATCTAAGCCTGGAGAGGATCTTGTTGGAGAAGATTATGTATCGGAACTTCGGAGAAAGATGAACGACATCCATGAACGTGTGCGGGCTAATATTCAAGTCGCTAGTGACAGGATGAAGGAAAGATATGATGTCAAAGCTGTGGAAGGAGGGTATCAAGCTGGAGATTTAGTTTGGTTGTTCAATCCTCAACGGAGACGAGGCTATTCACCGAAGCTTCAAAAATCCTGGGAAGGACCGTACGAGGTGATTAAAAGAATAAATGACGTTATTTATCGAATACGACGAAAATCAAATGGCAAGCCGAGGGTGGTACATTTCAATCGCTTAGCACCGTTTTTAGGAGACAATAAAAGTGAAGGTAACAACCCGATTGTTCAAGTCTGTAAAGTCCTAAGTGAAGAGAAGAGTTTTGAAGAGTTTATGAAGACGCCTCAACGAAGAATTCATCATGGTGTCACTATCGAAGTTGAGCAAGATCTTTTTGACACTCCAGAGGATTATGTTTTGGCTCATTGCTTGGCTCAGAATGCAAAATTTACTAATGGCATAGCCAAAGTTTTCAAGAAGAAGTACGGGATATTGGAAGAGATTAAGGCCAAGAGTTTGAAAATTGGAGAAGCGGTCCATCTACAGCATGGGGAACGACATATATTTTACATGGTAAATAAAGCAATCCCTGAAGAACAAACAGAGTATGTTCAGATGTGGCACTGTTTACAAAGTTTGCGGGATCAAATGTTACAAATGAATCTTACGAAGCTCGGCATACCAAGGATAAGTGGCAGTATGGATTGGAAAGTTGTTCGAAATATGATAGAAGAGATCTTCTGTAATACTGGAATTAATGTTTTAGTTTGTTGTTTTAATCCAGGGTATAGTGAGAACATCAAGAAGTCTGTACCTTGTTATTTCTTCAAGACTTCACATTGCAGAGAGGATTCAGGATGCTCCTATCTTCATCCAGAGAATTCGTTCGGGACGAACTAAATTAAGAGGGAGGCAATGTTACGTAATCACCATTAGGAGGGTACTTAAGTTTGGAAGTTTAATGAATTTGAATTTTTATATTATTTTTGGTTATGGAATGTTTGGAAAATAATGACAGGTGGTTGTTTTGGTTTTGATGAAAAGGAAAGATCGAGATGGGCTTGAAGAAAGATGTTATATAATGGGTATATAAGAAATCTGTGTGAACTGTAATAATATGTGACGTATATATAAATAATAGTTGTTGTAAGATGTATTTTAAATAAATAATAATTGTAGATAAATAAAAACGTTTAAATAAATTGTTAATTTTCAAGATGTCATTCTTTTAATTGAATTCAGACTTTATTTTCCCTGACACAAGTTATAGAAAAACGATTTACGTTACAAAACAATACATGCCTATGAAGCCAGTAAAACGAGGTTTCAAAGTCTGGATGATTGCCTGGGCAGTGACAGGCTATTGTTTGGGATTTTCTGTGTATGAAGGTAGTGACGGGCAAGGTATAGAATATTCTTTGAGTGAAAAAGTTGTATCATCCTTGCCTAGATTTTTGAAGGTTTAGGATATTGTTTATTTTTTGATATTTTTTTTTCAGCGGTAGATATGGTGAGAAGACTCCTTCAGAAACCATTTTTTTGCTGTGGTACAATAAGACAGACAAGAAAAAAAATCCCAGGCAGCTCTTTGAAAAAAATAAGGACATGAAGAAAGCAGATATGGATGAAGCTCAGCTAGGGAATGTAGGTGTTTCAAAGTGGAAAGAGAAAGGGAAGAAATCTGTGTGCATTATAAGTTCAATGCATAATCCCTTAGAGAAATCCAAAGTCTTGAGGACTATTAAACAAGGGAAAAGGGAGTTGGTTGATTGTCCCAGATCAATTGTAGATTACAATAATTTCACGGGAGGGGTCGATCGATTCAATTAACTCCATGCATGCTATAACATATCGTGGAAATCAAAATGATGGTGGATGAAACTGTTATACTATTGTGTTGATTGTGCAATTGTTAATTTATAAACAAACAATGGAGCAAATTGATCTTAACTTATTAAGAAACTTTGAGTCAAATATACAAATCTCATGCCCTATAAAGGGTTCAAGAGCGAAAGACTTAAAATAAGTGGAAGTAAATATGTTATACATTGAAGAGAGATCCACCTCTACCCGGATATCTCAGGAGTTGTGAACTTCTATTTATCCGCATAAAATGCAATAAATATGATAAAAAAAAAACACTTCAAAATGAAGTAAGAAGTTTTTCAAATTACTGCGTAAGATCATATTGAAGCATTGGTATCTTTAGCCTTAGGGCCAATATTATAAAGGTCAGCCAACTTAAGTTACTAACTGAAAAAGATATGTAATTTTGGTGAATCAACGTTGCGGGCAGTCGTGTTTTTTGTTACGATACAGTGTGCTTACAGTGCTGTTATTTTTTGTTGCTGCTGCTAGTGAGCGGAGAGGGGCGGTTTTTAAGTTTTTTTTATTTTTAAAATACTTCATAAGTTTTACATATATTAGCGTCTTTGTATACCAAGAGGAAAGGAGCCTCCTGATTTAAGGAAAAGACCAAGGTCACCTAGTGAGCTTATGAGCGTTCACCCATCGAAGATGCCTTTTTCTCCAAGTGGTGTTACAGAAAGGCCATTGAAGTTGTACAGTGTGGGCCCCCTGGCCCTTACTTGATATTCGTACAGCATCAGGGTGCAGGTAAACATATGGATCCGATGGCATTCGGAAAACTGTTGTGTACATCAGGAATAAAAAACATAGCAACAGGTGGAGTAAAGATAAAGATGAGAAATAAAATTTCTCTGACATTTTAATCGGCCCTTGCGACAAATGACTTTTTGACTTCTAATTACCTATCAGCAAATAACCTGAAGTGTTATATCCCATCTTTCAAGTTCTACAAAATGGGTATTGTAAGAGGTCTTTCTACGGACATCTCAATTGAAGAGAAAGTAGAAGCCACGGAGGTGCTTTACGGCTATGGTAATGTGTCAAGGCACGTTGACTTAATTTTAAGGATTCTTCCTTGGAGATAGTGGAGTGGTGTCCTTCAAGATCAGTCTTGCTGAATTTTGAAGGTCAAAAGGTACTTCCAAATGTATGCCTCTATCATGTTTCTATGAAAAAGAGGTTTGCAGTCCAATGCAATGACCTAATCAAAATTATAACCGAAACACGAGATGTAACATTTAAAGTTGAACAAATGCAGGAGCAAGATTTTTCCGATTTTCAAAGAGCGGCAGATAATATAATAGATGCAAAAAATATCCATATCAAAAGCTCAATGGATAATAATTACTAAACCAAACATTCACAAAATAAGAGTGCGAACAATGTTAAATGTCATGCAACCGTGGAGAGTTGTAAATATGCTGAAACGCAATAAAACAGCAAACGACCTAGACTCCATCAATGTACTTCCTCGAACTTGCCAAACCAAAATAATAGGACAGATAGGGCGGATCAAAATAATGATGTTTTATTACTCCTCTTCTCGTAAAACAGTCTGATGGTATAAAAAAGTAATTTTTCATATACTGGACATGATTTTGTGGAACTCTTATTATAGGTATACAACTATATGAACATTCTATGCTGTTGAATGTCAGACAGATTTATATGTTTAAATTGATGATGGAAGTGGATAAAAATATAAAATCCATGGATATGGTTCCACATAACAGATACACTAGACAAATTGGAAATCTTGAGTTGCTGCAAGTTTCAACCTCATTTGCAAGACGATTCCACACATTTCTCGGGCCACGTCTCCCAACTAGCACATAAGCTGTAGAAGCAAAGATATACCACCCTTTTGGAGTCTTGAGTTGAATAAGAGATCTATAATAGTGTTTTCATTCTCCCTTTCTAAGCGATATATGTGAACTTTATTTCCTCATATAACGTCTTGAGTAATATAAAAGCGATACAACAGTAATTAGATATGGTATTCAGCCTAAAGTGATATAGTAGCGTTTAAAGGGGTCACTCTATTACTACCTTTCCCGCCTTAGAATGCATAATGGTGGTATACGTCACTATAGGTAATACAAAGGCGGCCGCGACGTCTCTTATACCTCCAGCGGTATAATGTACCACATGACTACTCATAAACCACCACTGGCTGCACTATTGGTACGATAGATCCTTTAGCGGTATTAATTGATTCGCCATTTTGTATGCATTGAATAATATTATTATAGAGAAATAAAATAAATGAAACTAACAATTTTTACAGAAATATGGTGGTAAACTCGAATATTTATTATAATTCACTCATTTAATTTCATTATCATCTGTATTTATAACAAATTAAGTAAAAAATATATTTGCACTACTACACTGGTACACACTACACTAGTTTAAAATTATTTTTTCACAATAAAATATTAATATTTCACGGGCGCTTCAAAATTTTGATCTAAACATACATGTATTATCACAGTAAAATTACATCCGCACCAATTTTTCGAGGAATATCATACTTTAGCAAACAAAAATATTACGTACCTGATATATGAAAATCCTGATCGACAAAATAGTTATTATGTTTTCACTAATATTGGTATAGTATTGTCAATAAGTATTTAATTGCTATGTTCCACCACGTTTGTTTACCAACAAATCAGGAAGAAATATTAACAGCTATTGACACGACACCAAGCGGTACACTTCTTAACTAATAGAGCGATCTTACTGTACTGTACCGCTACTGTATCACCTTTAATGCTATAAAGGCGGTAGAAAGGAGATAACATCACCCAAGGCTGAATAATTTGTGCCCAAACCGGAGGTATAACGGGGGTATAGCTGGCTATATCGCCAATGTTTAACCCTTTTGTATCACCATTAGAGTAAAAAAGACCTGTTAATCAACTGATATAGAGCTTCTTATACCTCTTGTGTGCTAGTTGGGCTGTACCTCCATCTGAGAGTGATGATAGCGTGCCTGAGAATGTCCAAGTCATAACACGTGCATCTGTTGCAACTTGTACATCCCTTGTACCATACGATTTGAATGACTGTGAAACAGAAGAAACACATGCCATTGCAAGATGCCTTTTGGATCTAACAAAAAAACCAAAGTATGTGAGGAAAACTATCCAGAGTAAAAGAAATAAGGGACTGGAATAAACCACACAAAAAGGGCAAAAAGTAGCGGCTAGGAAAGTAATTCTGTTGATGATTGCAGAAAAAAATGTAAATCTAAATTAACATTCCCCGAACGACAACAGATTTTCAAAGATTATTGGAGACTCGCAGAGTACACCAAACGTTTCTCATATTTGGCACTATTAATTCATTGTGTCCCAAAAAAACAATGAGACTTAGAAATCCAAAAGAACTTACTTGTCCAGGAGCAGTTAGTTACATATATCATGTAAGACGAGATGGTGTTCTTATTGAAATGTGCAAAATCTTCGTGAAGACCAATAAATTTATACGAGGGGTTATTCGAAAAACCTTCGATACTGGCATTACATCTGTCAATCTTTTTTTACCTTATTTCGTGGAAACAATGTAACGTATTTTTTTTAGTTCTGTAAATACTTTGATTTTTTTTTTGAAATTTTAAATAATTGTTTTGAGTTATTATGTTCTTTTAATTTGCGAATCTTAGTTATACACATTATTTGTTAACATAATATGTGCATTCTGTAATTGGGTTAATGCTATACCTATTTGTTTTGTATTATATTATTGTAAAAACCTGTGGAAATGCCTAGAAAGGAAAAATAAAAAAAAATAAAAAATAAATTTTTAATACCAGGGCATACACATATGGAGTGTGATGTAGTCCATCCCAGTATCGAGCGGATAAAGAAAAAAATGGGGAACACAATTCACATACCAAGATATTGGTACAACTTGGTACGTACTTGTCCAAATGTGACAGTAAAAATTATGTAATTTGGCAATTTCCTGGACTTTGCAAGCTTACACAGGGGTCCATTGCGGTTAAGAAAAATAGATACCGATGGAGGAATTTTTTTTTTTTCAAAATTTTAAAAAGCTGGGTGTTATAGCTCACAAGAACCAGGTATTGTGTTGTTCAAAACAACATTGAAACAGGAAGAGGAGTTCAAAAAGTTTCTTTGATGAGGCGAGGCAGAAACACTGCCAATGCTGCCTTAGAGCCAAAAAAACTTATAATATTAGGGAGATAGAATATTCAACAAAGAATTATTTTGTTATTGTAAATTGTGTAAATATTGTATTCATGTATATTTTTTTAAATAGATTATTATTTTATTATTATTGTTTGGAGAATAATTTTAATACATTAATATTCTACACATTTACAACTTTACTCACATTTTAAGTCTGAAGACATTGTATCAGCGATCAACTCAATGAATTTGGATTTGTGTAGAGTCCGACGTTGGTGTGAGCAGAATGGCTTGCTTGTCAATCCTTCGAAATCACAGGCAATAATTTTGGGTAGTCCTAAACTCATTTCTCATGTTGATATATCTTCTTTACCCATGTTATTGTTAAATGACACTTCCATTACTTTTGTTAACTTTGTCAAGGATATGGGTGTATACATTGATAATAGGCTATCTTGGTGGAAGCAGGTCGGTGTGGTCAGTCAAAAGATTTTTGCAACTCTTCATTCTCTTAAGAGACTTCAGAATTTCCTCTCTATTGACACAAAGTCTCTGTTGATTCAATCACTTGTGCATCCAATAATGGACTATGCCGACGTATGCTATTTAGATCTCACATCTGAACTTCTTAATAAATTGGAACGTCTTCAGAACGTCTGTATCAGATACATCTTTAACTTGAGGAAGTTCGACCACATTTCAGAATACAGATCTCAATTAAAGTGGAGGACCATCAGAGAGAGAAGAAACATTCACACACTTTGTCTTCTGTTCAAGGTGTTATCAAGTCGAGATTCACCTGTATATCTCAGAGAACGCTTTCAATTTGCCTCCTCACATGGTCTACCACTCAGGTCAGTAAACAACGGTCTTCTTACAATTCCCTCTCACCATACGGATTTTTTCACATCTTCATTTACGGTCCATGGAGCTAGGCTATGGAACCAACTCCCTTCGGAAATTCGCACATCTTCATCATTTCTTGTTTTCAAAAATAAAGTTTCACAGCGTTGAAGGTTACATGTTTTTTTTTATATATTTTTTTATTCTTCGGTCGGTATAGATAGGATTTTTTCCTTTTCCCCTTCCCCTCTCCTTTGCACAGATATCGCACTTAATTTTATTTTTATTATTAGACATGCTATCTTTTTTGTATATCTTTTTATTTTTATTTGAATATTTTCTTTTATCTGTATATGTGTATGCATGTGTGTGAGGGTGTGTATGTATGTGTGTGTGTGTGTTTATACGTATGTATATTTTATTTTATTTTTTACTATTATTTTTTTTTTCTTTCAAATGGTTGGCTGGAAGATGTTGCACTGCAACAAGCCCGCCATTTGACAGAACATTGTTTGTATTTATTATGTGTGTCTGTACAATTATGTTATTATGTTCTGTCAATAAAGTTTTATTATTATTATTATTCTATTCTGAGCAAAATTTTTCTATCCTGAAGGTAGGAGAATGTTATACTAGAAAAAGAATAAAAGGTAAGTTAAAAAATAATACATTGACTAAACCATTATTTAATTCAGCCATTTATACTAATAATAATTTAAATAAATTACTGTTTAATTGTAAAGATAAAAATAATAAAATCAATGGCAGTGGTGTCTATTGTATTGACTGTGATGCTAAGTACATTGGTCAGTCTAGTCGATCTATAAACACCCGTGTCAAAGAGCATTTCAGAGCTTTTAGGGGATTGTCTGGTAACTTGGAAATGTCAGATCACTGCATTGAGTACAATCATTCATTTGATGTACAAACTGTAAAGATCTTACATTCAGAAAACCGTTACAGTAAATTAATTGCTCAGGAAAGTCTCGAAACTTATAGGCATAATTTAGTTAGACATTAACTTTTGTTTTTTCTTGTTTAGTTGTCTTGAAAATGTCAATATATCTACATTGACGAAAGTACTCGAGATTTTAAATAAATCAAAGTGAAAAATTAACTGTGTCGTGTAATAAAAATATAATATCATAAAAAGAGTGACATACATAGACCACCCTCTTCTTAGAAGTGTAAGCAACTTAAAACACTTATGTCTATCAAGTCAATATTGGATCAATAAAGACTTACCTTTTTCACTACAGAATAAATCAACATCTGACGAAAGTCAAATTGTTAAAATACATACTGAAAAATGTATGGCTGACGTAAGTTAGGTAAGTGACGTAAGGTATCTCCGACCACATATAACAAAATGGTGAACAGTTACATAAACATTGGATGGGGAGAGCATTACGTAAGGGATGATTTAAACATCATCACCAGATGCTACAACTGCCAAGGATTCAACCATAAGGCAAACGAATGCAAAAAAGATACTTCATGTGCAAAATGTGCCGACAATCACCCAACAAAAGATTGCACATCAGCTTATATAAAATGTGTTAATTGTGCAACAAAAAATCAAACAGACAATAACCATCCATCCTATAGCCTGCAATGTCCAACTTTTCTTAGAAAAATTGAGATTTCAAAACAAAAAATAGTTTACCAAGAAGATCAGCCAAAAAACTGACAATTGTTTACGCGAATGCTCGAAGCTTGAGGAATAAGATGGACGAAAACCACTCCAAAAAACTAAGTATAGTATATATGAACATCCGAAGTATACGAAACAAGCTTGAAGAAATAAATGCTATAATTGACCTACATCAACCAGACATCATGATTCTAACAGAAACATGGCTCCAGGAATCTGAAGAACACTTCTATAACTTAGAGGAATATGAAGGAATATTTAATAGTAGAAATTCGACATCCAGAGGGGGAGGTACTGCTATCTTTATAAAAAAATGTATTAAATACAAACTTATTTATACTGACAAACGACTAAACATACTAACAGTTGAAATAAAATTAGACAATATTTGCCAAAAAATCTGCACCTTTTACAGATCACCATCTTTAGACCCAGTTAATACATTTCTTGAAATATTTGATGACTTACTAGGCAAATATAATAACGTGCTTGCTGTTGGAGACGCTAATATTGACTTACTAGAAAAAAATATGACCACTGCAATGTATAAATCTATAATATATACAAATAATTTCAATATAATAAATAACTTAAACAAAACTGACGCAACTAGGGTAACTGACACCACATCCACTATTATTGATCATATACTTGACAATAGAACTAATAACAAACATACAATACACCTTTTTGATTGGCCCGGATTAGATCACAAATTAATCAAAATAAACTTAACAAACATACCTAAACCTAAAGAAAAAATGCAAAATAGCGAATATAAGATACTAAACAAGGAACAGTTTCTAACCAATATAAAAAACAACATCAGAAACACTAATAATCACATTCATATGGAACAACTTATTGAAATAATCTGTAAAGCTAAAGATAGTTCATCCACAATAAAATACAAACGCACAAGAAAAGGGAACAGCTGGATAAACTCAGATTTATTAAAATTAATTGAGACCCGGAATCATTTATATACTAAACAAAAGAAAACAACAGCGACGGTGACTGATAAAGAAAACTTTAAAATGTATAAAAATCTAATTACTAGAGAAATTAAAAAAGCTAAGTCCAAATACATACAAAATAAAGTAACAGATGCAGGTGGTGATAGTAAAAAACTTTGGAATATAATAAATAATGTTGTGTACAATCATAAAAATAGTTATAAAAATAATGTTACAGGTGAAATAATTACAAATCACGGAGTTATAAATGATTCTAAAAAAATTGCGGAAGAAATGAATGATTATTTTGTTACAGTTGGCCAACAACTTTACGCAAATATTAAAAATTGTAAACAACCCACAGGAACCAAACATGATTCTAGTTGGAGTCCAATCAATTCTATTTTCTTGAGCCCAACTGATGAAATTGAAATTTGTAATGTAATAAAAAACATGAAAAACAGTTTCTCATCCGGAAGTGACGGTATCACATCTATGGACATAAAATTAATATCAAAAGAAATCAACAAAATCTTAGTAAATGTAATTAACTCATGCTTCAAAGAAGGGAAATTTCCAAATTGTCTGAAACACGCTATTATTACTCCAATCCATAAATCAGGACCCAAAAATGAACAAGGAAACTACCGTCCCATTAGCATTATTAGTACCTTAAGTAAAATATTTGAAAAAATAATATATAACCGACTGACTAATTACCTACACACTAATGGTGGAATTGACAACAATCAATATGGTTTTCAAAAGGCTAGCAATACTACATCTACTCTGACAGACGCAATTGAATACATTAACAATGAACTGGACTCTGGAAAATACGTTGTAGCCATTTTCATTGACTTATCAAAAGCTTTTGATACCGTTGACCACACAACATTACTTAAATCATTACATACTATGGGTATTAGAGGGAATGCCAATAAACTAATTCAATGCTACCTTCTAGAAAGAACGGTATCCACAAAAAATGGAACCGCAACCAGTTCGCCGAAATTAACTTCTATTGGTGTTCCACAAGGCTCAATACTAGGTCCTTTGTTATATTTACTATACATAGATAATTTAAAATATCAAAACCTAGTTGGTAAATGTTACGTTTATGCTGACGATACGTTGCTTATTTATAGTGGACAGGATCCTACTACTCTTGAACAACAAATAAATAATGATCTTAAACATTTCACCTCGTGGCTAATGACAAACTATCTAACCGTAAACGAAAACAAAACAAATTATCTAATATTCTCTCAGAAAAACAAACCTGATATTAATCTTACACTAATAATAAATCAAACGATAATAAATAGATCTCATTATGTTAAATATCTTGGACTACACCTTGACGACAAACTTGACTGGTCTGCACATATTAACAAAATAAATGACAAACTATCTCCAATTATTGGAATAATGAGACGAACTGACATCTTTAGCACTAAAATAAAGCATATTTTATACAATTCATTCATACTTCCACACATTACCTATGGACTTGCTGCCTGGTCCCAATCAAGTATTCAACAACGCAACATAATACAATGACTAATGAACAAATCTCTAAAACTTATCTTTGGTCTACATAGATTAACCAGTACAACAGATCTGTATAATTTTACTGAAAAATTTAAACTTGAAGAATTGATATTCATTGAAAAAGTAAAACACCTGTATAAAATAAAGAATGGGCTTATAAAATCTAACATTAAATTAACTATCAATGCTGACGTTCACAACCACAACACTAGACAAACTTTACAATTGCGCGCTGAGCCTCCACGAACGAACCGTAAACGATATAGCTTTCTCCACTCATCCATGAAAATATATAATAGTCTACCCGACGTATTGAGAAAAAAAAAAAATTACCATATTCAAGACAAAACTGAAAAAACATGTCAGGACGCTAAATCTTATTACTCACAACTAGGGAATCCAATCCCGCAAAAGCGGGATCCCGTAAATGCGGGATCCCGCACCTTTTTTGCGGGATCAGAAATGCGGGATTACTGATGCGGGATCCCGCACGCTTGCGGGACTGAAAAAAAATATTTAAGAATGGGCTCAGACAACGTTCTGATTATTTATTACACCCAGCACAGCCTCAATGATAAGTAAATTAACTACTTTGCCTTGGATCTCGTGACTTTTCTATAGAATTTGTATGGAAAATAATTAGAGTTTCCTAAATGTAGATGTGATCACAGCAACAACTGATAGTGCAGCAGTCATGAAGAAAGTTGGGAGATTATTATAAGCGCACCACTAGTTATGCTTTGCACATGGGTTGCAACTCGCTGTTCTTGAAGTTCTATGCAATCAGAGACAAGAAGAAGAAATGAAGTCAAGTTGAAGTATTCGAAAATAGACCGGATGGTGGGAGTGATAATGAAAATGATGACGAGCAAGGTCACTTTTCGGTAGAGGAAGACATTCAAGAAGGAGATTTGCTACCACAATGCAGGTAGATAAGTATTGTCAGACCAATAGATTTTTCAATGAAAATCATTATAACTTATTCCATGTTTTGTTTTTACTGATTCAAAAAGTCAGGAAAATTGTCAAGCTTTTTAGTTCGAAATTTCCAGTAACAATTAATGATCTTCTGCAAATATATATTAAAGCAGAATTCTGCAAAGAATTACAGCTGATCCTAGATTGCTGAACGCGCTGGAACAGTCTCGCAACAATGTTATCGAGGTTCTTCTTCTTTTTTTTCGGCAAGGCACCCGACATCGAGTGAATTATGCCTATATACTCACTGCTGTGAGTACAATGTCTTAACGTAGTGGGTATTCATTAGTACATAACTACATAGTAACTACCGTTTCAGTCGCCACGTGCGGCAAGTACATCTCAAGGGCATTGGGTGTTATCGAGGTTCAACCATGCACTTATTGATCTTAAACTGACATCATCTTCATTTTCATTTACTGATGAAGAATTTATAACATCGAGTAATATTGAACGAGCTTTAAAGCCAGTGAAGCTTGCTGTAAATGTCTTATGCCGCGAGGACGCAAAATTAGTTTCTGCAGAAACCACATTGCGTTTCATGATAAGCAAACTGGATCGACAAAATACCAGGTTAAGCCAGGAATTTGAAGTGTCGCTATCTCGCCGCATAAAATAACGCCACACATCAATGACTCGTGTTGCTGTGCTTAGAAAATCCTAACAAATATCTATAAAAAGATTCAAGATCTACAAATGTGGTGGACGTTCCATTCTTTCATCCAAGCAAAGTTACACTTCGAACTAAAATAAAGTGTTTAATTGAGAGACTGTTGTCAGACATGCAGGTACAACCTGAAACTCAAAACCAACAAGTTGATGACAATGGCAATGAAGAAGTCACGCCTTTATCGAATCTATTAAATGATGAGCCTTCGCCTATACTAGAAGATGAATTAGAGCACAGTCTCCGTACAGAATGGATAGCCAAGTAACATGAAGTCAACTACACCTAATAGCGTGGAAGCTGAACATGCTTTTTCCGCCGCTGGCTATTTATGCAACAAGATTAGATCAAATCTAAAAAATGAAACGTTAGATACTTATCATTTCTTCGATAGTATTATCAGAAAAAAAGCTATTTTTTATGCCTCTAAAAGTCGAAACTTCTTCTTCTTCTTCTTATGGCCTTAAACCCGTACTTCCAGCTCACTCAACCATCGTACGGCTGCCTCCGAGGCGTCGTGTATTTCTCTCAGTCCCCCGTCAAAGGAATATAGGGGGCACTGCTCCACGATGTGGTCCATGCTCTGGGTTTCCCCGCATGGGCAGGTGGGTGAATCAGCCATCCCCCACTGAGTCGAAACTAATAAATATGTTAAATTGTCAATACAAATATATTAGGTGAAAAGTTGTATTATATTGTTCCTTACAAGAAACTGATTATTTATACCTCAAAAACATCATTATTTCCACTTGTTAATTAGTAATATGAGTAAAAAACTGCATAATAATAAAAAAATATCAAATTTACTCGTCTTTATTTGATATATTTTTTAAATGACTAAATGTCTACTTGAAACAGTTTTTTTTATTAAAAAATCTCAATCCCGCAAATCCCGCGGGATCCGCGGGACTGACGACCTCAATCCCGCAGTCTTGCGGGATCGTGATTTTGATGCGGGATTGGATTCCCTACTCACTACTACTACTACTACTACTACTACTATACCATCACGGCATATCCCACAAGTGGGGTAGCCAGCAGACCAGCTGCATGTAAGAAACATGCAAGTTGTCCTCTTCGTGCCAATATAAAATCAAGACATTCAGGATGGGTGGCAAACCTCATCGCTGAATTTAAGATGTACAATGTCTTAATTTTTTCGAACACCTGCCTTTTACAGGACACTCGAAAACTTACAGTTCCCTACTCACAACATATTATAATATACCTACTGAATGATTTAGATATAAATCCAATAATTAAATGAATGTACGTATCAGTCTGATTTGACTTAATATACTTAGATAATATTACCTACAAGACTCTAGTTAGTAAATTTGAGTACAAACCCGATTATTGTTATTTTAACCCCTTTCTGCATGATTTTTTTGTTTTTGGTAAAAAAAATGTATAAGGTAGAAAATATGAAAATAAACGACCCGTATTTTTTTATTTTTCAAAAAACAATTTTTTTATAGTGAAAAATTAAAAAAAAATAATTGTGTTCATATATGGACAATCATGCAGTAACAGATATTTTTTTCCTCTACAATTTAGTATTATTGTTCCCTTTTGTTGAAATGATAAGGAACAACTTCTGTCTTTATTGTCAAGTGAAAAGGCTTCTCTGGTCTTTGAGTCATAAAATAAAGCCTGAAGAGTACAATTTATATCATTTAAAATGTCATCGGTTAAAAAATATTTGTCATATTGTATAGGTGTTTCGATATCTAAACATTCTGGAGGAAGGTCAGAGTTACCCAAGAAAACTGTCTCACTTGGTGTCTTCAACATTTCATCTTTCTTCCATATATTCCTTCTATTGGGAATTGATGTCTCTTCATCTTCCGAACTTAAGCAATTTGAATCATCCATTTCTGGAATCTCAACATTTTCTGGAACTGGAATTTGTCAAGAGTTCTCGTTGCCGGATAAATTATCTTCACTATCAAATCTTGACCTTGGTATGTTTGTTGGATGATTTATTAGGCGTCGTTTGTAATAGAGCATCCATCTCAAGAGCGCGGGAAACTATGTTGGAAGAGCGATATCTTCAACTTGCCCCTAAACATTGTTATTGATTTGTTTTTACGAAGGTTCTCGGGGAGTCGATTCAAGATGACGGGTCCTGCGATACCAAAAGCCCAGTGTTAGAAACAGGACTTATTGGCTCTATTGATCTCCCCCAGCATACCTATTAGTGGATGTCTGCTGAGCGAAGGCGTCTACTTGCAGGTATTTTGAGAACACGGAGCTCAGAAAGTGACCGAGGTGCCATATTAATCAAAGCCTTGTAGACCGTAAGGCACAGTTTGTATTGGACCCTTTCACCAACTCTTAGAGTTCAGCATATTTTTGTTGGGGTTGAAACCTGGACGTTGCAAGCGTGCGAAGATTGATACATTTAAGATGTGATACTGGAGGCGTTTGAGATGTGATGCTGGAGCCATTTGAGGTGTGGATTAGGAAATAACTGGTGCTCTGAAAGGGAGGCGTAGAAGGGGCCGCGCACCAGCAAAATGAAGCGACTAAATTAAAGAGCCTACACAGAGCTCACTGCACGGGGACCTTCTCATGGCGGAGGATTGCTCAAGGTGGAGACAGATGGTCTATGGAACAAGGCATGATGGTCACGATCCTCAGAATTAAGAGACCGACGGAGATGATGATGATGATGATGATCAAATCTATCATTTGATGCTGTTCTAGCAAAATTTATGTTCCATAAAAATCTTACATCTATTTCTGAAATTACCAATATAAAATATTCAAAAATTTAAACTGAAATATAAAAAACAATCGTTTAATAATGTACTGAGTGTTCCGCCGTTTGGAGAAAAAAGTATACCTGAATGCATATGAAGCCATATATGGACATAATTATTTTTTGTAAAAAAATATGTTATAATATTGCAAAATCGAAAATATTGTATCTTATACTTGTTAAAGGAAGATTATTCTTTGCTTTAGACTTTTTTTACTTATATATTTGCATAAAATTATGAAACAATAACAATTTGAAAATGCTCTTTCAGCACTTTTACGCAAAATGGCCGATTACAAACTTTAAATATCTAAAAGTATAGACAAAAACAATATTTTCTGATAAATTATGGTACTATTATAATCTATAATTTTTCAGCTTTAAAATAAAATTAAAAAATAAACACAATGCATTTACAAAATGTGTTTTATAGGACAAAAATTAATTATGTTCATATATGAACACGTATGCAGAAAGGGGTTAAGGTAAATTAATAATTCCTATTATTTAATATCCAATAAATATAAAATTGTTATTTTATTAAGATCTTGATATTTAAGTAATTATAGTTTATATACTATTTCCCCTGATACCAGCATATTACCTTGCTGATTGGGGAAAGCAAATAAATAAGTTAGCTCTAAGTTTAATTTTGATCATATAAATTAATTGTATATATATGTATATTTAAGAAATAAGAAATAAGTTTTTGTGGTGCTGAGTGTACAGAGATCGCAATTTGTAAAAAGGTGAAATATTTAGGGATTTGGATAGATTCCAATGTTAAGTGGAAAGACTAGTGACCATTGATCTTCCTCTTGAAAGTATTAAAAGACATACATGTTCGGGTTTTTGATGGAAGCTGGTTCCATAATCTGGCACCATGGACTGTAAAAGAGTCTGTGTAACAACTTGAATGATGGGGCGGGATAGCCAGGAGATTATTAGAAGATGATCGCAAAGGCAATCCATGAGAATTTAAGAATTCAAACCTTTCCTTAAGATACAATGGGATAGTAGGATCATAGATAATCTTATGAAGAAGACAAAGAGTGTGAACATCTCTGCGTTGGGGAATGGACTTCCAACCAAGGAGCTCACGATATTCAGATATGTGGTCAAATTTCCTCAAACCAAATATATAACGGATGCAAATGTTCCGAAGACGTTCCAACTTACTCAAACTTTCCACTGAAAGATCTAAATAACAAACATCTGCATAATCAAATATAGGATGGATCAGTGCCTGAACCAGTAGTTTTTTTGTGTCTGCAGAAACGAAATTTTGCATTCTTCTAAGTGAATGAAGTGAAGCAAATACTTTTCTACTGATTTCATTAATTTGCTTCCACCATGATAACTTAGTATCGAAGAATAAACCCAAGTTTTTAACTGTATCTGAAAAGGGGATGGTTGAGTCATTCAGGACTAAAGATGGTAAAGGAGCAACTGAATTAATAGAAGATAGATTCCTAGAGCTACCAATGATAATCGCTTGTGATTTTGATGGATTGATCAAGAGTCCATGGTTTTTGCACCACAGACTGATATGCTCTAGATTGGTATTCATATTGTGAAAGGCGATATCAACATTGTTCAGATCAAAGTGAATATATAGTTGGAGGTCATCAGCATAGAGGTGATAAGACCCATGAAGAAGCTCAGTGATAGGATTGATGAAAATAGAGAAGAGTAAAGGGGAAAGTATACAACCTTGAGGAACTCCTGCCCGAAGACCCACCCACTCAGAAGCTCTGTCACCAACAAAGACCCTCTGATGTCGTCCCTCGAGGAAGGACTTCATCCAACGAAGGGTATCACTACTCATATTTAGGGTTTGCAATCGAGCCAATAGAATATCAAAGTCTACGCTATTGAAGGCACTACTAAAGTCTAAAAGTGTCAGCAATGTAAGTTGTCTTACCTCCATAGCAGACCTGACATCCTCAGATATTTTAAGCAGAGCGGTAGTTTTGCTATGTCCCTTGCGAAAGCCGGATTGAAATCGATTTAGAAAATTGTTAGCTAGAAGATACTTGTTCATTTGCTGATACACAAGTTTTTCCATAACCTTGGAAAGAATGGGCAGAATCGAAATAGGCCGGTAGTCCTTGGGCGAAGATGGGGTACCAACCTTTGCAAGTGGAATTACATTTGCTCTTTTCCATTGGGTAGGAAATGTAGCTGAAAAAATTGAAAAATTGATTATAAACACTATAATTGGACTGACTATGTCTGAGAGAATATTGATCATTTTTAAACCTATGCCATCGCACCCAACAGCTGTGGATTTAATTGATTGAAGAGCTCCACGAACCTCCTCCAAAGTCACCAGTCCAAACTTAAAGGGTTCACCAACAAACTCCCTATCTTTAAGTTTTTCCAAAGAAGTAGCTTTAATAGAGGGGTCAATCTCAACAGGCGGGGAAGAAAAATGGAGATTCAACTCATTGAGGTCAATCGAAACTGATTCGTTAGAGCTACTCTGTTTACCCAAACCATATTTTTTCAAAAATCTCCAAGTATCACTAGGCGAGGATGAGTCAATGCTACTCAGGAAAAAATCCTTTTTGGCTCGGCGACAAAGTTGTGAGCAACGGTTCCGTAGAAATTTGTATTTCTCCCATCTAAGAGGGCTATTAGCAATTTTAAATTTCACCTTGGCCCGATCTCGTCTAGCCATGAGCCTTTTAATTTCATCTGATAACCATGGAGCTGGAGGATACTTCATAATAACGGATTTGATGGGGGTGTGCTTGTCATAGAGACTAGTTATGGAGCGGTTGAACTCCTCAACCATGAAATTCACGTCATTAGAGGCATAGATATTTTGCCAGGAAATTTCACCAGCATCTTCGTGTAGCCGATCAATATCCAAATGCCGAAAGTCTCGAAATGAGTGAACCTTTGGTTTGACTTTTGGGAGTTTGATCTTATACGATATATATATGAGATCATGGTTAGAGAAACCAGAAGCGGTCAGCTGCCCATGGCGTTTTACATGATTTGGCAGAGATGTTATCATCAAATCTAGTAAAGTTGGTGATGTATTGCGAGGGTGGTGAGTTGGAAGTGAAGGCAAAATTTGTAAATTCAGAGCAGTTTTCTTTGAATAGAATTGAAAAAGGTTATTTGAATGTAAATACCAATAAAAAAAATACTTCATAGAGACTAGTTATGGAGCGGTTGAACTCCTCAACCATGAAATTCACGTCATTAGAGGCATAGATATTTTGCCAGGAAATTTCACCAGCATCTTCGTGTAGCCGATCAATATCCAAATGCCGAAAGTCTCGAAATGAGTGAACCTTTGGTTTGACTTTTGGGAGTTTGATCTTATACGATATATATATGAGATCATGGTTAGAGAAACCAGAAGCGGTCAGCTGCCCATGGCGTTTTACATGATTTGGCAGAGATGTTATCATCAAATCTAGTAAAGTTGGTGATGTATTGCGAGGGTGGTGAGTTGGAAGTGAAGGCAAAATTTGTAAATTCAGAGCAGTTTTCTTTGAATAGAATTGAAAAAGGTTATTTGAATGTAAATACCAATAAAAAAAATACTTGATAAAGTTTTTTAATATATATCTGGGTTTATACACCTTTGACAGTAAGCTCAAAGCTTCATTCCTTCACATGTTTGATATATATAAATTCTTTCTGATCTGGTATGCTTTTTTAGGTACTAGTTGCAATTCGTTCATCCCAACCGATCCCAGTGGCTGTAAACCCCCCAACAAGTGTACAAAGTGTAATGGGAGAACACAGGGCCTGTGTGAATTGGAGGGCTCCTCATCGTCTGGGTCCCCATGGAGCTGGAGCTTGGCAGAGATGGGCCTATACTCTGCAGATCAGTGAAGTGGCTAACAATACCACTCTATTCAAGATTGATGTGAATGATACTACAAGTTATACTATTAAAAATCTTAAAGAGAATACAGAGTATGTTATCAAAGTTGCAGCTGTTACATCTTCAGGAACTGGTAAGTGTCTCTTTAGATTGATATGTCTATCTCGTTACTCCATTAATTGTTAATTAACCATGTTAAAACGTTAAAAATGATTCCTCTTATGTTAAACACAAACGTACTCGTAAAAATAATCACTGGATGTCATCCGAATTATTAAAATTAATTGATACTCGCAATAAATTATATGCTAAACAAAAACGCAATGGAGCTTCACAAACTGACAGACAAAACTTTGTAACACATAAAAATCGAGTAACAAATGAAATTAAAAAAGCAAAAACCAATTATATAGAAAATAAAGTTACGGCAGCTGGAAATGACAGCAGAAAAATATGGAACGTTATTAATAATGTATTGTACAATGTTAACAATAATAATAAAAATAAAAAAATTCAAGAGATAAAAACTTCATACGGAATTGAAAATGATTCGCAAAAGATTGCAAATGAAATGAACAATTTTTTCGCCTCTATAGGAAAAAAACTTTATGATAATATCAGACATAAAAATATCCTAATAGAACCTGCACAGATTCCACTTGGACTCCATCTAGCACGATGTTTCTTACGCCAACCAATGAAACAGAAATCGTTAGCATAATTAAACGCATGAAAAATAGTCATTCTTCAGGGCATGATCAAATTACAACTCATGATTTGAAAACCGTATGTCCAATAATAAGTGGTATACTTGTTCAAATAATAAATCGTTGCCTTGAGGAAGGATATTTTCCTGACTGCATTAAAAAGGCAATTATTACGCCAATATATAAATCTGGCCCAGTTAACGAACGACTTGGATTTTCTTGTGGTTTTACCGAATTTTTCTGTGATTACTTCAGGAATAGAAAACAGTATGTTGCAAGTGGAAATAAAACCTCTAGTCATTTTTTAGCTACTTCAGGAGTACCTCAGGGCTCCAATTTGGGACCGTTGCTATTTTCATTATTTATCAATGATATTGGGGTTGATATTCGCTTTTCAGAATATCTTCTGTTTGCCGACGACCTTAAAATTTTCAAAAGAATAGAGTGTACTGAGGATGCATTGAGGTTGCAATCGGACATTGATACTGTCGTAGATTGGTCATCCAGAAATAAACTTCCGTTTAGTGTGCAAAAATGTAATGTTATGACATATTCGCGATCCAGTCAGCCAATTGAATACGATTATTCGATGAATGATTTACCACTTTCTAGAGTTGAAAGATGTAAGGATCTTGGCGTCCTTTTCACTCGTAACTTTCATTTTGGGGAACACATTGTTGAACAAACCAACAGAGCTTTTAAAGTTCTGGGTTTTGTATTGAGGCATTCGAAGCACTTTCGCGAACAAAATACGGTGACCCTGCTTTACAATACGCTTGTGCGAAGCATTCTCGAATCGGGATCAATAATTTGGAGTCCTCATGAGGACTCGTACATTTTGATGCTGGAAAAAGTGCAAAAGCGGTTTTTGAGGTGGTTATATCAATTTACATATGGTTACTACCCATATCTGTTTCCATCTGCATTTGTAATGGGCAGTCTTGGATATAATTCAGCGAACATTCAAATTATTTGAATGGAACATTGTCAGCCTAAATCCTTGATTATTGGGTTTCTTTTAAAAAAAAAAAAAATTTAAAGAATAATACAATAGATATAATACCTACAATTATTTTTTTGACAGTAGAATATCTTGTTATTTTTGCAAAAAAATGTAGTGAGGAGTCAAATTTCGGTGTTATTTTTATAAAACGTTAAAATCGCGTTATTCGTGAAAAAAGTGCGAAATTCGCGAACAAAATCGGGTTTATCACAAACGCGAAAAATTAGAATCTCTAGTAATATATCTATGTATACCTTGGCATTATTAATTGTCGGTATTTTTTTGTAATTCTAGAACAACATTACTTCATGTCTTTACCTAACGACAATTTCCACGTCACTCTCTGAGAAATTTCTATGTGAAATTTTTATTTTACAAAACATGTGACAGTTACAACAACAGACAAGCAATTTGAATAACAAAATGTCCGGATAATAATAATAATAATAATAATAACAATATAATATATAGTACCTACCTACCTACCTACATACAATATGGTCACTCTCTTCCCTTTATCTGATATATTTATGTTAATAATACCAAACTCTACATAATGTACATACATAGGTAATTATACGTAAGGAATGAGGGTAGGTATATAGAATTAACAGATTAGTGGAAACTGTCATACCTAGTACCTACCTACCTACCTGTTACCTACCGAGACAACCCAATCTCATTTCTAAATAAAATTCTGGTCAAATTGAACGAAACATAAGTTGAACAATTTCCTTAACATGATACCCCCCACATGTGATTCTACCCAAATAGCAGTGGCGTGCCTTTCATACATGCAAAAAACTATGACGTTCTTTCACGACTTCAAAATGGCCAAATCCCAATACAAAACGATAAGATCGTGAAAAATCTGAAATTCCTAGGACATCGTAGACAAAATTTTGTATTAAGTATTTTCAAATAATCATATTTTTTGTCACGATAACAAGGTTCAAATAATTATAATTCTTGTTACGAAAACATGACCAGTATAAAATGTACTGTCCCGCCACTGCCACATAGGTACCTACCTACCGGGTACCTTTATTATATTTTAATATTAAAGAATCAAACAGTCATAACATAACATGTTAACAATTAATACACTCAACATGTGGACCAGCAAAGATTCCACTCTTACCAGAAATGTCTTAGTCTTGAGAAAAAAAGCAAAAGTTAAAATTTTCTAAAAAAAGTCAAAGTAAATTATTATTACTAATTGTTGAAGGGTGTTTGTGTTCACACTGTGAAAATTCATATTCAATAATTTATAAATAATTAAAACACTGTTATATTTTCACTATATTTATTCAAACTCTAACGTTTTTGCCCACTTCAATGGGCATTCTCAAGAGGAAGTACTGAATCAGTATAAGTTTTTGTAAAGTATAAGTTTTTAAAATTATGAATATTTGGAATCCATTTTGCATTTGCAGAAACTTGCTGACAGACGAACCACAAATGACCTTATTCTTATGTATAAAATAGTAAATAATTGTTTTGACAGCCCTGAATTGATATCGTTGATAAGGTTTCGGGTGCCTGGGCGATGCACCAGGAGTAGAGAATTATTTCACTGTGACAATTCATACAAAACTAACTACATTAAACATACAGTCGTACCCCGGTTGCATCGTCTGGCCAATGAACACCTTTCCGAGACTGATATTTTTACTTGTAATATTCGTGATATTAGAGAAGTATTGAATTCCAATTAATAATTTAAGTCTGTTTTTCTTTGTATTGCTTGTAAATCTACCTATGTATAAATCTGGTATTCATTTACTCTCATCACCAAATACCCTTATTTTCCCTTTAATTTGTTATATAACTATATGTGCATTATCTCTTTTCTGATATTTTCCAATATTATAATCAATTTTTTTTTTTTTTGTTTGTCTTGGCCAACTATTTTTAAACCTACTTCATAACATGTGTCTTTTTATATTTAGCCTACATAACAAATCCTTGACGTTATTTATCGGAATTTATACAAAAATTTCTTCGTACCTTGGTAATTACTATTTTCCACATTACTTTTTAAGAAAAATGCTAAAAATCGATTTTATATGCGATCTCACTTTTTCATAAGTTTAACAACATTGACTCATTCATTTACAGTTATGTTTTCATTAGTTTTAATTTCATTGATATTATTTTTCATCATTTTTTATTATAGCTTTTAATAACAGCTATGTTTTTATTAGTTTAAATAATAAATTTTTTGACGTTATTTTTCTTCAATTCTTGATAATTATTATTTTATATTTTACTCAATCATTTATAGTTGTGTTGTTATTAGTTTTAATAACAGTTATGTTTTTATTAGTTTTAATCACAATACTTGACATTATTTTTCTTCACGTCTTGATAATTATTATTTTATATTTTACTCATTCATCCATAGTTATGTTATTATTAGTCTTAATAACAGTTATGTTTCTACTAGTTTTAATAACAATTTTTGATTTATTTTATTTTTTATTTTATTTTATTTATTAGTAAAAGTACATAACAGATAACAACTATAAATATGGTTTACAAAATAGAAAAAAGACGTTCATAACTCAGCTGTCATCCACAAACATGTACCACAGATAAGTAAATTATTTAAGTATCACATATTCCGCTCATTCATCTGTTCTCACTAGCATATCACACAAGCAGCCATCGCTAACATACCAAAATACAGTTTGAAATATAAAAAGCAGAAAAGAAGAAAAAACGTACAAAAATTTGTATTGTTAGAAAAAGAAAACTATTACTAAAAGATAGAAAAATAAACATATGAGATCACTTGGGGGTGGAGGGTGTGGGGAAAAGGGTAAGGGATATGGGGAAAGGGGAACAAGACATGCCTACTGGTTTGAAATTATGTTTGTAGTAAGAGTTTTTAGTACCTGTCTCTTGTATGCGAGTGGAGATAAATTAAAAATATCCAGCTCTATTAAGTGGTTATCGTGAAGATCGGCCAATCTATGCAAGGGTCGCCTCACCCCCGCACCAGTGGCCGACCCCGGCATGTAAAAGAGACGATGTGAGCGGCCTAAGGTTGGTACGCGGAAGCATAACTTACTAAGTATTCCCGGGGCATCAGTTACCGAGTTACAAATCTTGTACAGTGCGCAGGCATCCAACATATTCCGCCTCAAAACAAGCGGGGGCAACCACGAGTGCGGGATATCAAGACGATATTTAAATTTGACATTACGGATGAATTTTTTTTGCACTCTTTCCAATTGTTGTTCATATTTGACATAGTGTGGGTTCCATACAGTTGAGCAGTATTCTAATTTGGATCTTACTAGAGATGTGAAAAGTGTGATCATGGATTTATGATTTTTGAAGCTTTTGGTCGTCCGTGAGATAAAACCCAACATTTTGTTACAATGCAACGTAATGTCGTCGATGTGGTTACTAAAATGAAGTTTAGAATCAAACATTACGCCAAGGTCACGAATAGTTGTTACAGAGTCAAGTTGGTGATTATTTATAGAGTAATTGTATGTGAATTTGCTTCGGTTTTTTGTGAAGGTAATTGTCTGACATTTTTTGAGATTAAGGAATAATCTATTAGCATCACAGTAAGCGGACAGTCTAGTCAGGTCTTCCTGTAATTTGTGGCAGTCATGTATTGATGTGATTTTTCTGAAAATTTTTAAATCGTCTGCAAATAACAGGAAGTTAGAATGTTGAAAGCAGTCAACAACGTCGTTAATAAATATAATGAATAATGTAGGAGCAAGCACAGACCCCTGTGGTACCCCGGATGTAATGGTTTGAACGTCTGATTTGTAGCCATTAAGTGTTACTGTCATCAGTCTTCCTGTGAGGTATGAACTCAACCAGCGAAGCAGATCCCCGTGGACACCATAGTGATTAAATTTATTAATAAGGAGGTTGTGATCGACCTTGTCGAACGCCTTCTGAAAATCTGTATAAATCGCATCCACTTGTACTCGTTCATCCATTGATTCGAATAAAAAGTCTGAATATTCTAGGAGGTTAGATAGTGTGGAACGGTTCTTTGTGAATCCATGTTGTTGGTGGGAAAGAATTGGGCTCAAGAAATACACTAAGCGATCCTTGACTATAGATTCAAAAATTTTCGAAACGGCAGAAAGAATCGATATGGGACGATAATTTTGAACATCTGCAGGTGAACTTGATTTGTGTATGGGAGTTATATGGGCAATTTTCCATTTCAATGGAAATCTACCTTCTTTCAAGCTCTGATTGAATATTATTTTAAGTGGTTTGGTTAAGTGTGAAGCACATTTTTTTAATACTATAGGTGGGATCAAGTCAGGGCCTGCACCCTTACTAGTGTCGAGTTGTGTGAGTTTCTGGTAGATTTCGGAACTTAATATTGAAATTTTACTTAGCGAATTATTGTAAAGTACTTTAGGTTGTTGCGTGTTAGTGGAACTCTGAGTTGAGTCAGTGAATACTGACTTGAAAAATGTACAGAACATATCAGCAATTATTTTGGGATCAGATGTGGATTGATTGTGTAGAGTCATAGTTTTGGGATAGCTGTTGGAGGTTTTAAGATTATTTACATATTTGAAAAATGGCTTTACATTACCATCTAAGGAGTCTTCAACTTTTGAGATATATCGTTTATAGTCAGAGGATTGCATTTTTTTAAATTTAGCTCTGTATGCTGAGAACAAAATATAGTCATCTTGATGATCAAATTTTTTCCATCGTGACCAGGATTTGTTTTTAAGTTTAAGTAAGTGGATTGTGGAGTGAGAATACCAAATGGGGAACGAGTTATTGTGGGAACGTTTTATAGGCGTGTGTTCATTAGTTACTTGTAGGACCTTGTTATTGAATATTTCAACAGCCTCATCAAGAGGTTTATTAAGTAGAAGTTCCTCCCAATCAGTCCTTTGAAAATTGAAATTGATTTCTGTGAAGTTAGATTTGAAATAATTGTATTTCAGAACATTGCCCGCGGGAAGTACATCCTCAAGATATATGGGAATAGAAACGTGAAGAGAGGGATGATGCGCATCTTCAATTGATAGCGGTTGATCCCAATGTTGTATCCTACACTCAACGTCCGCCAACACCAAATCTAGTATATTACCACTAGCGTTCACTACGTGATTGAATTGTGAGATATTTAGAAAAGAAATTGACTCGAGAAACAATTGAGCGGTGGGGCCGCTGAAGGAGGTAGGTGTAAGACAAGCGTTTGCATTAGGATAGGACCAGTTAATTGAAGGTATGTTAAAATCTCCCAGTATGCAAATCTTATCGGTTGGCTTCAGGTCTGCATAGCATTTGGAGATTTGTGAAAAATATGAATCATATTCTTCAATACTGGAGGCAGGTGGAATATAGACAACACCGAGAAAGAGCTTAGAGTCATTGTTACGTCCAGGTTGATGTTTATTGCGTGGTAGAGGTAATGAAACAACAAGATTCTCACCTGTAGTTTCCCAATCAATCTCCCGAACTGAGGAGAACTTGCGGTGTACGGCTATCAGAACCCCGCCTCCTCTCTTTTTGTTAGTTAGCTTTAGATTTCGGTCCTTTCTATACACCACATAGTCGTCAGGGAACAGTTCTCCATCAAATACGCCATCCTTGAGCCAAGTCTCCGTGAGCACAATTATGTCAAATGAGTTAGAAAGAACATTGAGTTTAAATGTCTCGGTTTTTGTATTAAGGCCTCTGGAATTCTGCAGATAGATATTTAAATCGCCCTGTGAATAAGAAATACTAGCGCTAAGAGACAGGCAATCAAATAACAGTGAAGACATGTTTGGGGATGGACAAGGATTAGAGAGGGGGTTGAGGGAGGAAAGGAAAATTTGTGATCTGAAAGAAAATTACAACATTCATTTAAATTATTTTGGCCAGGTCTGCCATGGAGAATATAGGTATTACTCTGCTGTCGGGTTCCTTCCTTGCGTAAATTTTGGAATGTTTCACCCATACATAACGGTAGTTTTTTGACTTTCCGATTTGACGAGTCTCGCGAAAAAGGATCTTCCTTGCTTGCGTAAGATGTTCCGCAATGTATATTTTCTGTGTCTTGCCTATAATTCCAACATCTTGTGCCGTCAGTCCACGATGATTCCTCCCTGCCTCTAAAAAAGCGTCTCTCTTTTCTATCTTATTGAATTTAATAATAATGTTTTTGGGCCTTGCTTCTGATGTTTCAGTGGAAGGAACACCACGAGCGACTCTGTGAACTCTCGATATGTCGGATTCTTGTATGGGCACACCAATCTTAGCGGAAAGTTTAACAACTGTGGACACCAAGTTTTCTCCTTTTACTAGTGGGACGTTTTGCAGCTCAATATTCTTACGTCTAGTGTGTTGTTCCACATCATCCAATCTCATTGATAGCTTGTTATAGTCATCCTTTAAAGTATCGAAGTTTACTTGAAGTGCTTCCATCGATTTAAGTTTAATATCATATTCTTCAAATTTTGCGTTGAAATTTGCTAACGTTAGAAGTATTTCTTTATTTTGTTGGAGTATTTGATCACACTTCTTGTTGTAATTATCAATTTTACAGTCGATGTTTTTAAATTGTTCAGCGAAAAATCGATGATGATATTGTATGTTGTCCATCCCTATTTCGGTTGGTGTAATGTCGTAAGATGACGAGTGCGCCTGCGCATCAGGATTTATTGTTGTGATTTAACAATTAACAATGTTAATTTTCTTTACCTCTTGACAATTATTATTTTATATTTTACTTAATCAATTATAGTAATGTTACAATTTGTTTTAATAACAGATATGTTTTTATTAGTTCTATGAACAATTTTTGACGTTATTTCTCTTCACTTCTTGGTAATCATTATTTTATATTTTGACTCATTTATTTGTAGTAATGTTATTAGTTTTAGTAACATTTTCTCGACGTTATTTTTCTTCACTTTCTGGTAATTATTATTTTGTATATTATCAACTTTTGTTTTTCAAATAATTTTCAATAAAAATTGTTTTGTATCCTAATTAATTAAATTTCACTTCTTGGTAATTATTATTTTGTAAATCAACTTTTGTTTATCAAATAATTTTCAATAAAAAATGAAACGTATCTTAATTAATAAACTTAACTATTTCAACATACAACCTCATAAAAGAGTTTATGATATGACATTGTCATTGTTAAACCCACTTTTTAATAAGTTTTTATTGATTAACTTCCTACTTCTTCTAATACCTGTTTTCTTTTTAAGTTTGTATTGATTTACAAATTATGACCGCATTGGCAGTTCAACCGCACTTAATGCGAAATGTCGTATGATCAGGTTATAGTGTGCACTGCGCTGTACCGTATACCACAGTTGACACCATGTGTTTAAGACTATAGGGCCATTATAATCTTTGCACTTATACATACATACACGCTATGTATACATATTGATATAGATTCACAGCGGGCCGTGACCAGTATTGAGGGTTGCAATAGTATTTATTATTTATTGTGTTGCACTGCTTGGGTACCTGGCCGCACTCATTGAGTGCAGTTGTACTAGCCAAATATTATTATTATTAATTTTGTTAATTATGTATTAGAATTGCTATTATGTATTAACTGATATTATGTATTATTATGTATTGTATAAAGGCTTATGCCGTCTATTGATTAATAAATAAATAATAAATAAAAAGGACATTATACTGATTCAGTACTTTTGAGAATGCCCATTGAAGTGGGCGAAAATGTTAGAGTTTGAATAAATATAGTGAAAATATAACAGTGTTTTAATTATTATTATTACTGTTAGCATGGGTATGTATGTAGGTAGGCCACCCACCCACGCACCTAATATTAGGTCCTCCAAGTATTCCGCAATACACAGAGTAGGTCATATATTATTATGTATGACGTTTTCACGACCGACGTTTGGTCCGACGTTTTCGCGACCCGGGCGGCGAGCGTTTAAAGGACGTTGAGCATTTCCTCTTCCATGAGGACAATCTCTATTTAGATGTGGTCCATCGCAGTTGTTACAACGCGGTGTCATTAACGGTCTTTCCTGTCGGGCATAATTATTGTTTCTCGCTGGCGGACCTGTATATACGGCCCCTCCTACAGGGTAAACCCTTTCTATCGGAGAGTCTATTTGGTTCGCCCTTTCCCACAGCTCTGTGTACGACGCATACTGCTCCCTTCTTAGCGCGTCGCGATATCTCGGCGTCATTAGAGTAATAACATGATGAATGAACTCACCCCACGGCTGATCTCCAAACAAGCGAGTGAAGACTCTCCCTTTCCGCTCCAGGAAATGAGTGGCTAACTCATCCGGCATTTGAGGGTCTGCGTAGAGGTGCCCCGTGAGCGCTTGTCTCGCCTTCTCTTCACCATACCTATCTACGAGAAGTTTTGTAAACACACCCCATTCGGTGTGTCTACTACCTCTCGCCCTCCACCATTCTTTGGCCGAGCCTCTTAGCCGTTCAGCCGCTATTCGGACCTTTTCGCCGCTCTCTATCTCAAATCGGCGAAAATGCTTTTCACACATTATGATGAACTCGTTCGGAGACTCTTCAGGCCGACCAGCAAAAGTGCCCGAGATCGCATTCCTCCCTTCATTGTACAATAGTACATACTGAGGGTGGTTTGCAACCTCCTCTACTTGAACCGGTACACTCTCACTCGGTTGTTCGCTACTGGCATCTGATGCCGATTGTTCTTAACGTTCAGGAGTAAGCTGAAAACACTGCTTTTCAAGAAAAGTCATGGCGCCCTTGAGATGGTCACGGATCATTAAACGGCGCCAAATATAAATTGTCTATTATTATTATTATTATTACCAAACCTATGCGCCAGCTTACCGGTTATTCTATCATTATATAGAGGACCACGATTCCCTTATCCCAGTCCTCTATATGAATTACCATATATGGCTTTACAAATGTCATCTAATGATGTGGAGAATATAGGTGTAGATAAGGCAAAAGTCTCCCAGCTAAACAGGTGAATCAGATTTTCATTAATAATGTGCAAGGTAAATGGCCAACTCAAAATATGGTTGGCTCAAAATCTAATAGGAGGTGTGGATCTGCCATATTTGTCCCCTCGCTAGAAAAAAGATTTGTATATATACTCCCACAAGAAACTTCAGTATTTACACTCAGATTCCTTATCACTGATCAAATGCCTTTCCACCCCTTTCACAGGGGATTATAGCGGCCAACTAATCTCACCCTCCTTCTCACTACCACCACCAACCCCACACTTCCCCCTCCCCTTACTTAGTACCTAGCTTAAGTCTGTATTTTGTTTAGTTTCTAAGTTGATGACACTGAAGATGGACTAAGTCCGAAAGGCCTCTGCCAAAATAAAATTTATACAGTGAAAGTAACAGTGTTTAACTTAATTATTTTAATATTAATAAAGAAACTGCTATTTGAACTCAAAAATTTAAATACTGACGTTGAATTTCAGGGAATGAGGAAGTAGACCGAATGGCAAAAGAAGCTGCAATAAGTGGTACTGAACTTATAAATTTTTACTCTCCAGTGAAATATCTTCTCCATATCATTTCCACACACAAAACATGTAAATGGACCTCACTTTGGAGATTAACCTCAAAAACAAAAGGTGCATGGTACAGTGGTATACAGAGTTCTGTCCCACCAAATCCTTAGTAACATGCCAGACGTCTGTCAAGGCCACTGATCACAGCCATTTGCAGAATGCGGTTTGGTCACTCCAGACTTCAGAATAAATATGGCCTCTTCAACATTGTACGAGTGCGGACTAGACGATGAGACAATGGATCATGAATTTTTCGGCTGCCCAATTATGGATGCTTTTAATCTCTATCTCGACCTACGCACAATACAAGACATCTCATATCCCCTTAGTATACCACACCTTCTATCCCTGGGACGTGTAGAGATATATAGAAGATTGTTTGAGTTTATCCGGAAAAACTGTATAATGTTACAGATTTCCAAAATCCAAAGACTCCACAATTCTAAACCGACATTTGTCAAGAATTAGTCCATTGGCACAAATCAGCCCATGAAGGTTGAATTGCCTTATATAAATTTAAAAAAAATAACTTATCTTTGCTAGATAGTAATTAGGTTATTAAGGCGAGAGGATGGCAGGTGGACTTCCGGAATTCTTGAATGAAGGCCGTGGGAGGACAAAAGAAGTGTTGGATTACCCCAAAAAAGATGGCTCGATGATATTGTCCAAGTGATGGGAAAACAGTGGTGTCGAGTTGCTCGAGATCGAAAAGTGTGGAATATTTTTGAAGAGGCCTATATTCAGCAGTGGAGAGAAGGCTACCAGTAAGTAATTAGGTATACTTATGGTGAATTTTGGCCTAATTCAAAGTCTGTGGTCCTATGAGGGAAACATAGACAAAGTAAAAGGGCACACATTATAAAGTATAAAAAAAAATTGTTGTAGCAACAAATATGTGAAACTTTACAGAGCCCTCTCTTCAATAATAAAATGCCATCGAGGGCTGTCTATGTAACTTGTTTTAAATAATATAGAAAAAAATTTAGCAACTAAATCCACCATATTTGCCTGGATCCCAGCACACTGCGGTATTTCCGGTAATGCAAGAGCAGATCTGTTAGCCAAGGAGCCGCTATTCGAGGCAGAACTCCTGATAACTTCATTTTACCCGAGTGTGATGTTCTAAATGAATTGGAATGCATTAACTTCAAAAATTGGTTTTCATCCTGGTGTTAAATTTAATAATTTACCATAGACGTGGGTGCTGTCAACACTGGTTTCTCAGTCGGGCAACACTCGCGTCAAAAAAGGTAAAAAAGGGGCGGCCATATTAGTTTTTTTTTCTCTTTGATCATATCCGCTTTTGAAATGTTGTAATCTATACTGTGTGCTTGTTCCTTCTAAATAAATTTTGTAATAATCCAATCGTGGCTTTAATTTATTGGACCAAAATATCCGTTGATTATTAATTCAACATTGGTCCTTCGTCAGACCGGGAAAGCAGAAATATTAAATACCGCGAAAACAATCGGATTATTTCACATAACCAAATACAGTATGGAAGAACAGAAGATACTAGCCAAAAAGGCTTACTCAAAAGGCGCTTTAACACGGTTGAAAAATAGTCTCACTGATGACTTTCTACACACTGCAACAGTGAAAGACCTAAAGATTAAAGAGCAAAGATTGATCGACGCCTTCAGACGATACGAGGACCTGGCAGTGGAACTTCAAGATGATGGAGACGCCGAAGCAACCGAAGAGCAGAGGCGGCCGGCAATATATATTTGGGGGGGTTCGGTAAAAAAAAAACACCTACCTTATTACTTATAAAGAAGTTCTATCCTCCTCTCTTTGCCATTAGCGAACACTTCAGTTACTAAACGGTTAAACTCTGGTATTTCATGTATAAATTGTTTTTCAATGCTTAATACAGATAAGGAATTTAGTCTATTTTGGTTCATACTATTTCTCAAAAATGATTTTATTCTTTTTAATGTTGAAAAACACCTTTCACTTTCCACGGATGTCATTGGTATAGTACAGATTATTGTTAACAGCTTAAAAGTTTCGGAAAATGATTCCGATAAATTTGTTTTGTAAAATAATCGCAATATGGCTGCCGAGCCATCAGCATCAGCAAAATCATCACGTTCATATATGGCACACAATTCACTTTTTAACTGAAATTTATCTAAAAAGGGATAGGTATTCACTGTTACAGTAAAGTCATCGTGCGGAAATTTTTCTCTATAATTTTTGAAGTCTTGAGATTCAAATAATTTAGACGCGGCAAGATGGTTTGTGAATTCGAATCGATCCTTTATTTGCTGTATTATTATATCACATACTTCGATGCAAATTATATAATTTTCGGTTTTTCCTCGTTTTGCTGGTGGCTCGAAATTGGAATTCATCGAGTTGCGTATGTTTTGAATACTTTTTTCAAACTGAAATATACAATTTTTGATTTTGGTTGCATCTATCGGTTTTGTTTGTAATTGGTGAAATAGTATATCAGATTGCATAAAAATGGAATTAAAAAACTTTAACCAGTATTGAAAATGCGGATCTTTTAGATATATTAAAAGCATATCAGCCTGATTAATAGTGTTAGCATCGTTGTTCTCCATATCCAATATTTTTTCCATACAGTCTATTAATAATTCGGAATAAGTGTGCACACGGTTCACTGTCTTGCTATTAAAGTTCCATCGTGTTTGCGGAGCAGAAGGAATTTTGATCTTAGCTACATCTTTAAGTACTTGCATTCGTTTTGGAGATCTTGAAAAGAAAACAGGAAAAGCATGCAAATTTGCAAAAAACCTTTTCAATACATTGTTATGTGACGCACTTTTTTCAATTATTAAATTTAATTGATGAGCGTAACAATGTACATAGTGGGCAAATGGAAAATCTTGTTTTATTTTAGCTTGTACCCCACCTAATTTTCCACTCATTACTGATGCACCATCATAGCATTGTGCAATCAGTTTATTTGGTGTGATGTTTAATATCTTTAACTCATTCATGATTGCATTGCATAGACCTTCAGCGCAGTGTGATTTCGGTATTAAATATTTCCAAAAATGTTCTTGAATTTCGCCCTTCCATACGTATCTTAATATTAATACCAATTGTGAGGTTGTGGATACATCTGTCGTTTCATCCGCTTGAATGGCGATAAAGTCGCATTCAGCGATCTGTTTTATTATATTGGAATGGTAGACTTCCAAAATTGAGTCTAAAATATCATTTTGAATGGTTTTTGAAATGCCTTTGAAAACAGAGGATTTATCTAAATGCTCTTTCATCACTCCATCCAACTCTTTTACAAAATTGATCAGACCACGAAAAACTCCCGGATTTAACGAATCGGATTTTTCATTATGACCTCGTAGTGCTAGCTCAAATGCTCCACAAAATCTTACACAATCAATTATTTTTGACATTACATATCGATTTTGATCTACTGCCTCATTATGTTGTTTTACTTGCATCCGATATCCAGAATCAAGCTGTTCTCTTATATTAACTGTGCCCAAAACTGCTAAAGTCATTACATTTTTTAAATGGTGTGACGATTGGCTATGTTTTTTAATTTTCTGACTTAAGTGCGCCAAATCATTTACACCCTGCTCTGTCCAGTTCGAATCTCCACTAAAAATTAAACACGGAAAACAAAAAAGTTTATTAGTTTTGTCACACCCGCACAACCACTGAGCTTTAGTATAAAAATCTAATTTAAATTTACGAACATATGATTTGTTTTTTGAGTTGCATGTATGATTAATATGTAAAAAAGGACGCGGAGGGCCGTGTCTTTTTATTAATAGGTTTGTTTCGAAATTTTTAGAGCTATTTTTAATGTATTCTACATTTAATTCACACATTTTGTAAGCTAAAAACAATAATATATTAATTTAATTTAGGGATATCGTAGATTCTTAAAATTGTACGTAATATTATGATATAAGCGCGCCGAAATCAAAAAACTTATTATCTGCATAACACAATCGCGACTAGCGGTGTCTTACTAAAGAAATTTTACCACTATCTAATAAGTAATAACAATGCATAGGGCTGACCTTTGAACCTCACGATGTCAAGCGATGCATTTTTTAGGTACACACACACTTGGTAGGTAGGTACTTATTCATCGCGTCCACATATAACTAATAACAGGAATCCCTTCACATAAAAAAAACACACTAGTCAAAAAAATTCCGTCAATGTACGACAAAATGCTACAAGGTGTATCTCTTACTCCTTTTTACGTGTGAGCATAGTTGTGTTCATTGCTCAAGATATCCCATATATTTTTAATATCTCCATACAATTTTAGCACCGCGTACTTTGTATTGGAGCTATACGAAATGTACGTGGGTCTTGTTCAAGAAATAATTTTGCACCGATTAGTACGCTCGACATCCGCATTAAAATATTCTAACGAACAGTGGCGCTGCATGTTGAAAAGCATTAATGTATGCGATGACTGTTTTGTTCATATGGTTACTGGAATAATAATATTATATTGTTCGTGGGAAAATTAAGAAATATTTTTTATTTTAATTATTACTTATTGTTAGGTTTTAAACTGGGGGTGCGTTTGAACTGCCGCTCATTATCAAAGAGCCGCCTCTGCCGAAGAGGTTTACTGTCAATGCTTGAGCCTGGTGAGATCCCGAATAAACGCAGCATCAGCCAAGGACAGGGACATACTGAGAGACGAGTCCATGGCCACACACCATGTGCCTAACATTAAGCTGCCGAACATCCAAATACCGGCCTTAAACGGGAAGCTGGAGGACTACCGCCCCTTCATCTAAATGTTTGAGACAATGATACACGAAGATGACAGCCTTAGCGACCTGCAGAAGCTGTTTTACCTCAAGCATTTCTTGAAGGGGGAAGCCTACGACCTTGTCAAGAACCTGCCGACCATCCAAGGAAGTTACGGTGAGGCTTTACTTATTATTAAGAACAACTACGACAATTTATTTAAATTAACAATTAATCATGTGGAAACATTGATTGGCTTACCTACAGCTAGTAAGGCAGATTTCAACCACATGAAAAACTGTTATTAATTCAACACCTGGCAAAATAACCCAAAAGGATCTAATTATAAAAAAGTTCAGCTATCTATCTATCCCATCTCGACCTTAGTTTCACAAGAAAAAATTATCCAGACACCACATTATCTGTATTTCTAGACTGTGTTTCGGCCACATGCGCCTGGATTCACACTTGTTCCGAATCGGTCTGGTTGAATCTCCCGATTGCGAGTGTAGTTGGGACGAGGAAATGCCGAATCATAGCATCCTAGGATGTCCAATTAGGGACGCCATGGACATATATTTGAGTACAACATTAATATTATCTACTTTCTTGGACTGAACTCTCAACAAGTAAATGAGCTTATTTTTTAATGTGTCCAAAAGAATACATATATCCTTATGTGAATATTTTTCGTTTTTTCTTGTTTTTTTTTCTCGCTTAAAATATATATGATGATTTGTATGAAAGATGATACTATGGCCATAACATCCAACGGGATGAGCCGCCATATAAAAAAATAAAATCCGCCATATTGTAAAATGTCATCGCATTGACTCGAGTCTCTTTACCTTGGTACCACAGATATATGAATCTAAAAAATAAATGTTGTATTAATTTAAGGCTAACATCGAATAAGGGGGAATGTCATACAAATGGCCATGTTCGAGTTTGAATATAGAATTTTCTCTATCTAAAGGTGATAATCAAAATTCATATCCTATTACCGTTTTAATTAAATCCGTTATAGTAAAAAGTGGTAATTTCTCACACAAATAAGGAGGAATGTTTTTATTATGATTTTATGGCCCAGTTTCACCTTATCACACCCTACCGCACAAAAGGACGTTTCATTTCATGTTAAACTATAAGTGGTATTTATTGTTTTAGTCTCTACTGATAAGGTGCGCGTTTATCTGCGGGCTTAAATAAAAGATAAGTATTCTTTAGAAAGGTATTCATTCTGTACTCAGAAACATTTCTATTTGCTCAAATTCTACTTTTGCGTATTTGAAAAAGACTTGCCGGAGCGAAATTCTCTCTAGCTAAATGTCTTAAGACAGATTTAAATAATCACGATTATAAAATATGTGTGTAGGCATTTTGGTATAAAAACAAATTTATTAGTTTTCTAAGAAAGGGTACTTGTGTTTTAGATTGGGTAAGAGGAGTAATAACAAACCGAGACCAATTAAAGTTTTGCTTAGAAACCATAACCAAGTTGTCGAAATTTTGAAAAATAAAATGCATTTGATGATGATGATGATGATGATGGATGATTTCTTCAGCGCCGTTTAATGGAGAAACCATCTCAAGGGCGCAGGAAGCTCTGTTGGACAAGCGATGTCTTCAGTTTGCTCTTGAATGTTAGTGTCTTTGTTTGTGTTACTCATATGTAGGTACATTGATATACACATTCATATAAAGTATTTATCAGCGACTCTAGCGTTCTGAAGATTTATTGTCACTTTCCCCCGCTATGTGTTGTGGGTGGCGATGTTGTGTTGCCGTCTCTGTTACACATTGCAGGACACTAGACCGTAATTCTCAGAAACGGTTGTTCAGACCACATGTTTGGATTTTAGAATGTTGTTGATAAATGAAGTTGTCGTTTTTAGATATTAAATTTAACACAAAACTCGATTAAAATTAGGAGATGATGCACATTTACAATGCATAAAAACTGCGCGATTTCATTTTGCAATACACACGAAAACTGAGAATTATAGGATCAATATGAACGGTAAAAACGAGTGTTTATCCAAGAGCCATGGTGACGCGTGGCGGCAGCTGTAAACAGCGCCTGCACACGACACGAGATAGATTTGTCTAAAGATATTAAATTGTATAGGGATCAAACAGTTATCCAAAGAAATCTATATATAAGCTTGAAAGAGGGACTATTTTTTTTCTTTTTCTAAAGAATTTGTAGGGAAAGTGGGAACACTGTAAATGTTTGTTTTCTCTGGGATCGCATTGGCCGAAGGCTGTAATGGCCACAGTAGAATATGGTGTCATTTTAATAATAATAATCTTGCGACTATCTGTATAGGTTCCAATGAAATAAAGGGTAATGTAGTGGTTCATGGTCCATTATCTGGACCTGTAGGAAATGCAGACTTGGTGGCCACAAGGAAAAACTTTTTCGCCTTCAAAAACTTCTGTACTTTCTTTGGTAGCCTGATATCCCCTTCAAGTAACTGACGATACTGCATAGAGAGGAAGGCAATTTCCTATTTCTTCCCTTCCCTTTTTGCACCAACATTTTTGGTGTGTGGCCACTAAATCTAGAGTGCTCCCTCGGGGCAGCATTTCTCGCTTTAATGCGACATTAAATCCTGTTTGTGCATGTGTGTGTCGTTATGGAGAAACATATCTCCAGGTACGTCACGAGGTATGTGGCGGGTGCTGCCCTTTAAAAAAAAAGGGTAATGTAGATTCCTACCCTATAGCGAAGTATAAAATTCAAAGCAAAACTTTGATGAGCTATAATTCAGAACTATTCGATTAAACATTCCCCTTATTTCGATGATGGTGTTTAATATTGTTCTACAAATGTGATAAAAGTCGAAGTTCCAAAAGTTTATATTCATAGAATTTACCAATGAATAATATAACTACCTAAAGTTCATTTGAATTTCGATAATATGCTTTGGCCCAGAAAGAAAGAAAACGTCATTCTATAGAATATTGTCTAAACTATCTCAAAAGTAAAAGGTTTAGTCAAACAATTACAATATTTATCTACGCCATCTCTCACAAGTGCGGGATAACTAGTGCACTAACTAAATCTAATAAAAAATACAGATCGTTCATAATAATTAAAGAATAATTTTCATTCAGGGCACTTGGCAAACCTTATGGACGAATTGAAAATAGTAATGATCACTCTATTACGACTGCACTACAAATATTGGCACATGAATGTTAGTAAACTAACTACATACAGTAGTCAAACACAAGAGTGCTCTCTCCGGATGACACGCTTCATTACGAGAAGTAATCCTATTTGTACACATGCGTCATTAAGGAGATACGTACCTCCAGATACGATAAGAGGTATGTGGTGGGCTATCCCTCTCTTAAAAGAAATCAGTACGTAAGTATTCAACAATAAATAATTGAATCAAACATAATCATCTCGCTTGCAATTCTAAAAGTTTCATCTTTAATCTCATAATTTCATTATCTTTCTTCATGATTTCCTTGTCCTTTTCCATAATTTCGCAGTCCTTCTTGTTCACATCATCTTTAAGTGAATTTACCTGGTAATTCAGACTTTGAACTTTCTCTTCAAGCGTCTTAATAATCCTCTTGTTGTTCTCCTTCAACTTGTCCAATAGCTCGAGCAACTCGTTGGTGTCAATCCTCTCTTGTGTCTTCTGCTGCACCAGTTTACTGATGATGTGAGCCAACTCGGGATGGTTTGCTGTGACGTGAGCTGGAATCTTTCCGTTTCTGAGTTCAGTGAAATTTTTGGCTTTTTCCATATCGGTTTTGAATGTTTCAATCATTTCCAATAATATCAATCCAATACTAAAAAGATCACTCTGAAACAAAGAAAATAAAGTCACGCTTAACCAATCACCTGCATGAGGAGGAAGCCATCAGAGCCTTAAAAATGCTGTTGGAAAATGGCACATAGATGCTCTGAATGGAGGATGCCGGTTTCTGCTCTGTAATCTCTAGAGGAGTGAAGTGAAGTGAATAACTCCTTAATGTTACACATGCGAACAACAAGAGAAAACTAGTCCCATGTATTCAAAGCGTCATTATACCAACGGAGTAATTCATCTCCACAATGATGTTACATTGTGTAAGCTGAACTATATTATGAAATATTACAGCTTCTATTTTAAAACTATTATAGCACATATTAACAAAACATGACGAGTTTAAAATAAATGCATTTACATAAAATTATTAAGAAATAGTAGATAAGAATTGTTTTGAAAAACTTTCACAAAAAAAAACAGTTAATAAATAGTACAGAAATTTAGAAAAATTATGATGCTTTTTATATTTTTAAAAGTGCATTTTTAAGGTTTTTATCACCATTTGAAAAAGCAAGTTTTGCACTTCGCCGCAAAAACGTCCACCCATGATGGAATAGGTGTGTGAAGTCATCAGACGCTACAGACAGTACTACGAGTAATTAAATGTGTGGCAATAAAACATAGCACCTAACAACGTCACAACGGGCTAATTCAATAACATGGTGTTTAAAATTCTGACAGAAGATATGGATTTTTAAAATGAAAATAATGAATGAAAAGTTTTATTGTATCGTTTCTTATTAGGATATTCGTGATTAGTGTATATTTATTAATATAAATTGATAATGTTTATTCCTATTCCACAAACATGCATGATCCCCATTGCACTATGTAATTTCACATATTGTACGAAAATTAAAATACATCTTAAAAAAATTACTCATACCTTGCAATTACATTCTCCCAACATTTGTTCCGGAGCAGCATATAACTGTGTTCCAATAGCGATGCCCTTGTGAGATTTCTGCAGGGGACACGCCAATCCAAAATCCCCCAACCTCACACGCAACTCTTCGCCTTGACACTCGATGAATATATTCCTCGGTTTGATATCATGGTGGACTATCTTACATCCATGTATGTAGTGCAACCCTTTGCTTAATTGACTAAAAGCTTTTACTACGGTTTTAATTCCAAAATTTGCAGAATTTATTGTGCCATTGCAGGAACTTACCCCAGGACAATTTAAATCGGCTGAATTGATTTGATTTCTTTCTTTTAACCACGTCTCCATGGTTTTATCACACAGTGACATCTGAATGTAGAGAGTCGCCCATTTTAAATTAAACTGTAATGGTTCTACAACGAGCCTCATTTGTTTTTTACTATCATCTAGTTTGCACAGTGCCTTGCAGGATTCAACTGTTTCTACAGTTTTATCATTGTTTTTCTGAATTTGTTCATCGTTACTATACTCAAAATGAATTTCGAAATCGGATTTTTCAGCAGTCACTTGGTTGTACGCATTTCCATTATGTGACAGATAACTAGAAGATGCAATACTTGTAGATACATCTTTCCTGGAATCATCAATAAGATTATCGTCATAGTGTTCCTCTAGAAAGGGCTCCAGCCAGGCTGATTTGTAAGACACTATGTTGGGATGATCGAGAGATGCTAAAGTTTTGACTTCTGCCAAGTGATTCATTACCGACTTCACTTCACAAGATTTGATGTAAATTTTTTTGATAGCGTAATCAACTTGATCTAAGCGGTGTTTAGCCATGACGACTGTCCCAAAGCCCCCTTTTGCTATAAACTTTATTTCCTCAAAATCTCTGAGGTATCTAGACCAAGAATGACTAGCGGATGTAATGGGAGGCCACGCAGTGTGAGTCACAACTGGTAAGTTATCTTCATTTACAGCTTTCACTAATTGTTGCAGTGCTTGCTGATATTGGCTCCTGATGAATTCAAACTCCCCCATGGTATATGTTTTGTCCAAGAGCTTCATCTCATGCAACTTCTGGCAGATGGATCCGTATAGAGTGGTGGCCCTGGCATGATCCTGTTCCAGCATAGAACACAGCTGATGTATCAGGGACTGCACTAGCAAACTGACTGGGGTGTTAACCATCACAATGTCTTCTTCCATGACTCCTCCGCGCACTAGCTCTGTTGATTCGCGAGCCTCATCACCTCCTATAACATTTATTTTTAACTTTCTATAAACATAAAAACAGATAAGATAAGATATAGATAAACATACAAATCGAACTAAACATATATTATTTTATCTTTCTTCACCAAATTCTTCAGGAATTCCTATTGAACGTTATACCCCAACATGTCTAATTTATTTTCTGTCTTTAAGTAGAATAATAGATAATAATTTTTATTACCTGTGTCAAAATCATCAGTGGTTTGTAGCATGTCCCACGGAATATCCGATTCTAAAACCATTTTTAATAAATAAATTCATCGAAGGTTTTAATTTTCCAATGGCAAATAACGACAAGGCCATTTATAAAACGAGAAATATCAAATATATTGCATTTTACATAACCAAACTACAGATTTCAAAATACAACACACGGACTTGACATTTGTTTTCGAATTTCTTCCACTTCCTTCTAACCATAGATGACAGATTTTGTATTAAAAAAGAGAGGATTTATAAAGGGGCGTTCACATTTGTTCACTTTCAGTGATCACTCCGGATGATCCTCCAAGATGAACAGGTGTGAACAGGCGTTTCATCGCCAGTGATCACTAGCGATGACGGAGGAAAGAGATTACCACTCGTCATAATTTTGATGAAAGGTCCTTTCACTGAAACGACCATAAACAAGTTTTATCTTATTATTTGTTTAATTCTCTATGAATTTGTATTGAATGTCAGAATCATGTACAAAATTATTACGCAGTCGAGAGCTATATTAATTTATTATAAGTGTTTTTTTTCATTTTTGAATTTGTTTAATTATTTTTATACGAAAATACGTCAAACTACATACAACATGAGTGAGAGTGTTGACATGGCAGTGAAAGCATAGGATGAACAGATGTGAACAGACGTGTTCACTTTCGATGAACAGGTTTGACCCTGACACTCTGGATGATCATCCAAAGTGAAGCAATATGAATGCTACTTGTAACGTCGTTCAACTTGCCTCATTTTCTATGAGATATTTTGGGGAGGTAATTTCTTTAATTTATTACCAATCCGATACGTATTCAAAAAAATTAGGGTAAATTGACCAATCGTTGGCATTGTACCAGTTGTTGGCAGTTTAAGACAAAAAGCAAAAATATTAAGACAAAGAGCGCTTAAAAATAAATTTATGATTTTTGCAATTACTATCAAAAGATATTGTATGAGGTAGATAGTTGAGTTTACCTACAAGAGAAGACAACACTGCCCTTCGATTCACACATTTATTGAACATCTTTTCTTTTTTCGGATTTTTTCTGATATAACGAATGTAACCTAACGCCAATTGTTTTTTTGTGTAGATATGTAGTATTTCACCGTTTCATTTTTCTACTATTTGTTAAATAACGATGTAAACGTGTTCCTACTAATAAAGTTGATATATATTTTTTTATAATGGCAGCACGAACACATTTTGTTACCATAGACAGTTGCAAAATTTGTCTATGAATTTCTGACGTACGTTTGTGAACACAAAGTTTGCCGTGCTGTCGTAATTCTTTGACATTTTATCAATAATGGAGTTAACCAGTCAGGTTAACGGCCTGAACTCAAAAAAGAAAGATAAAGGAGATATAAAGGACAATTTATGGTACAATATTTTTGTTTATAGTAGTGTATTTCATAAAATTCCCATATACGGCTTTTAAGTGTCACACCTTGATGTCTCAGAATGATGTATCGCATCACCTCATCTCTAGCGCTACCTGCATGGGAATGTGTCAAGTGCAAATGTGTTTTTATATTACTGTTATGTAAATGATTTATTGTTTAATGTCTGCTATACTTGAACCCCACATAATATCTACGCGAATTTGTATGTGGAGGGAACGATGACTCATTGTATACAGGTGACAGTCTGTCAAAGAGATCGTCCAAATTCAATATCCCTATCGCCCACTGATCTCAGAACCATCACGATTATCTATCGTAATCATTAAATTAATCAATTTCAAATATATTATGAGGCTTCGTATTAACTAGAACAGAGAGTCAGATATTTATTTGGACATGGTTAAAAATAGCATATTTTGTGCAATTTTCTACAAAAATGTTAAATATGTGTTGTTGAATTAGCACAACTATTAACAAAATAAACTAAAACATCATTATATTATTGATTTTTTGCGTAGTTGATCTAGAATTTTTTACATATTGTTTAAAGTCAATAAAACAAAATAAACAACTATTTTGAATCTTTTGCTATACAGATCTTTCTTTTTAATTGTTAACAATACTTCTATCTCATCTATCTATACCATCATGGCGTCTTCCATGAGTAGGGTAACCAGTGAAATAACAGTGTTTATAAATTAATATACAAGCCATCTTCTACATACCATGAAAAGTAAGACATTCAAAATTTGTGGTAATTTACTTCATCGTTCGTCTAATACATGGTATTCTGAAAATACCTGTTTTAGATGACACCGGAAAGTTTACAGAAATGAGTGGAACGAGACTTATTGGAGACTTCATGGACAATTTATTTATTTATTTGTTCTTTACTGTACATTGATTGCTACTACTTCTGCTACTACTATATTATCATCATGGCATACCTATCCCACATGCGGGGGAGCCAGTGGACCTAGCATGTAACAAACACGCAAGCTGTCTCCTCAGTGTCAATTTTTTTAAGACATTCAGGGTGTGAATTTTTTTAGATTTTTTATTTTTTTTGTTTGATGGGTTACAAACAATTTTATTAAGAAATACATTCAAATTATGAAATTAAAAACATGCCCTATCGGGGATGCGTGTAATATTTTCGTTGATGCTCTTCAAAACGATTGCCAATTCCCCCTGAATATTGAATCATTTCTGAGTATGACATCCGAATCAATCCATTTGTCCCTTCTTAAATCAATAAAGGCAAATTTTATTATCCTATGACAACTATCTTCTTGACAATTTAATTACGTTTGGAGACTGTTTTTGGCACAAATCATCCTTGTAGGATGCTATGCCATAAGTGAAAAAAAAATTAAAAACAATTTTTTTTCTACTATATTGATTTTTATTGACAGAGATATCTTTCGTCTTACAATGTCAATCTCCTTGAAAGATGAAAGATGTCTCTCAGTAAAATTCAATATAGTAAAAAAAACATTTGTTATAAATTTCATTATGGACTTTTTCTACCTAAACACTGGCACAGTGAATACATTCCAATTAAATACAATCAATATACAGAGGGCAAGTTTATTGCAAAGGCGCAATCTATTTGTTTCTTGATTGAGTAATGAAATTTGTTATTTCCTTTCAGGTCTTCAATTTTAGAAGAAGTACAGAATCAAGGCAATGTGAAGTTGTCCACTTGTAAGAATGTGTTAGTGTTAGGAGACAATGAGTCGGGGAAGACTACCCTTATAGCCAAGTTGCAAGGAGTGGAGGACCCCAAGAAAGGCTCCGGACTAGAATACGCTTACATAGATGTTAGGGACGAATATCGAGATGGTGAGGCTAACTCTTTTTATTGTTTATCATTATTATAAGTATATTTTTTTTTTTTTTTGAGGTGAAGGTCAAGGGACCTTGTATCCCTTGTGTCACCGCGACCATAGTAGATCTATTGTGACATGAAATATATACCATGTTTTGAATTTGTAAAAATCTAATTTTATTTTTCAAATTAGGAGGGGTTCGGTGAATGCATATGCTGTAGCTGGTGGGGTTCAGTACCCCCAAAAAGGTTAAGAACCACTGATTTAGACAATAAAAAATACATATGAATAACAGTTGTCTGCTCTAGAGGGTTACTCTCCGGGAATTCCCGGGAAAACCCTCTAATTTTTATTTCCCGTTTCCCGGGAAAAAAACGAATCCTTTCCCGGGAAAAAATACAAATTATTAGTCATGCAGATTGCCATACCGATACCAAAATCTTTGTTTATTTAACTGTAATAGTCGTGATAAACTTGTAGAAGCTGACGAATATTTTGATATGAAAATATGAAAAATAATATTAATTACCAATATAAGTGTTATACTTTAAAAAAAAAACTTAATGATAGCTTCAATGTATTCGTTTGAAAGAAGCATAATTATTCTAAATATAATTCGAAATCGGAGGTGTGTTTGGCCGACAATGTATAAGAATCCTACAATTTTTCATGTTTTTTTTTTACATATTTCGAAAAGTTAGATAGTTCTTAAAAATATTAGTGCAGCCAACTGTCATTTTTTTTGTTTTATTCATGGATATTAACCGATATAAAAAATCTTTTTTTGTCGAAATTTCTCATTTTTTAAAGTCAAAAATCTTTAAAAAGCTTTGCCAAAATCCATAACATTTTTTTGCTTGATAGGATGATCAAAAATTAAAAGTTTGTATATTTTGTAAACAATTTTTATTTTGATATAACATAGAGTACCTAAATAAATCTCGTCAGTCAGCTATTTAGTTTTTTTTTAAGCAAATTACTTATATTGGTAACAAAAATTTGATTTTTTTTTATCAAATCAAAATGTTTGCAAGGGTCAACAAGTTATGAGAGTTTTTATACCAAATTTGTTGAAAATTGAATATTTATAAATATAATAATGAATTTTCCGTTACCCGGGAACAAAAATAATCCGGGAAAAGATACCCTCTAGTCTGCTCTTACAACAAATAATTAGTCAAATAATATGATTGTATACATATTATATTTTATTTATTTTATTAGAGTCACACAGTTTATCTCACAATATATAACAGCAACATGATATCTTACTACACACAAACCAATTAAGACTCTTTATATAGTGAGTTACTATCCATTGGATTGGTCTGCAATGAGTTTGGATTTTCTTCTCCATTCTTCCCTATCTTCTGCTAGTCTCTTTAGTTCTACTACGTATGTGCCACAGTTCATGTCCTTCTTCATTTGATCCATATAGGTGTCTCTTGGTCGGCATCTACCATATCTGCTTTCGGTCTTGCCCTCCGCGATAGTAATGAGCAGGCCTGGGTGTTATACAAAATACAAAACATCAAATACGAAATACATATACCTTAAGATTAAAATTCCCCGTGTACTTATGTAAATAATAAATATAAATAATTGTGATTTTGTTGAATCATACCGCATATTATGCTAATTTTAGTGTAGTAAAAAAAAACAACTCGTATTGGTGATTAGCTGACAAACTAGTTTTGCTCGATTGGATATTTCTTTGGTGTAATAATTTTTGATATTAAACTGTTGTCGTATTATCCATCTATAAAAATCATGATGACATATTTCTCAAGTTGTCCTCTCGGTGTCAATAAAAATTAAAACCATCAGCATAGGTAAATAAATAAATAAATAAATAAAGCTTTATTGGCATCAATATATAATGTGTACATCAATATATAAGTTTTTGTTCCAATAAACTACCAAAAAGCTGGCTTATCACATATCCGATTTCTTCCAGCCAACCCGAAAAAATAAAATAATAAATAAATAAAAATAAAACAATAGAAAATACATATAGATAAAAGTATATAAAAACAAGATGCTAAAAAAAAAACTACAAATGAAATATATAATATTTATTTATTTATTTATTTATTTATTTAAACATACACGGCAACAAGCCTTTTACATGTTAACAAAATACATATGTAGTAGACACAACAATGACATAACAATATATTAAATAATTTATAGTGTCGAAGATCAAACAGTAATCAGGGAATACTATAATAACAATTGAAATAATAAACAAAAGAAATAAAATAAAAAAAATATCATTATAAAATCAATAGATGCATTATAAATTTTAAAATTATTCAATAAATCAAAATGAAAGAAGTCAATAACCACATAACAATAATAATTTTATAATATAAACAAGATAAAATATAAAAAGCACACATACAACAAGAATAGGAAGGGAAAGGGAAAGGGGAAAAGGAGAGGATCTGCTCGGCGTAATTATTACGCGAAAGTTTAAAAAAGTAAAAAAAGAAATCGAAAAATGTGTATGAAGACTAGAGACAATTAATTTGTTTACGAAATGAATATAATGTTGAAGAAGTACGATCCTTATGTGGGAGTCTGTTCCAAAGCCTCGCACCATGAACAGTAAATGAATCCGTATAAAAACCGTATAAAAAAGGTAGAATTGAATTTGATGAATCTTTTTCGTTCAATGTAATGTCTTTTTTCAAACATCTGCCTTTTACAGGACACTAAAAGACTTGTGTGAGACCTATTCTTTATTTATTTATTTATTTATTTATTTATTTATTCATTCTTTACTGTACATTGATAAAAAACAATTACATAAAAGGTATACATTCAAATTAAATACAATCAATATACAGAGGGTGAGTTTATCTCAAAGGCGCGATCTCTTCCAACTAACCCAAAAGTATTAACTGAGTATTACTTTACTGAGTGCTCCACAGTTGTCTTATTTTCCATTATAATAATATCCATACAGACAACTTAAGGAGATGAAAAATAAACAATATTATCCCATTATTTATCGATATTTGTATTGCGCTTGAGAATGACAGGTTACCTGTTGAAACCTTGGTCGCGCGTATAATAAAATTTAGTGGTATTAGTAAAGTTTTTTGACTTTAAACATTAGTATTAATATTATCCCGTGGAGCACCCGGTAAAGAATTGGTCTCCCACTCTTCTGCGTAAGTTTTCGAGTGCCCTGTAAAAGGCAGGTGTTCGAAAAAAATAAGACATTTTACATCTTAAATTCAGCGATGAGGTTTGCCACCCATCCTGAATGTCTTGATTTTATATTGGCACGAAGAGGACAGTTTGCATGTTTCTTACATGCAGCTGATCTGCTGGCTACCCCACTTGTGGGATATGCCGTGATGGTATAGTATAGTATTAATATTATCCCATTTAATAATAATAATAAAATAAAAAAATATTTGGCATTCTAGGTCCGTTTATATAATACTTTTAGTCATGTCAGCTACAGGGGTGACTCCGAAAGCTTTAATAAATAATTTACAAAAATTAAATTTACCGGTTAATTTGTACATTAAAATTCAAAATCTATTATAATAAACACTTGTAATATTGTAAAGAAGTTTTTGAACACAGATATTTCAGGCACAATGCTGGTATTTTGAACCCTTGTTTTGAGTCTAATCCTTTGATATCCTGTATATCTGGATAGGTGATTCTTTCCCGGCATTAGACTGCTAAGTTTTTGTGCGATCATGACTAATCATATAAGACTTATCTGGTTGTATAATGCTGAGAAGTGTGGATGGAAATTCAGCTGCCGCGTTAAAAAAACAGATTGCACAAAAATAGTATACAAAGAAAAAAGAACATGACATAATTTCTAGCTGTGACTGCGGGGAGGAGCAGAGTGATTCTCACCTATTGCAATGTCCGCTGATGCGGAATGCATGTAATGTGAGTGACCTGATAATGGCGAATGACAAGGCAATATACGTCGCTGCGTACTGGAGTGGCAAGGTCTGAAGTCCGGACCCGAAAACCAAACCAAACTGGACACATAATTTTGTGCAATTAGCGAGTTTATCGCAGAAGCGCGATATATTCCAACTAACCTATTAAATAAAAACAAAGAATAAAATAATAATAGTATATAAATAAAACAAAAAATTACATTTACATACCACAAATATTTACATACCACAATAAAAAAAACATTGAATTCTATTATATTATACCATCTTATATTATGTATACTAGGGAACTGTGGAAATAGTTTATCATACATGTTTTAAAATTGTATTGAAATGTTTCAGACCAAACGAGATTAAGTGTCTGGGTGTTAGACGGAGATCCCGGTCACACAAACTTATTAAAGTTTGCCCTCAACGAACGAACATTCCCCCACACTCTGATCATACTGACAATTGCCATGACGACTCCCTGGGGTCTGCTGGATCAGTTGCAGAGTTGGGCATCCATACTAGGAGATCACATAGACAAATTAGAACTTAGCAATGGTGAGTCTAACACGCCATGTCTTTTGTGGCAGATATCAGATAACATGAATGTACTAAGTAATAAATACTTTATTCAATTCAATAATAAATCTATCTATCTATTCCCTCACACCGTATCCCAAGTGGGGTAGGCAGAGAGAGCGGAACGCCAATTAGATCTGTCCTTACATACTTCTTTCGCTTCCTTTACAGTCATACAATTTCTCATGCACGCACGTCGGTTTCTTTTACTCAAAACACGGCCGTCCTTGAGAATTTGATCTACATGTTCAAGCCATGTAGTTCTCGGACGCCCGCGCTTCCTCACACCCCTCCTTTCAGACAAGTATATCCTCTTTGTCATTCTTTCCTCTTTCATTCGTTCCACATGACCAAACCATCTCAATTTATTTACACGCATTCTATCCACAACACTCCTCTTGCATCCACTCATTCTTCTAATATCCTCATTCCTCACTCTATCATGCAACGTTTTACCAACCATCCTCCTCAGCGATCTCATCTCCACAGCATACTTTATTCAATTCAATAATAAATACTTTATTCAATTCAATAATAAATACTTTATTCAATTCAATAATAAATACTTTATTCAATTCAATAATAAATACTTTATTCAATTCAATAATAAATACTTTATTCAATCAATAAATGTCAACATACAAATGTTAAGACAATTTATTACCAATATGGCTACAATGCCTGTAATATCCGTAACACCTCTTTTATATCTCTGCACCAGATCTCCAACTAGTAGGGTAGCCAGTAAACCAACTGTATTCAATAAAATATGCAAATCATTCGAAACACTAGTGTAAGTTTACAAAAATGACTGGAAGACCTATTTTATTTAAAAGAGTAAATTATTGTGAATGACATTTTCAGAACAAAGACAAGAAGCGAGACAGAGGTGCGTGTCGTCATGGCAACAGTACACAGAGCCTGGCGACGAAATGGAGCAGCTACAGGGAGGTTCTCCCATGAAGAAGAGGGCCTCCCGCAACCTGGGGGATGAGGGAGACCTGCGGCTGGACGAAGACGATACAGCGCTGCCAGAGTCTGTGCTCACAACCAATCTGGGATTAGATATTGTAGTTGTTGTAACTAAGGTCAGTTAATTTCTTATCTATACCATCGCGGCATATCCAACAAGTGAGATCGCCAGTAGAATAAACGCATATAATAAATTAAAAATTCAAATTCGTTTATTTCCTCAAATAAGCATATACAATCAAATACAGTTCAAATATCCATAATATGCCAATACAACTAATTCCACTTTGCCACCTCACTAGGGTAAAGTGTGTGTCGAGGCTGACAGTACAATCACTAATAAAGGGTTTTTCAACAAGGACTTTGTTTTTTAAAACAAAATAAAACAAAAAAATTTGATGAAGATGATTAAAAATTTTATTGAATTACAAAGAGAAAAGTTTGGCAATTATGCATGAAAAATGATATCTGACAAATGTCCACCACGAGCACGCTGACAGATGTCGATTCTTTCATCAAAGTTTTTAATCACTTTTTGGCAAAATGGCGGGACTATTTCGCTAATCACATCACGGATTTTGAGTTTTAAGGCTGCAATCGATTCGATTGGCTCCGTATAGACTCTGTCCTTAACATAGCCCCACAAAAAATAATCCAGTGGCGTTAAATCACACGATCTGGCTGGCCACTTAACAGCTGAGTTTCGTGAAATCATGCGATCGGGAAATTTGGTTTGCAATAAATTGATCGTTTCATTGGCTGTGTGACATGTGGCACCGTCCTGTTGAAACCACATGTCAGTGATATCCACGTCATCAATAATAGGCCAAAATTGAGTTGTCAACATCTTGCGATAGCGTGATCCATTGACCGTTACCGCATTTCCAGTCTCATCTTCGAAAAAAAACGGCCCAATCACGCCTCCAGACCACATAGCGCACCATACAGTGACACGCTGAGCATGCAACGGCTTCTCAATAATTGCTCTAGGATTTTCAGAAGCCCAAATGCGGCAATTTTGCTTGTTGACGTACCCTGACAAGTGAAAATGGGCTTCGTCTGAAAAAATTATTTTTTCAGAAAACCCAGCGGGTTGTTCTTGAATGAATTGAGCGAATCTACGGCGATTTGAATGGTCGTTCGGCTTCAATTCCTGCACCAGTTGAACCTTGTAAGGCTTCAAAGCCAAATCCTTACGCAAAATTCGCCATGTGGTGGTTTTGGATAACCCCAATTGTCGAGAACGTCGAGGAATTGACAAATTTGGATCTGCTTCAACACTGTGGCTCACGGCTGCGATGTTTTCAGTTGAACGACCCGGTCGTACACGCGTTGGTGTTAACACATTTTGTATCGAGCCTGTCGACTCAAATTTAGCGACCAAATTCTTAATAGCGGTCTCAGAAGGACGATTATGTTGTCCGAAAATATCACGAATTTGACGAAATGTCACTTTAGCAGAACCACCATTTTCATAATGGATTTTAATTATTTTAATGCAATTTTCAAGCGAAATTGAATTCATTGCAACAATTGCCAATGCATCCACTACGAATACGTCAAAAAATTAAATGTCAAAACTATCATGTTGCTGGTGTTGCCACAATTAAAAAACAAAGTTCTTGTTGAACAACCCTTTATATGTACATAAAACAAATTAAGACATCATAATAAACAGATTAGATACAACACACCACAATTTGAATTCAACTAATTTGCCTATGTTTCTGTTTTCACAATCATTTTTTTTCAAAAGATGTATCTGGGTTTTTGTTACAAACCCAAATACAACCTTATACACCTTTCACAGAAAGCTAAAAGCTTGTGTCGTGAAAGGGGAGTTTGCCGGCATCTGGAATCGAACCGCAAACCTCATGTTCATGAGACCGAGACTCTACCTCCAGGCTACTGATGAACTAATTGTTTTTATATTTCCCCAGACGGATTACATGACAACATTGGAAAAGGAGCATGATTATAGAGAGGAACACTTTGACTTTATGCAGCAATGGATTAGGAGATTTTGTCTTCAATACGGAGCTGCCCTTTTCTACACAAGCGCCAAAGAAGATAAGAACTGCGATCTCCTTTACAAATATCTCACTCACAAGATATATGGACTTCCTTTCAGGACGCCAGCACTTGTAGTGGAGAAGGATGCGGTGCTAATGTAAGTTAATATTTTCTATTAGATAGATGGGCCGACTAATTGGCAAAAGAATTGAATGGATGTCTGTTATTTGATAACTTGTGCTCTTCGAAAGAGAATTTGAAATATATAATGATAATGTATAGAGGATGAGGCATGCCAGCCATCCTTTATATTTTATTTTGTTATTGGCACAGTACACCTATCAAAACAATACATTTTGGATTTTTTTTTACTGAAATCAGTATACATAATACAAATGGATGTTTAGTGAAAAATGTGAGAAAAAGCGCCTCACTCTTACAGCTCTCAGCTATTTTCAGGTGTATTATCTTCACAAAACCTTGGCTTTTTTCCGTGGCACACCAACTGATGACCACGGTACACCAGAGCGCCGCGGCACACACTTTGCGGAACACTGCAGTAGTGTGTTATTGTGCTAAGTCATTTAATTATATAATATTGTGGATTATGTTTCAGTCCAGCTGGATGGGACACTCTAAAGAAAATAAGCATCCTGTATGAGAACATGCACACGTGCAAACCCGACGACTACTACAGGGATGTCATTCAACAACCTGTCACCCGGAAAGTAAGTTAAACACACTCACAATACTATGCTTACTGTGCTATACCTAGTGTTGTGGAATTCTCAAGAAATAAATTTTCGAGAAATTCACCGAGAAATTTCTCGGTAAATTTCTCGAAGTAGAGAATTTTCGGAGATTTTTTTTTATTTTTTATTTAACAGTACAATAATAATAAATACTTTATTCAATCAATCAATAACAATATACAAATGATGAGACAATTTATCACCAATATGGCTACAATTAATTATGGAAACAAAAAAAATGTTAGGTACCTACATAAACTGATGAAAAACCTTGATGTTTGACACCCCACATGCCCATATTTAAGTTAATAAAAATTGCAGGTACGTACATGGAAAAAAGTGTTAATAACCTCTGATTTGGGTCTTAATCAGCCCCACAATTTTTTAAATCAATCGGGTTGGCTGCGAAGTGTACTGGGCGAAAGGTCATAATACCACTAAGAAAAATTATGGAGAGAAATTTTTCTTCCATCAGAGGAGAATTTTCTCTTCTCACATCACTAGCTATACCCTCACATCATATCCCAAGTGGGGGAGGCAGAGAGGACGGAGCGCCACGCAGATAGATCCCTACATACTTCTTTCGCTTCCTCTACACTCATACAATTTCTTATACACGCACGCTGATTTCTTTTACTTAATATCTGGCCATCCTTGAGAATTTTTTATTTTTATTCCACATGATCAAACCACTTTCCTTACCCTTTCTTTTTCAGATAAATACATCCTCTTCTTCATCATCCATTCAATCCACATGTCCAAATTATTGACATACGAAGCATGATAATTTCCCCGCCGAATATCATCACATTTTTTTGTATGTAAAATGATTTGTTGATTTTGTTATGTAGCTGATATACTTACTTACTTCCAATGGCCGAAAAGCTCCTGTAGGACCTTTGCCTCCGAAACAATAGATCTCCAAGCCTTTCTATCTTGAGCAATGGAATGCCAGTCGTCTTTAGCATTTAGCTCGCCTCTAGATCTCGGTTGATGTTATCTAACATCTTTGTCTTGGTCTGCCTAACGGTCTTCTGCCCTCGGGTATACCCTGCCGAATACCTTTTGTCGCCCTTTCTTCTCTCTTCGCCTCGCCTCTTCTTCTTTGTAATTGATATGCAAAAAGAATAAAATAAATAATCATAATCAATATACAGTAAAGAATGAATAAATAAATAAATAAATAATAAAGTGGGAGAATATGTTTATTGCTGGGGGTTCCACAGAGGAAATTATATAAATATTTACTTAGAGATGACCTGTATGGTGCATAGATAATGTTCTTGCCTGTAAGTCACAAGGTCCCAGGTTCAGTTCTCTCCCAGGACAAAATAAAGAATGCCCTTTATCAAATTGTCCTGGGTTTGAGTGTTACATGAATGTGTTTAGTGCATTATATTATGTGGGTATCGTCGATTTAGTTCCCATATATGAAATCATATTATAATTTGGGACTTGCCCGATCAGTGTGAATTGTCAATATGTATTTATTAAAAGTTTTTTTTGTGTTTCAGACTGGATCCAACAGAGAGTTTGAAATACACGCCGAGGACGAACAGACCTTCTTACAGAGGCAACTGGTTGCTCTGCAAGCTGGGAGTGGTCCAGGGGGACCGGTCGGTGGTCTGGGCAGTCCCGGTGCGCCATCACCGAGAGGGGAGTCACCGATGAGATCGTCCCCGAGACAGGCAGGACAAATCAATGTACAGACTACACCAAAGAAGGTTTACTTTAAAGGGGACGGGTTTAAAAGATGCCTCTTGGTCGTAGCTTAAAAATTGTAGTTCATTTTATTTAGCATACGTCTGGTGGTTTGGGTGTAGTTTGATATGGTATATGGTAGCACAAGAATTCAATTGTTTGGATGAATCTGCACTATGTCATTAAACACCATTTTTAGTATGACCGTTTGAATATTCATTTGTACCATCATTTCCAACTAGTAGGGTAGGCAGCGCACTTACTGAATGCTCTAAACACGCAGTCGTTCTTTCTGTACCATTGAAAGTAAAGACATTAAGGATGGGTGGCATTCCATGTTACTGAATTGAAGAGTGGGAAACCTATTCTTTGTCGAGGATTCCATGAGAAAGAACAGGTCAAATATTGTTCAACATAACTATGTTCACTTTTCACATATTTGTTCACACAAAATAACTGAAATGGATGATGAATCATCATTGGTTCTTAAACTGGGTCAAGGTCTGTGCTTCCCTAATGTTCCCTAATGCAAGAGGCATCTCATTTGTATTGTTTTGGTTTGTTTTTGCTATGTTTTTTGTATTGCATGTTTAACGTTACGAGTTAAGGTTTCTGTGAGTGAAGCAATAAATATTGAATCAAATGAGAATTTGGAATGAATGTCTCGTTATCCCTCAGAACAGACCTGGAATCTCTGCTGTACAGGGGAGATGTTGATTCTGGTTGACTCGTGTTTTAAGAATGTCCAAGAAATAAAAGAGAATTGCAAATTTTCTAAGCAATGATAATAATTGTAGAAAGAGTTCCTAACGGTCTGGACAATCTTCTTTCACAGTACACTGTTCTTATAACAACACAACAACATCATGTTGTTAGTTATGTTATAATAAGAAGAGACTCCAGAGGCATCCAGATGTGGGCTGGGGGAGGGGTACAGTTTATACTTAAAATGGTTTATAGTTGAATTTCATTTTCAATCAATTTCATGGCATAACTATGCATTTAAATAATATTGCATTCACTGGGTGAGATTCATCCCTTTGTCCCAGTATTGCCATATGAGCACTTTTATAATATCTTGTAATGGTATACAGTGAAAGATAATAAAAATAATAAATACAACAAACTATGATCAACAATTTATATATTTTTGTAATGGATACTACTGGATATCCCATAGTAGAAACTGACCACTTTATCACTCTTCTTCTTCTTTTCGTGTCGGTCAGCAATGACAAATAACAAAAACACCAAATTCACATCTACACTCCCATTCCCTCCCAGAAAGCAACGACCTCTCTTGCAGCTCCCCCTAGGTGAGTTCCTCCCACGAATTCCTCCCAGTGACACTGTCTGGGAGCCATTGGGCACTTTATCACTATAAGCTGTGTATAGAAAAGATTTGAAAAAAGTTTTGGTGGTTACGATGTTTGTAAAGAATGAATGAAGACAGAGTGAGTGACAAAGTTAATACTGTACGAACTATCTGATGATTAAATAAATGTGTAGTCCTCCTTTTTAGTTTATTTTTGTTTGGTTTTGTTTTTATATTTGTTTAGTTTTGTTTTTATACTTGTTTGGTTTTGTTTTTATATTGTTTTGTTTTGTAGTGTTTGTTTTTATTCTGTTTGTAAACCGTCTTTGGTGTAGTGTTGAAAATTATGGGATATGTATATTATTTTTTTATTTATAAAAGTTGCAAAATTTGCTTTTAGTATTTTTTTTTAATTGTGAATTGAGGTTATGGTCTGTTGTCTAATGCTAGAGGCTTGAACTTTCAATTTAGAAATCACAAGTTCAAATCCTGCCACTGTCAAAAGCATATTGCTGTGTTCAGGGATTATTACTTACCCAGAATCATCTATATAAAAATAAATAAAAAAACACAAACTATTTTTAGATCATGTGCTTGTAATCAGACTTGATTTTTTATAATATATAACATATGTATTTTGACTAAGTAAGTTTTGCAACTTTTATAAAAGATAATTTTTATAACATGCTGAAAAAATTATTTTTATTTATCTAATAAAAAAATAAATCTACTACTATACCATCACGGCACATCCCACAAGTAGTAGCCTGCATACCAAAAAAACCTTTTTGGCCAGGTAGAGCCGGACTCCAACCGGCTAAAACCCCTCATCTTCTACCATGTCTCGGTTCCTGCCTTTCGGCCTACCCAGAGACGTGGCGTTGTCTTATTTTCATCTTCTTTCCTGGTTCTCATCATGCTCTTTTTTCCTCATTATGTTTTCTATGTATTCTAGAATGAGCCTCCAGTATTTTACCGAAACCATCATTGTTTGAATGATGGTTTCTGGTGACAGGGTTTCGCATATTTTTCTTTCCAGTCTTATTCTGTCCTCGTGCCATTTGGAGCATTTGAAGAATGTATGCTCCGAGTCATCTATACCCTCCCTGCAGTATGTGCACTCATCTGAGTTGAGCTTTCCAATCCTCTTCAGGTACGAGCCAAAGACACTGTGTCCTGTATGTTTATTGCCTGTTTACCAGTTGCATGCAATAAACATGCAAGCTGTCCTCTCTGTGCCAACAAAAAGACACCGTGTCTTGCATGTTTATTGCATGCAGCTGGTATGCATGCAATAAACATGCAAGCTGTCCTTTCCGTGCCAACAAAAAGTTACGACATTCAGGATTTGTGACAAACCTCTTCGCTGAATTTAAGATTTAAAATATCTTTATTTTTAAGTATGACACTCAAAAACTTATGAAAAAGAGTGGGTGGCCAATTCTTTGCAAGGCGCTCCACAGAATAAAAAAATATTGTAACAAAATTAATTGGTTTATGATATGTATCTATAAAAGGATTTTCTGCTGGTCTGCTGGTTACCCAACTTGTGGGATATGCCGTGATGATAATCTATAGTAAGATTTTATACACTAGTGGAAAAATTTGTTGCAACACATTTGTTGTTTATATAATTGAGGGGTGCCAAACCAAAACGTTTCAAGTGCCAGAGAGTGCATTTTTCAGGAGAGACTTAAAACTGTTTATATTAATAAATAATGCATATTTACATTTTTGCAACCTTTATTCATAAATTATAATTCTTTATTGAAGTATTATAAACATTCGATAAGCAATAAAAAAATCTTAGGTAGGTACTTGGAAATGGAATTTGACTTTTTATTGACATGTTATATTATTCTTTAAGTATTGAATTTTAATATTTGATACTAAGAATCACTTTATAAAATGGTGATGATGTCATTATAAGCAGTTTATTCTAGAAATGTCAAAACATTTATGAATTCACATGGCCCTTTTTGAACATGCAACGATGATATGTTAAATAGTTTTTATGGGATATTTTTATTATTTATTTATTTATGAAGTTGCATATGTATCCTTATGATTGTGTTTTATTTTCAGTTGGACGGTAGCAAAATGGCCGTTGGCGCAAACAGCACATTAGGCGGTGAAGGTGTCTTAGCAAACTTCTTCAACTCGCTGCTTTATAAAAAGACAGGATCTCCCGGAGGTCCAGGGGCGTCGCCTCGCTCGCCAGCCGTAGACAACTCCATTGGACCAACGTCTACGTCGACGCCTACACTTCCGGACAAAGCGGCTGTGAGATCGGATGCGGCGGCGGAATTAGATCGTCTCACAAGAGCTAAAAAAGTGCCCACTATTGATCTGAACGCTTCCGATTGTTGATTGGTCAATCAATCTAACATTGTAAATCATTTATACATAATATAAAAAAGCTTCTATATTTAGTGCTCTGAGAGAGAGAAAAAGGATTTATCGCTCCGCTGCGAATGATCATCATTGTTTTGTATTCACTCTTCGCTACTAACACAATGTGAATGATAAGTTATCGTCTTTTTAGAGATGTGACATCTCGTGTTAGTTGTCGGGTAAATATTCAATAGATGGCGTATCGCGTGTGGAATTGTGTCTGTTTGCTGTACAGAAAATGCAGATGTTGTTATTGCACAATCAAAAAGTCAGTGTTTGTACAAACAAATTATAATATTTATATATTAAAACATTGCTATCTATATATTTATGTATTAAACAGGATTTCCACTAGCAATTTTTCCCTTTTTGTGTGTGAATAAAAGATTAAACTTACGGTGGTAAAATCTGAGTCTACTGATTGAAAAGGCAGATATAAGGCAAAATTTATTAATGTCCTTATTACTGAATGACACAGAGAAAATTGTCTGTATGTTTAATATTTTTGTAGGTATTCCCTTAGCCAGCTTTGTGATGAGATGGATAAAATTTTGTCTTTTATCCACAGACTTACATCCGATGGCCGAACGGCCCTTGTGGAGCTTTAGCATCTGAAACAATTTATCTCAATGCTTTTCTATCTTAGGCAGTGGTTTGCCAGCCATCTCTGTCATTTAGTTTATTGTCCAGATCTCCGTTGATTTTATCTTATAGTTTTTTATATGTCTGTTAACAGTTTTCTGGTCTTGGGTATATCTTGAAAAAACACTCACTGCCGATCATATAAAAAATAAGTCTCTTTTAATGAGTTACTATAGTTCGTCTGTGGTCTGGAGGTAGAAACTCAACCCCGTGAACAAGGGGTCCGTGGTTCGATACCAGGTGCCGGCAAACTCCCCTTTCACGCCACAAGCTATTAGTAGCTTACTGTGAAAGGTTATATTTGGCTTATAACAAAAGCCAGTTATATATATATTTTTTTTAAACTACTTCAATATTTTACCCGCAAAAATTTGAGAAACCTTGAAGAGACTTTTATTTTTTATGGAACAGGCTGGCGTTAGTGGAATTGTATTCATGTACGAAAGGGGAAGATTTTGTTTAGTGGAGACTCTGTACAATGATGATATTTATAACAACACAGCTATTAAATTTATTATCAAATAATAATATTTAACAAGTTATGTATTATTTTAAACAAAACTTATTATTACTGTATGCAAAAGATAACAATATTATCTATGTACTATGATTACTACTACTATTGTTTTTAGTTTAAGGCATTTTGTAAATTATATTATTTTTTATTATTATTTATTAAGTCATTAATTATTATATCGTATCTAATAATAATATTGTTTACCCCCACTGCAACTGTACTGGAGCCTAAGTCGGATTGCTCACACCGTCAGTAACGCTACATTATCTCTATGGTAACAACAATATCTCCATGGTAACAACAATATCTCCATGGTAGCAACATTATCTCCATGGTAACATCATTATCTCCATGGTAACAACATTATCTCCATGGCAACAAAGGTACAACATTAGTAATTTCTGTTGTTACCATAGAGATAATGTAGCATTACTGACGGTACGAGCAATCCGACTTAGGCTCCTGTTTTGTTTTATATCTTTTTTCTGTCATATATTAAATTAATAAAAAAATAGATGCCTCCGTTGCCACGATTATAAAGACAAAAGTGGATGAAGTGTTATTACACAAAGTTGGGTAAGTCACTTAAAATTGAACATGAAATTCAGGAGAACCTACTTATGGCCACACAATATCTTCATTTTTACTTTTTTTTTGTTCTGTAAAACTTATGATTATGTGTGTATCATGGCGTTATTCTCATAATACATGATTCATCTTAGTTTGGGACTATCTCTAAAGGATGAATGTGAAAAGAATGAGTGATGGGAGGGAGACAAACAAGTTAAACTTGTTCCAAAGAAAGAATGTGTGAAAGTGATCAATTTATTATATTATATTATACTATATCTTCATGCCGTATCTCAAGTGGGGTAGGCAGAGAAAACAACACCTTTTTCTACATTTATACGTTCGCTTCATCTATATTCATATAATTTCTCATATAAGCGTGGCCATATCTCTTACTGAACACACACCCGTCAACATTATCAGTAGGGGGGGGGAGGCAATGGAGGTTTTCTTCTAAGCACTGCTACAAACATGTTTTTTTTTATTTTCTTTTTTATCGATGATATTATGTTATAGCCTTTTGTTATTTATGGTCATCACAGTCTGATAATGTAGATAGATAAATAAATGAAAATTGGCATTTGTACAGTAATCATATTATTATTTGCAAGAGTGAGATAATTGAGAATAATGTGTGGTAAAAGTTTGAAAGACAGAGTGCATAATGGTGTAATTCGAGAAGATTGTTGAATGAAAGCTGGAGTAGTAAAAAGAATGAAAGTGAACAAACTATGGTGGCTTTGGGCACGTGAAAATAGTGAATGAGGACAGAATGAAAAAAAAATATGTTGGGCTGAGAGTAATGGTGTTCGGAAATGTGGTAACATCCTTGCCTTTGAGTCACAAGGTCCCAGGCTCGATTCCTGGCCAGGGCAAAGTGAAGAATGGCCTTGTTCAAATTGTCCTGGGTCTGAGTGTTTAATGTTTAGCGCATTGTATAATTATGTGTGTATCGTCACGTAATTCACATAATGCAAGATTCATCATAGTTTGGGACTAGCTCGATCATGTTATATAATAAATTATGATTTTGAATCGGAAACTGTGCCTATTGAATAAATGAATTTTTAGTAGAAGGATATGCTTGTTTCAATCAATCCAATTGTTAAATTGTACTAGTGCTCAAACACAATAAATAATAACATGAAAAATTATCATATTTGTGTAAAGATGTACAATAAATTACGACAAATAGTAATAATTCTAATCAGACTGTGATGACTGTAGATATTTTGAAATTTGTGATGTTTTAGTCCCAGTGCTGTACTATTTAAGAGTCTTAAGAATATAAAAAAAAAAGAATTAGGAACAATGTAACTCGTTATAAGTCAATGGTTTAATATAAACATCATCTTATTTCATTTATGAATATCTGTCTTATTTTTTTGCAAACAAGAGTTATTGAATTAGCTTTATTATCAAATCTGTTTTTTTCGTCGAAAGAGGATTAAACTATATTAAACCGTCGACTTATACATAAATTCAAATTATATTTTTATATCGTACCAAATTAAACAGCAGCACGCAGAGTGCAATTTTTTTATGTCGTGTGAAGCACATATCAAATAATAAACAAACTGCTAACATAATAAAAACACAATGCATTATCTCCATAATTATAATAATGCTTTCTAACAAGTTACTCCATATTTTGTTTTTTAATTGATTCACTTTTGTTTAAAAAAAAAACTGTTACAGTCAAACACTTTTACTGAATAATCTATACTGATTGTGGGCTCGTAACGTATTTTGTAAGAAAGAGTGTTCATGGGGCTACCATATAATGCTAGATAAGAAGGACACCACGTTTATATGGCTACCCCGATAGGAATCGAAATCACAGCTTATCGATTTGTGTTAGGAAAGGTTTTTTGTTTAAAAACAATTGATTTAAGATGTTTCATTCTTGATTTATAACATCAGTTTAAAAGGTCTCATTCGTGATTATTAACATTCGGTAGTAAACCCATGTATCCTGCTTCTTTCATATAACATCTAGTTTTGAAAAACATCTTAATTATTTGTTGAATCGATATTTAGACGTTTTTTTTATTATTTTTAAATTGAAAATGGTTGTATTAATAATAGATGAATTAACCTTACTGTTAAATTAAGTAAAAAAACTTAAATATAATTTAATTGTCATCAAAGATTATTGTTAATAAAATCATATGTAACGCATTATTTAATTAATCGATAAGTGAAAATTCCTAACTAATATAAATCTCAGTATAATAATATCTTCTTTCTTATTTATATTTTTTGTTTCCTTATGGGAACACAATGAAGTCAAACAGTTTTAGTGTTATTCTCTTTTCGTATATAACCTAACTCTCACATTTTAAATTTCTTTAAATTATTCAGTCATAAAAATAGTGTTTCAAATCACAATTGTTTATGAGATACCTACATAAATTAACTTATTTGAAATAAATACTAAAATTTGTTAGATTAGAGATTATTTACCTTTCCTAAGGGTTAACGTTGTGGACATTTTTTTTAGTCTGGCAATATTACTCCCGTTAAATGCACATACATTTTCCCGCCATAATACTATGTTTACTAAATTCAAATATAAGGAATATTTATTACTTACAAGTCTCCATCATTGATCTTAGATCAATATAGCTGAGTAGATCAGAGTATTGATTATTATAAAGAAAGAAACAAATTGCTTTTTTGATGCTGTTATATAATTGAAATACGTAAGGTATGTTGTGCAAAATTTGAAAGTTGTACTTATTGGCTGCCGCCATCTTATTTTCTATGGTCTGGGGTGTAGAGAATAATAAATTAATCTTTGAAAATAAGAATATGGAGGGAAATGAGATTATAAAAACTATTTATTTAGGTATTATTTCAAAGCAAACTTCTTATTTCAAGTAATTTATTGTTGGTAACTTCAATCTTAATCCTTTTGTTACATTTTCAAATATATTTGTTATATTTGTTTGATGTAAAAAGTATTATTGTCTGCCATTTTAGTCATTATTATTAACCTTTCAAAAGTTTGTGTTTTTCTTTCATTATGTTCGTACAAGTTTATATGCGTTTTCTTTGGGTTATGAAGTCAAAAATGAGAAAAAACAATTTGTTAGTTTATTATCTTTTACAATGGGAGAAAAAAAATTGTTATTGTTTGCAATTCTTGGTGTGGACTGAGCCATCTATAGACACTTGAAATTCAAAAATTTACATGTGGATTTTTATTAATTATCTTTGCCATCATTCACAAGTGGTGTAGCCAGTACATGGATTTCTCGTAGAAAAAATATGAATGAGGATGGTTTTTACAATAATATTTAACATGCTATACTTGTATGAACATCCCTAAAATGTTCTATCCATATTGTAATTACAAAAAAGAAGTTTTCTTGGCTGTGGAGATAAGATTATTTTAAATTTAAATTATTGATTATATATTGATTGTCACAATTTTATCATTGCATTTGTTTTTTGGCAGGTTTTTAATTCATGAGAATTATTCTACATTTTTGTGATTATATTTAAAAAAAAAAAATAATGCACAGTTTAAATAATAATATTTTTCATTTTGTTTTAGTAAAATGAGTGCATTTATTATATTTGCCATATTAAAAATAACTTAACGGTTCTTAATATTTTTACTTAAAGTTCTCTCTTGTTTATTTTTAAAAAAATATTTAATACATGGCAACACTAATACTGATATTTATAAAAGTATTAATTACTTGAAATTCTTTTTATACAAAACTTATTGTTTATGGGAATTGTGTGTTTTTTTATTGTATATTTTGAAATTATACAATCTGTTCTGAATATTAAAAAAAAACACAACGAGGATGTTAAAAAATATCAGATACTCAAAAATGTGTGTGTAGTATGCCATCCCTACTCTTAGAGCATCGAAACTCAGTATCACGCATTCCTAGTGTAAGGAACTTCACTCACATATATGTACCTTGTACACATACCTACCTAGTTAATATCAATTCAAATATGGTGGACCATTGGTCTACACACTCAGTGAGGAGTCGTTGGTTTGAATCTCTGAGTGAACAGAATGTTTCTGCTCGTTTCGCAGGGAATAATTATCTACAATTATTTATCTAGAATGTTTTTAATCCAAAGATGATAAAATATTTATGCCTGCTTTTATGGTTTAGTCATGAAATAGAATAGAATCCCACTCTTTTCCAATAATGTTCCAATATATTGTATAAAACATCACTACAAAATAATATACTTATATCAATCTTTGATTCAGTCGTGAGATATGGCGTAGTGACGATGAGCTATAATTATGTTAATTATTAAAATATGGAGCAGTTAGTTCACTGATTACCCCACTTGAGGGAGATGGCGTGATGGTATAGATATTTTTAATGTTCTCGTTGTGTTATTTTGATCTGAATTGATTGCGTCGTTTCGTTATTTATTATCTTTGTATGAATTTGGACTCGCACGTCGTCTTGAAGAGATCAAAGTGGACCATTGAAACAATGATTTTGTGACATTATTGTTTTGTGATAATGTTATTGAAATATCATTTTGTAATAAATTCTACTTTCTATCTTCGCGTTTATATATTATGTTCAATCTCACATCAGTCCCATTTCATCAATTTGGATGAGAAAAATTAAGAAAAAATTATTAATAAACAAATGGTTGCTTGATAATAAAGTTTGAATTGGGAGATCTGAGTTTGAAACTAACTCCACCTTCACGGTACAAACTTATTCTCTTTCTGTATAATATGACGCTGAGAAGTGTGGATGACAATTTAGCCACCTTGTCAAATAAACTTATTATTTATATATGGAATAAAACACAATTGGTTCTGGTTTTACTTAATATTTAATTGAATAGTGATCTGGGGTCCTAAAATGACCACATTGAGCAATTCATCTACAATTCATATTTGGTGAAACGTTACCGTTGAATCATTTTACAATTCCTATTATGATTCATATAAAGTGGCTTTTTTAACCCCCCAGGTTTCGATTTATAAAGTCAATAAATATTATTAAGCAGTTTATTGTAAGCAAGTCAAAATTTTGCTAAATTCTTTGAATGTGCAACTATTACTTGGAAAATCGTCAAGTCACATAGTCAATTTTGAAATGGACTGATGTGGTTCTGGACAAATTAACGCCACTTGTAAGTTTGTATATACCAGTGAGCTGTGGATGTGAAAGTGAAATGTAGCTATATGTATATATTATATTTTGTATATTGTATGATCGTATATACATGTGTTAGAATCAAATTCCAAAAACAATACATGTTTAATTTTATCAATATAGAAAACTACCATCGAACAATTAATAATTCATTGGTCAAAGCAATGCTGTAAATAAGAGAATGGTATCATTCTCTGGCGACATCTAGTGTTTCAGGTTGACAATCAAAGATAGATTGTCAACAGCCTCGAACAAAATCATAAAGATGGTTGCCGTCAGTTGACATGTATGCTCAACGGTTGCCAAACATAATGGTTTGAAACAGGAATTGGTGAATGAATGAATGAACATGGGTAAATTACATTTAAACCAGCCTAAGACGATTTGTAAGCATCAGAATACTTTTCCTGTTGTCCTACTATTAGGAATTTTGCACAATCAATATTCTCAAACAATATTTAAATTTTTTTATACTTATTTTCTAACGATTGTTTTGATAATATTCTACAATATTGGTTTAATTAATTATAATTATATCTTTTTATTTTGTCTTTTTATAATTTGTTGTTTGCGGTAATGTGAGTCTGGTTTACTGGACTTGCATTGTTTTGTTTTTACCCTTATGTTTGTTTTTTTCTTGTATAATTTCATTTGAACGTGCATGATGTAGACATGCTTAATTGGGGGGTTGGTCTGACCAAATCAATGTGTCTCTTTTTTATTATTTTTATGAATGTTTTGTCAACTCTCTGTGTGTGTCTCTGTAGAATAAATAAATAAATATCGTCTTTGGAATTTGATTCTAGCCCTTATGTACGCCAATAGCAATATTTGTAATATGGGGTGGCTTGGTTCTTAGCGCTATCATAACCTAAATATTTATAACAGTCGGTCCTCGCCTTTGTAAGTTAACCTGATGTTGTTTATCAATTAGCGGGACTAAATTGTGTAATAAATACAATACAATATTATATTATATAGACTCTTATGTCAGCTAAAAAATGTAATAAAATTATTACGCAAATTTTATTAAAATTGTGATAAAAATGATCCAGTTTTTCATTAAAAACAGAGGGTACAGGGTGAAAAAGAAGTGGAATCATTTATTTTTACAAAAATTATTTAACCAAATTTTTCTTAGTTTTGCCTATGTTGTCTGTATTATTATTATTATAAACTATAATATTTTTTTACTCAATTGTGAATAATTGACTCTGCTTGATTTTCCCTTGTACCTTCCAAATATTTATTTATTCAATCATCAAAAAAATACATTTTTTTATGCAAGATGGCATCGAGAAGACAGCTTACTTATTTATTACATGTCACTGGTCTGCTGGTTACCCCACTTGTGGGATATGCTGTAATGGGATAGTAGTAGAAGTGATAGTAGCTTATTTTATTGTTGGGTTTTATGTTATGTTTTTTTCATTTTATTGTTGTTCCTTTTTTTTTTTTAAAGATATATCTGGGTTTTATTATAAACCCAAAAACAACCTTATACACCTTTTACAGTAAGCTAAAAGCTTGTGTCGTGAATGGGGAGTTTGCTGGCACCTGGGATTGAACCGCGGACCCCTTGTTCATGAGGCCGAGACTACCCCCAGGCTACCGACGAACTCAGACCTTCCTCCTTGTACTATCAATTTTTTCATGAATAAATCTATTATGCGCCATCACTGTGATTCAATGATGAACATCTTCTGGCGATTTCTTACACTCAGTACCAATTGTTTTTCTCAATCATTCACAGTTTATGGTGCTGGATGGATGGATGGATATTTTTTTACAATTTGTTATCTTCAAAATGATGTTGTCTAATGATGATGTGCAAATGGAATTTCAATAAATAAATAAATATTGCAGATTGATAATTTCAAATTAAAATGTTCAGTGGATCAACAATTTATGTATTCAATGGACTGAGATATGGTGTAGGAAACTGCCGAGACAATAGAGAGCGATGGGGCTTCCTACAGAACGAATCCGGAGCATGTGACTGTGGTGCAGCACAGACCATGCCACACTTGTTGGAGTGTCCATTGTGCCCTGTCACATGCACTATGGAGGATATTTTTGACGCATCTCCAACTGCTGTGCGTTTTACACAGTACTGGAGATCAGTTTGATTGGTTTTTTTTTCTGGGTTTCGACACAATAAATAAATAATAATTCAATGGGGTCAAGGTACTGTGCCGAACCCAAATTGTTGACAGTTTTGATAAATAGATATTTTGCAATTTAAATAAATTTGAAGCTATACAAGGTTTAGTAATGTCACGTTTTGCATTTACAATCAGTATATTTTAACATAATATATCAATTCTATTACACATAATGACACATAACATTAAATATCATTTTCATAATTATTAATAAACCATTTATATCATAAATAATGAATAATAAATTATCACACAATATCACCAAATTGTTATTAGAAAACAATTTACCAAATCTATAATGATTGTTAAATTTATTCGGTGTTAATGAATATTTACAGTGGAAATAGGTTATTTGTTAAGGTTAAATATTTTTTCATTGAATTTTTTTTTTTGTTTTGAATTATCAAATATGCAAAAAAGAACGTTTTGTGACAATCAAAACCAATTTAAATTAGTATTTTGTTAAAATCATGATTTAATATTTATTTTTTTTTTAATTTAAAAGAATGCGTTTGAATTAAATAAGTGAATTTTAATATATTTAAAAAAAGTCATGATTTGTTGGTTCATAAAATCCCTGAAAAAGTATTGACTTCATTCTCTTTACTTTTAAGTTTTCAAGGGTCCCGTAAAAGTGCAGATATTCTTTAGCATAACTGTAAGACATTTAACATATCTAATTCGGCATTTCTTTGTATTCTAATGCAGCGATGAGGTGTGAGATGCATCCCGAACACCTTATTTATTTATTTTGACACAGAGACGACAAGAAAATCTGTATAAAGTATATTGAATACGGATGAATACATTGCTCATTATCCATTTCATGTAAACTCAATTATCCATTTGGAAATACTTTAATACAATTATGTATAAAGTATATTGAATACGGATGAATACATTGCTCATTATCCATTTCATGTAAACTCAATTATCCATTTGGAAATACTTTAATACAATTATGTATAAAGTATATTGAATACGGATGAATACATTGCTTATTATCCATTTCATGTAAACTCAATTATCCATTTGGAAATACTTTAATACAATTATGTATCATTTAAAAAAAATATTTTGCTAACTATTTAGTTAAAAGAATATTGTTTTATTTTACTGACTGTATTACTCTTTAATCAGCAAAATTAAAAAAATTTGACAACTTTCATGTTTACAATATAAACTGGTGGATTTTCTTTTGGAATCCTGTTTCTCTGTTAGAATCGACTGTAACTTGCGATAAATTCAAAAGATCACAACGAGAAAACTTTTTGTTGACAGGTAAATAATTAAGAAAGTTAAACTTCAATTGACGGCACTCAGTTTTGTTGAAAAGACATAATATGTTTAAGAATAATATTATAACATAACTTTGTAATAAACATCAGTTCTCATAATTCAAAATTGCAGTAAGTCATTCCCGAGTCAATATTTTGTTATTCTATCTTATCCATTTATGTTAATGCTATCTTCCTTACAACTGTTTGGATAATGTTTTGAGATGTATGTGTTCATGAATGGTCCCATCTCCTGTTCTCTGCATTCTTCGTTTGATCTACAAAAGAAAATCATGAATTTATTTATTTATTCATCCTATCACAAATATACAGCTTACACCTTTTACAAAATATACATTTTTTTTATTACTTATTTAGTATTCTGTATTTAGTTTAATTTTGAGTAATATTTAGTGATATTTTGATCTTGTTTGTTGTTTTTTCAGTGGCAAAATTATTCGTATCGGCTGGAATGGTATAACGGAATATTAACAATGATGATGTGCAAAAAGAATGAGTAAAGTAACAAATAACCCTAAAGTGTAATGACGTCATAGAATGTGTTATCATCGTGACCTCGGACCTTGGCCTCGTATATTGTTTAACTTGATCTCGTTCATTTTGACAATGGGAATAAATTGTAATATAATTATTTAGAAATGAATATTCAAAAGATATCTATTACCAACGTAGTATTTTCTAAAAGTAGAGTAGCGATGACCTCACTTGTTACAATAAATACAAAGGTATTCATTCATCCATCCATACTATTATGGTATCTTCCAGCCAACAAATGGGGTAGCCAGTAGAACATTGTGTGTGATAAGCATACAAGTCATCCTCTCTGTGGCATACCTCACCATTGCTGGATTGAAGATGTCAATATGTTTTAAATAAAACCGCTGTTTTATTCCACTATTGATTTATTCGAGACATCTCTCTCGTCGAATAAATCAATAGTAGAATAAAACACTTGTTTTATTTATTTCGCTATGGAATTCTACTACTTAAACACCGACACAGTGAATCAATATGTTTTACGAATATCAGACTTCCAAAAATTCACAGAAGAAAATGGGAGATTTATTCTTCACCAGAAACATTCACAGATAAATATATAATATTTTTTAATAATAATATTTATTGTGTATTTCTGGGTTGAAAAAAATATTCTTTTTTTCTCTATTTACTTTATTTTAATGCATTCTTATCTATTCAAATGTTTTTTTTTTTATTTTGTTGGATTTTGTTAACTTTAATGTTTCTTCTCCATTGATGGGTTTCTTAGTTGTATGTTGTTTTACTTTTTTGTATTTTTTTATTTAGATATAAAATATATGATTTTTTGTTAAAGGCTTATAATAAGTTAATATGTAAGAATGAATATTAATACTGACCATTTCAGGTGACGCCATCTTTAAATCGTAAGCTTGTCCGAGGCGGTGCATGAGGTTTATAAAAGTCGCAGATATATTCCAAACTCCTCCCCATTCTCCCATTCTGTAGTCCCATGGGAACGTGTGGTGGAAGTTATGCCAGCCTTCTCCGAGAGTGAATAGAGCCAAAGGTTTGCTTTCTATGGGAATTATCGTTCTGAAATGTTATTTAAAAGATATAAATAAATATGTATTGATTAATTGTTGAAGGGTGTTTGTGTTCACACTGTGAAAATTCATATTTAATAATTTATAAATAATTAAAACACTGTTACATTTTCACTCTATTTATTCACTATATGTACTCTTGAGAATGCCCATTGAAGTGGGTGAAAACGTTACGAGTTTAAATAAATATAGTGAAAATATAACAGTGTTTTAATTATTTATAAATTATTAAATATTGATTACTTTGATCAATAAGTTGTCTACAATTTTTTCAAAATTGTTTTGGCTTATTATAATAACACATAGTCTTTTGATTCCACCAATAATAAACAAAATAAAACTTCTCAACAAATTTAAAAAAAAAATGTAGAAATGAGAAAGTTACTGAAAAAAAAAATGGATCCAGTAATTTAAAGACAGAAGAGAAATCTATAAGGAGACCCCTACCCAAAGGTGATTACAAAATGGCTAAAGAAGAAGTTGGGATATATCTATGAAATAGTTATTCGTGAATAATTCAAAGGAGAAATTGATCATTTTAGAACTGAAAGGCAACTCAAGAAATGGATATTTGTTACAAAATATAAATAAAACAAAGAATGGATGGTGCATGTGTCGGGTGATTTTGTGTTGTGGTCTTCCACAAGGTTGCAGTGGAAGTATTCATGTGAAGGGATCCGAGATGGTGAACACCTGTCATTCATTCTATGGAAGACCCTCAACACACTATGAGTCGGTGTCACAAGGTGTAAAAAGAAACTATCAAAGTAGTTCTAAAGACTTGACTCTAAGAAATGATGTCTGTCGCGACTTCTTGGGGAGGAAATATTTAAGTCGGACACAGAAAGTAAGTATGTAAAATAATGAATGAAATAGTATTACATTATTTCTATTTTTTATTAATTTCTTCTTGTTAATATGTCTTGAATTCATTGATTATTGATCTCTATCTGTATTGATTATTTGTTTGTAATGTTAAATATTTTATAATGATATAATTTTAATAATCTTAAATCTTATGTTGAATTTCCCAATTTTGATGATTTATTGCTAATTCTGTCTTATATCAATCAATTTTTAACAAGTTTTATTGAATGGTTTGTATGTACCATATTTATCATACTGTTTTTTTTTTATTGTGTATTGTCCTTTTTTCATAGTTACTCCTTGTCTAGTTTGAATGTACTGTCTGTCATGCATTTTCTATAGTTATATTTTATACATGTAAAAGGATCACGCCGTATATTGTAATAAATAAAATAAAATAAATAAAAATAAAATATATCTTACTTGTCATAAGGTTGCATGCCGGTTGTGTGTGCGAAGCTGTTTAGCGACCATGTAACGTGAAGTTGGTAGAGATATCTAAAGAAATAGCATGTTACAATTGCCACCCAGAGATTTTCATTCCATCCCAACACGGGAATGGCGACAGGAAGGATGAACGCGACTACGAAGTGGAAAGGTATATAATATCTGGAAAAATAGAAAGTTACAATCATTAGCAATTATTTGATATGCAATCGCTGACAATATATTTGTATGTCGAAGTCAGTATATCAATGTTTGAAGTTTTTTCAACAAAATTGCATTTGCTTCTCATATATTTGTTATTATGAAATTACTGTCAAACGAATTGAGGCAAATTGCATTTGATTCTCATATTTTTCTTATATATTTGTTATTATGAAAATATTACTGTCAGATGAATTGAGTATAATGTTGCCATGGACATAATATTGCCATTAAATAAAAGTAACAAATCACTCCTTTGCGATAAACTTGCTCTCTGTATATTGATTGTATTTAATTTGAATGTATACCTTTTATGAAATCGTTCATAATCAATGTACAGTAAAGAATGAATAAATATTAAATATATATTGTTAGAATTAAAGTTATCATTATCTTATTAAAATGTATTACTACTTGAAGGAGATATTGCGATGGTATAGATGTAGAAAATAATATAAAAATACTTTAGAAAACTTGGGAATTTTGTGAAACTCGCATAACCCATTTTGAATGTACAATAGTAACTTTTGTAGGCATATTTTAACTTACTTTTTCTGGAACATTACAATGGGATCTGCCTCTATATCTGACAAATCTATAGTCTTCCCTAGTTCCTTTATTAATGGATGATTTTTAGTCATGAGCCATCCCATGTGAGAGAAGAACCACCCCCTTCTTGCATTATGTGGATCTGCGTCTGTATCGGAATAGCGATGGTGCAGCCTGTGTTCCCTTACCCAATACCACAGAGAGTTCTGAGAATAAAAATATTCGAAATTTAAACAAATGTTTATTTAATCTGGGGAATAGCTTTAGTCTAAATGTCAAAGGAGTATTCACGAAAATAGACTGTTAAGCCTAAATATTAACTATCAAATATCATACAAATATAAATAGTTTAACAATTTTTAAGGTCCTCAGTTAAATTGCCATCTATGAGTGTTATCAATATTATTACTGGACTACATTAAAGTGCCATTTACTGCTAAAAGACCTCAAAGACACTGTATGCATTTATAATTTTATAAGACAGACAGAAATACACTCATTCATGATTTCATATTTTTAAGGATAGTATTATCTTCTTACTTGACCGTTTATTGTTTGCAAAGTAATGAGCAACAGTTTAAGAGGCGTTTTCGCTTTATAACATCTGTGTGCCCACAATCTATGTGCCGCAGCTGTAATGCCTAAGCCTGTGAAGTGCACCATGATGAAAACTGAAAAAAAAGAGAAAATAATATTAATATCTACAACTCATCATGCCGTAGGACAGATAAAAAGGGTTTAACAACACTTACTCCGATTCTTGCACTCATTATTCACTTTTATAACATTATACAGTTCCTCATGTAACATTCTTCTGTCAAATTTCAAGGGCAATGAGTAAAATGGGTTTTCAAACTGTCCTGGATCTGGGTTTTACATATATGTATTCATAATATAAGATTCATATCTTAGTTTGGGATAAGCATGATCTTTGTAAGTTGTCCATATGTATGTATGTATGATTCTGATACTCTTGAAATGATTCACCAAAATAAAGCCATCCGTTATCAATGCACTCACCGTGTGTTCATCCTGATCTATATGATCCAGCCATTCTCCCTTATAAACATTATTATAACATGGCATGTGGAAAAATCAATCACAAACAAAAAAGATAAACGTGGTTAAGAAAAGGAGTATGTGGCTTAAAGGGAAGTAAGAAACGAACTATGGAAAAATCTCCCTAGGCTTAGGCAAACCAAGAAACTATTCAGAGGATATAACTTCGGAAGAGCCAAGGTATGCACTAACCTAAGTAAAACAAGTCTCATAGCAGTAACGAGCTTCTTAACGGGTCACTGCAGACTCAAGAAACACTTACGCAAACTGGAACTTGAAGAAGACGTTATTTGTAGATTTTGTGAAGAAGAGGCCAAGACTCCTCAACGATCTTGGCAGAATGCAATGCTGTGGGGTTCGCACAGTGGCGGATTCAGAAAAAACTCAAGGGGGGGGGGCAAAAAATTATACACATATACAAGACAATGCCATTTTATTCAAACTGATTATACCCATATAGGTACAAGATATCGTCAATAGACCCCTCAAGGGGGGCGCCCCCCCCGCGCCCCCATCTGTATCTGCCACTGGGTTTGCAGGAATCAAAGCCCTAGGCAGGCACTGAGTAAAAGTGGAATCTCTCCACACCTTAGATCCCCTCAAGATCCTAGACTTTATAAGATGTCTGGGACTTGAGGGTTCGCTTTGACTGGCAATACCAGGAAGGCTGAGTAAGGGGAGTACAATAAGTATTATAGGTCGCGGTGCATACTATACCCCAACAAAAAAAGTGTAAAAGGCATTAGCCGTATATTAGATAAATAAATAAATAAATAATAAAATAAATAAGTGTGTGATGTGATGTGACAAATTCAAATATTGAAACAAACTGTAAGTTTACGACAAGATTTTGTATTATTGTTATTTCTTTTTTTGTATTGAAGATTGCTAAATGTTTTATGTTTATTTTTATATGTATTGTAAAAGGCAAATGCCGTATATTGATTGAAATAAAAAATAAAATAAAAAAAAAGTGGTGAATAGAAAGGATTTTAGAAAGAAGCTGAAGACAAGATTATTTGCTTGGGAATTTAGGACAATAAATTTGATATTTAACATGCTAAATAAACTATCTTTGTGCAGATATCTATATCATGAAAGCAATAATTAAGTAAATAATAAAAATAAAAATATCTTACAGTAAATTGGTGTGAATATCTTAGCTTGAGTGAAGAATAGGTAAATGGCATACACTCCCATTGAGTGCAGCAAAACAAAACCCATAGCATTGGACCAAACATATTCCAATTTGAAATTTGGATCTGTGCCATAATCCCTCTTGCACTGTTCAAAGTTGAATCTTCCATCTTCTTCAATCTCATCTTTGGTTCTTGGATCGCTTTCAGATTTTATCCTGTCATTATCAAGAGCGGTAAACTCAACTTCAGTCTCCACTTTTTCAGGAGTCTGTGACTCGTAACAGATATCTTCTGACGATTTATTTTCTTCTAAAAACATTTTGAGTGGTGGAATTGATTTTCACAGTTGATTTTCAACAACCACTGTTGAGTGGTGTGCTCTAACTTTGTGTACTAATAAAAATCTTTTATATATAAACCAAATTTCAATGGAATTAACCAATAATAAATTATAAATTATTTATTTGCATATCTCTGAATTATGGATTTATATTGTTTTTTGCGATTCAATTAATTGATATTACACAGTGTGTTCCGGTATACAACAAAAATTCAAAACTTTGTTGAAATGTAAAACTTAATTTCTTCTTCTCAATGATGAAATTTGCCACATGAAATATTTTTTTAACGACACAGAATATTTTCTGTGTCTTTAATTGCATGCTGGAATTCTATAGCGTTCTTTCTGGTGGAAAGTTCTCCGATATTCTTTATATAAATGGACATGGACAAAATTTGTTATTGTCGTTTGTATTTATAATATTGTGTGATTATATTATGTCGACTTATTTATTTATTTATTTACGGCCAATTAGCCTTTTATACAATATTTTTTTTTACATAGGTACAATATCATAACAAAACAAAACATAGGTACCAAACACAAAATTAATAAATCAATATTACAAACATATATAAAAAACATGGGTAGGTATATAAAGGAGGAAGGGTTCCTACTAAGATGTTGATTCCTGATTATTGTCCATATAAATGTGATTGTAATGTGCAAATAGATTTAACTTTAGTATGTGGATTGGATCATGGAACAAGTCTATTAAATTATTGAATTTATTTCCGAGAATGTGAAGGCGATTTATAATAGAATGTTTGTGATAGTTGGTCCTTGCCTGCGCTTCCTGAAATAACATATTTTGTCTTGTAGAACGGTTTGGTACATGAAAATTGATCATAGCAATAAGTTCTGGGCAGTCAAAGTTTGAAATAAGTATTTTACTGAGGACTATGAGATCTAATATTACACGTCTGTCAGATAGCTTTATTGTCATACCGAGTTCGACCAGTAAGTGCTCATAACAGAATTCATCATATGGGATTCCTAATCGAAAATTGATGTACCTCATAAATTTACGTTGAACTCTTTCTATGGAATTCACGTTAATTAATTATCATTGCTAATTAATCTTGTTTATTTATATACAAATATTCTTAGGGCTTTAAATAATTCACTGATTTGTTTTTTCTCCATCTCATCAAAATAATGATATTTTTGCCCTTTCCAATTGTGTAATGTTTTTGAATTTAATCTAATTTAAAATTATCTTTTAATTATTTTTTTTACGAACTGCTCCCTAAATACAGACATGCTGGCGGTGCGGAGTTGGGGCGATTTTGTGGTGATATTAAAAAGTTGTTTGGTTAATTTTGTAAATTTTTGGCTGTCCTTGACTTGTATGTATGATATAGTGCGCTAACCGTTGTTGTTATGTAAAAAAAAATTCTATCTCTTTGTCTTAACTGATATTACCAAATGTCGTTTTTTTTTTGTTTTGTTTTTTAATACTTTTCAATTATGTATTATATGAACATTTTTATATTTTCATTTTTCTTTTAATTTTTTTGGTAGAAACTGTAACTCCCTTCAAAACACGAGTATGTATACCTCTTTTTGAAGGGATGTCATCTATGTGTTTTTTTATGTGTAAGTTTGTAAATTATTTCTGTTTGTGTTATGTTATTATGCATAAATAAATAAATAAATTATTTACTCTCATTAACAATTTTTTTTCAATACTTTATTTCTTGATTCCATAACTGACATTTTCATTTGACTAATTATTGTTAGTATAATACACTCACTTTATTATTTTCCATTATTGTTTGACCATTAATTTCAAATAAAATTCATTTTGTTATTTTCAATTTATTTTTTCATACCTAAATTAAGTTTCATTCGTCTCTCAAATTGTTATTGTTGTTTAAAATTTTTTTTTTAATTTTAACATGTACCTAAAAGGCTCTGCCCAGTAGAAGTGTTAATAAATAAATTAAATAAATAAATATACAGGAGTTCTCACCTTTCTCCCGTTGTCTGTAGAATGGATTGACGTAAGCACCCTAAATTTATACCCCTTCCTCATCATTTATGAGTTATTTCGTGTTAGTTGGAAGATATTTCTTCTGCGACAAACTCACCCTTTGTACAATATTTTCACTCAATAATTTTGTAATTGTTTGTTTGTTATTGTGTAATAACGAAGCAGGCAGAAAGGATAAGGCCACTTACTCTCATTCTTGAAAATGTTTTTCACTTCCATAACTTTAACGCAATTCCTCATACATGTTCTCTTATTCAATATACTCATTAGCACATATCCATCCTGCAGTTTCTGAGCTACAACATTTTAATTCTCTGGTGACCATATCACTGAATATCTTTTCTTTGTTTGACAATATGTCTCAAAATACGCCGTTGTGTGGAAAACCATTGCATGGATCGGTTTATGAATCGTAAGATCTTCTGAATAATATTATTAATAATCACTCATTGATTCCAGGTATTAAAACTATCATATTTTATTCACATTCTTTCAAGTTTCATAAATTTTTACATTCCATATTCTTATCATAGCCTGGCCTGACCAACCCCATATTGAAAAGTTTTCCTGCAATGATTTTTATCTGATTATTCTCTCTATTTCACTCTCTCTCTCTCTCTTCGTTGAGTTGTGATGATCTCTGGATAGTCCCTCACGGACAACCCTCAGCCATCCTCTTCTGTCGACTTAAATTGCCAGAGTTACAGCCTGCTTGATCTGATCTGTCCAAGGCATTATTATTCTTCTTTTTGTGTCGGTCAGTAAACAATAAATAACAAAAACTCCAAATTCTCGTCTACACTCCCATTCCCTCTCAGAAAACTCTCTTGCAGCTCCCCCTAAGTGAGTTCGCCTCACGAATTCCTCCCAGTGACACTGTCTGGGAGCCATTGTGCATGTCAGGAGGTGTCCAGTGTTTTGCTCCTCTCCACAGACACGCCGTGCTCTCAGCCAAACCCCATCTCTGAAGGCTCTTTCTGCCTCTGGTATTAATATCACATAAATAGGCAGCCTGTATACAATATTGTCATAGATTGTTTGCACGTATTATAATTATTTTGACATGCAATACGTCACGCTCAATCAAACATATTCAAAACAAGTTAATTTATGATTATAAATTTCAATTTGTTGGGTTTTCCTAAATATTTGGGGATTTTGACTGTTTACTTTTATTGAAATTAAATGTCATTGAATAATATCGATTAAAATTAAACAAAAAACAAGGATGCCTGTATGAACATCTAGTAATTTTTTAGCTACTTCAGGAGTACCTCAGGGCTCCAATTTGGGACCATTGCTTTTTTCATTATTTATCAATGATATTGGGGTTGATATTCGCTTTTCGGAATATCTTCTGTTTGCCGACGACCTTAAAATTTTCAAAAGAATAGAGTGTACTGAGGATGCATTGAGGTTGCAATCGGACATTGATGCTGTCGTAGATTGGTCATCCAGAAATAAACTTCCGTTTAGTGTGCAAAAATGTAGTGTTATGTATTCGCGATCCAGTCAGCCAATTGAATACGATTATTCGATGAATGATTTGCCACTTTCTAGAGTTGAAAGATGTAAGGATCTTGGCGTCCTTTTCACTCGTAACTTTCATTTTGGGGAACACATTGTTGAACAAACCAACAGAGCTTTTAAAGTTCTGGGTTTTGTATTGAGGCATTCGAAGCATTTTCGCGAACAAAATATGGTGACCCTGCTTTACAATACGCTTATGCGAAGCATTCTCGAATCGGGATCAATAATTTGGAGTCCTCATGAAGACTCGTACATTTTGATGTTGGAAAGAGTGCAAAAGCGGTTTTTGAGGTGGTTATATCAATTTACATATGGTTACTACCCATATCTGTTTCCATCTGCATTTGTAATGGGCAGTCTTGGATATAACACCCTTGAGCATCGTAGGAGCGTCTTTTACGCGAGACATCTTTTCAAGTTGCTGAATGGTATAATTAGTAATTCGAAAGTACTGAGGGAGTTTAATTTTTATATACCAGCATCGTATAGTCGCTCACGTCAGCATATGCTATTCTATCCACCTACAAGCCGGACAAATATTCTCGCGGAATCACCAATAGCTAAAGCAATTGGATTGTTTAATAGTATTTCCCAGAATGTGGACATATTCCACATAACATACGGAGAATTTGTAGGGAAGGTGGAAACACTTTTGTAAATATTTGTTTTCTCTGGGATCGCATTGGCCGAAGGCTGTAATGGTCCCAGTAGATTATGGTGTTGTTAAAATAATAATAATAATGCCTTTGTCTACGGTTTCTGACGACTCGGACAATCATTTTTCGCCATATATTCTTTTTTTATTATAAGAACATTATAGTCTCAGAAATGTCATAGTAATGAGTGACTGATTGATGCAGAGATAAGATTTTTTTTTTTTTTTTAAAAGATATATCTGGGTTTTGTTTGTTATAAACCCAAATACAACCTTATACACCTTTCACAGTAAGCTACTAAAAGCTTGTGTCGTGAAAGGGGAGTTTGCCGGCACCTGGTATCGAACCACCGACCCCATGTTCACGAGGCCGAGACTCTACCTCCAGGCTACCGACGAACTCAATTTGAAGTGTAACTCAATACTCAATCTCTGAATGAAGTGAATTGGTTTCAGTTCTGTGCTCCCGAGTGGAGCATTTTTTATTTATTTATTATAAAACATAATAATGCATATACATATTTATTTTTATTTATTTATTTATTATTAATCAATAGACGGCATAAGCCTTTATACAATACATAGTAATACATAATATCAGTTAATACATAATAACAATTCTAATAGTTAACAAAATTATTAATAATAATAATATTTGGCTAGTACAACTGCACTCAATGAGTGCGGCCAGGTACCCAAGCAGTGCAACACAATAAATAATGAATAATATTGCAATATAACACATTTACTTAAAAATACACTTAAAATTAAATAATTTCCTATCCCATCCCGTAAATAAATTTTTCAATGAAAGAAAATAAAAAATTATAACCACTAAGAAGTCAATGTGAGCAAAATCGTTGGATGAAGGAGGAAAAAACCACTGGAGTAGTCAATGGTCTTTCGGGGAGTAGATAGAGAATGGTTAAAATTATTTTGTTTCAAATTTTTATATTGCAATCACTGTTACATTTCATCCAACACATTAAATTGTATGGACTAGAAATTCAAAGGAAAAATTGCTAATGCAACGAAAATAATTTCATAACAATCAGTCTTAAACAAGTGTTGGCTGAAAAAGATACAATCATATCTCCCTTTGGTCTTGCGTTGTAGATGCATGTATAAAATTGCATCAGGTTAGTTGGAAGAGATCGCACCTTTGCGATAAACTCAGCCTCTGTATATTGATTTATTTAATTTGAATGTTTACCTTCCATGAAGTTGTATTCAATCAATCTTCTTCTTTTCGTGTCGGTCAGCAAACGATGGTCTATATTCCCATTCCCTCCCAGAAAGCCACGACCTCTCTTGCAGCTTCCCCCAGATGAGTTTGCTTCACGGATTCTTCCAAATGACACTGTCTGGAAGCCATTGGACATGTCAGGAGGTGCCCAGTATTTTGTTCTTCTCCACAGTCACACACTGTGCTGTCAGCCAAACCCCATCTCTGAAGATTCTTCCTAGTGCATCCCACTCCTGTTCTGATCTTATTGAGGGTTTTCCACATTGGCCATGGTAGGTCATGGCCCGAAGGCAGGGCTTCCACTAGGATATTAAATATTGCCTCTTGTGTGTTTTCCGCTGTGTCTTTCCACAGGCGCGCTCTTGCAATCTCCAGGTGTTGTTGGCCAGGGGTGTGGTTGCGTTAAGAAAGCTCCTCCTGGATTTGAGGCGGCTTGGTGGAGGAAGGTGTCCATGCAGCATGTGTCTCTGATCTGTAATTAATGTACAGTAAAGAATGTATAAATAAATAAATAAAAGTATTTTACTGTTGATACAAAATATATTATTAGAAGTGCACCTTTTTACAACAGTGATCAACTCTCACCACAGTTTGCTAATATTATGTTCATATAGACGTACATATATATAATATAGGCACATAACAAATTTTATGTTGCAGACTTGAAGGGCATGGATTATTTTTATTTTGTTGTAAGGGTCCCATTATGGCTTTGTCATGTATACAGGATGTGCAATGCTTAAGTATAAGTGAGAAATAAACCATTAGGTGCCTTCTTTATGTTCTGGAGTGAAAACAGCACAATAATGCATATTATTATTAATTATGGAATATACTTATTATGTTTTCTGAGAAAATAAGTACTAAATTACTATAGTCTATAACTCTATGCAATAAAGGTTGATGGTTTCGTGTGATTATTTCAATGCTTATAATTTTATCTATAAAACCATTCATTTTGCATTATTGTTCGATACCATTTAAAAGAAGTTACGACTCACACAGCAGGGAGGTATGTTTTTGACATTTTCAAAAATGCAAATGTTATTTCTCTAGTCTAGTAAGAAGAGGAACAAATTCAATATGGATAGCATACTTGCCTCTTCTTCATACCATCATTTTAAGTAGACCAGATAATTTTTATTTTATTTATTTAAAATATTTTTTACAATATAATATGTTATAAGATACTTATCTAAATACACTTATATATAAACTTAATGCTACTCAAATATTCAATATTGTATACCTCTCCAATAAAGAATAACTTGTGTTTGGAGAGGGAGTACTGATGCTTTCTTTATTTATCTTTAGATATATCACTGTTTTTCACTATTTGTAGTGTAATATTATTTTTCATTCGATTGTATTTATGATTTCCTTTTTAAATATTTTAATATTGTTTGCTGCGCGAATTTATTTATTAAATAAATTATTAGTGCACAATACCATTCTGGTATCGTCACTTATGTATGCAAGCGAAATGTGGACATGGTTGAAGAGGGACGAAAGTGGAATAAATGCTGTGGAGATGAGATCGCTGATGAGGATGGTTGATAAAACATTGCGTGATAGAGTGAGGAATGAGGATATTAGAAGAATGAGTGGATGCAAGAGAAGTGTTGTGGATAAAATGCGTGTAAATAAATTGAGATGGTTTGGTCATGTGGAACAAATAGAAGAGGAAAGAATGACAAAGAGGATATACTTGTCTGAAAGGAGGGGTGTGAGGAAGCGCAAGCGTCCGAGAACTACATGACTTGATCATGTAGATCAATTTCTCAAGGAAGGTCGTGTTTTGAATAAGAGAAATTGAGGTGCGTGCATGAGAAATTATATGACTGCAGAGAAAGCAAAAGAAGTATGTAAGTACAGATCTATATGGCGTTCCGTTCTCTCTGCTTACCTCACTTGGGACATGGTGTGAGGGTACAGTATAGTAATATATGGCGTGAGGGAATAGATAGATAGATAGAAATAAATTTTTAGTATAGAATATAATTCTATGATATACGATTGATTTTAATGTTAATTAACCACATTAATAGTTGATGTTATGATATACAACATGCGCAGTAAATAGATATACAATGTATGTACATATTGTTATTGCAGAAATGCGACCCCTGAAAATATTAAATATGACCTAGCAGACAGTTTAGATTTTTTGTAAAATTAGTTCTATTTGCATTTTATGTTAGTTCTCAGTGAATAGACTTACTGAGCCCAATAGAGCCGGTTATGTAGAATCGCCTACCGGTGCCATTGAGAGATAGTTAAACTGTCACCAGCAGGGCTACTCTTGACAAAACTAAACACGATCTTAATCTAATCTTGATCTTGATCATACGACGCACGAAGTGACTATTGGCCAAAAATACACGCAAACCGATCGCGCGTTAGCGGTAGTGCGGTGTTTATGACCATAGTCCCTTCGTGCGTCGTATGATCAAGATCAAGACTAGATTAAGATTGTGCTTAGTTTTGTCAAGAGTAACCCTGCAGCTTCAGAAGCAAATTAAAAACTGAACTCTTCACTGGCGCCCTTGAGATGGTCTAGGGACTATTAAAGGGCGTCAAAAATAATATCATCCAAAATCATCATCATCATCATCATCAGTGTATTCCGAAATATTTTATAAATATTTATTTATTCATTCTTTGCTGTACTTATATATTATTATATAATTTTATATAAAAATGCATTCAAATTATATATTATCAATACACAGAGGGCGAGTTTATCGCAAAGGCGCGATCTCTTCCAACTATATATTTATTATTCATAAATACTCAATCAAAGATATGTCTATGTACTTAATAATGTTATACAATGGCATTTTGATAGTTGAACTTTACAAATAAAAATTCTACTTTTGTTCACGTAATTTTATAGTTTTTCACCCGAGAAACGATATGATAATGAAATGATTGTCAATAAATGCACTTTCAAAAATCAAAGTTTTGATGCGTTTATCTAAACGTAACAAATTCCGACAATAATCATCTAGTTACAGTCAGCTTTTATTTCCACATAATAATATATGGCGCTAGTGTCAATGAAAAGAAAATCTTTGCCACAATCTTTGCTGAAAAATAATACGTCACACGAAAAGAAATGTCAAAAGTTGTTTTTCTCATGCGCGTTGCGCATTTTTTGGCGTTTCTCTAAATTGTGGGTGTGTACCGGCCGGCCGCGGACATTTTGCGAAAAATAAGGATCTTTCATCATATACAGGTATACTATTAAAAAATGACAAAACAATACTCATTGGCATTTGCTTTTAACTAATAATATTCATGGTGAATGTGGCCTGAAACTTTGCTTTTAATTTTATTACATGCGCATTAAAGTGAAAAGTTTTTGCCTTTTTGGGCATGAGTAGAATTAACAATAAATAACATAATCAGCCACCTGTTGCATCATTAATCCTCTTACTCGATAGAATAAGGCGTGTTTTAAAGTTATTGACTAATATTTCATTTTCTAACGCAGGTTATAAAGTTGCCAAATATTATACCTGTGTTTAATTATAATTATTGTTTGTTAAATGATATGGTTCGATGTATGATTCATCGGACCCTTCACGATATCCAACTATTGTTTGTAGATTAGAAAATTAATAAGTGATGTATTTATTTCAATCTTCTCAATAGCAAATCAGTGGTTTAGGATTGAAAGTTGGACAAATTAAGTTTTTTTTTTAACCAAGTAGGTATCCATAATATTCTTAGCTATGGATTCTATAAAACTGCGTTTACCAAAATAGTGAAATAGTAAAAATTCCAGATAAGGTGAACCATCAAAATTAATATTACGAATTTTCTACTTACATTCACATAATAAATTATATAGTTAATAAATTCCTGATTTTCACACAAGAAATGATATTCAAAGACGTTTTCTCGTTAACAGAGTCGTGAATGAGTGGATTAGTTTGCCTACTGCCTTGGTCGTTGCAAGGAACACCAATTTGTTCAAGAACGGGCTTGACAGTATAGAGTGACATCAATAGTGTGGATATCAAGCACATCAGCTCTAGCTGCCTGCTTGATAGCTTATAGTAATAATTATAATTATGAAATGATTGTCAATAAAGGTGCTTTTGCATAAAATTACACAAGATTAACTCTAATTTAATCTACAAATCTGACCATCTCAAAGGCGCCGTGACTTCTCCCGAACAGCAGCGTTTGCGGGTAATCTGTTCCAGGCAGTTATTACAGTATACAATAAAAATACTAGGTTAAGTAATCTAGAATGTATATGCCTTATACCGAGTTCGTCGGTAGCCTGGAGGTAGAGTATCAACCTTGTGAACAAGGGGTCCGTGGTTCGATACCAGGTGCCGGCAAACTCCCCTTTCACGACACACGCTTTTAGTAGCTTACTGTGAAAGGTGTATAAGGTTGTATTTGGGTTTATACCAAAACCCAGATAAGTATATCTTTTTAAAAAAAAAATTCTATACTTTTTTGAGGGGGTCCAGTAATTTTATAATTTCTTATCCAGGCACTATTTCTTTTTCAAATTGTTTTTCGGTACGTTTAAAAAATCAACAAACAGCAAAGTAAATTTTTCCTATAACAGCGTTCAGCTTTGTATATTAGTGTGCTCTGCGGTTCAGCATTGATGATATGTCACCCATTCCAAATGGTACTTGTTTTTGTGGCACTGAGAGGATTACCTGTATATATATAATTGTTGCATGCGTCTAGTCCATCGGTTTCCGCATTTGAAGCAGGGTAATGGTATAGATCAGTGGTTGGCAACCTATTACGCCCAGGTAGTTGGAATATCCGCTACTATTGATAGATAGGTTATTGAAACCGGCCATTGGACATTTTGAATTACCCAACAACAAATATGATGATATCTTTTTTTATGAAATTATTCAATCATTCAAAATACCAGTACATTGATAAAAAAATAAGGTGAATCAATAATAATTTTAAGTAAATAACTTAAAATAAAAAATTTACACTCTTATCATAGAATTTAAAGTGCAACACTCCCTTTCTAAAAAAATCAAAACCATGATAGTAAATAAAAGTATGGTTTTATGAAATAAATCTTTATTTTGATATACTTAATTACTTCCGTAGCTATTCCTGTCTGCCGCTGAACATAAGCCTCCCCCATATGTCTCCAGTCACTTCTGTCCTGAACTTTCTGCAACCAGTCACCAGCGATTCTTCTAATGTCGTTAGACCAGTGTGTGGGAGGTCTTCCTCTACTCCATTTATCTTCACAAGATCTCCACTCCACTACCCTTTTTGTCCATCTTTGAGTCTAGCAACAAGCCCTGCCCATGACCACTTTAACCTTGCCACTCTTTCAACAACATCCATAACTCCCAATCTACGTATCTCAGTGTTTGTAATGCGATCAAAGAGTTTTATTTGTAGCATCGCTCTTTCCTTTCGTGCTTCCTTTGTGCTACTCGAAGTTTCTTGTTTTTTAAATATTTACATATGCATGTATATATCTCTACGTGGGAGCGAAACTACACCGTATCGAATTTCGGCCGAAATAACTTATAAACATAGTATTGTAGTCCTTGTTGTGCTCTTTTAAATGACATAATATTCATGTGTCTTGAAAACAAGTTATTTATATTTTGAAATATCCGTTAACAAAAAAATTGACAAATTTTGTTAAAGCAAAACAACACCATTTTAATGCAATGTTTGAAATTTTTCACAAAAGTGTGAGATTTGATGACTAGCAATCATTCACAATAATTTTTAAGAGTAATATCGTGTTAACTATTCGTGAGAAATAAATATTATTTTGTTGAAAAACTTTGGACGGCCATACTGAAAAATGGCATCCATTGCGATAGTGTAGTTTCGCTCCGGCGTGCAGATATTTCATCTTATGAAATAATTGTTTTTTTTTTCAAAATATTTTGACTATTACCCACTTATCAAATGATTTTTTTTAGCCAGTCTTTCAAAAGGTTGCCTACCACCAATATATACAGATAGAGAGATGGTCTATATTGAGGCAGCTAAAATATGTGACAAACATTTGCTATTATTTTGTCTTCTGATTACTACGCTGTGAAATTGATTATTAATTACTACAATTGCGTTGATCTCTTGACATTAGGAAAGATAATGACTGGCTCTCTGGATATCGCTGAATTACGGACACTGATAAACTTTCGCATCTCGTTTCAGAGCATGAGAAGTCAGACGCCATTATTCCTATTTCCATATCATTTTATTATTATCATTTTCATAGACCTATCAATAGAAGACTATGTATATGTAATGTATCTATATATATAAAAGAAAGTGGTGTTAGTAACACCATTTATAACTCAAGAATGGTTGTACCGATTTGAATGAACTCTGATTTGTTGGATTCTTCTCCGCCCCGAATAGCCGATAGGCTATCAAAATATCTTACAAATTCACGGGAAGAAAAATTACGAAGAAAATTATTTTCGCCATACATTTTTAATTTCAATATAAAATGCGATATGGAGCATTATAAAAAAATCAACGATGATGTTATTTTATAGATTGGTCTATTTGTAGAATAATTTTTGTATACATTTTCAAATTAGAATCGTTATCCCATACAATTTAACATCTGTGGTTCTGAAATTTCAATTTTGAAAAAATCATGATTTAAAATGAATAGGCATCTACCTAACAAATAAATTTGTACCTACATATATTGCGTACAGTAGATAATAAACAAATCTGAGTTAATTATAGTTGTTCAATATAAATGATTTTTTTTTTTACACTATGCGATGACACACTTGAACAATTACTGGAGTTTGTAAAGAGATTAAAAATATTTATTTATTTATTTATTAAATACACGGCTAATGCCTTTTACAAAATATTGACACTCATTGATTCTTAGGCGATACGTAATTCGCTGGGTCAGCTAGTTGATTATAAATTTCTATCTCTATACCATCACGGCATATCCCACAAGTGGGGTAGCCAGCAGACCAGCTGCATATAAAATATGCAAGCTGTCTTCTCCGTGCCAATATAAAATCAAGACATTCAGGATGGGTGGCAAACCTCATCGCTGAATTTAAGATGTAAAATGTCTTATTTTTTCGAACACCTGCCTTTTACAGGACACTCGAAAACTTATGGAGAAGAGTGGGAGACCAATTCTTTACCGGGTTCTCCACGGGATTCTTCTGCACGTAATTTTAATGATAATATTCCATTTCCGTGTGTTAACAATGAAAATAAAGTATTTTAACAGATTTCCCGAGAGGAGCCTTCAAGGGTGGTATATAGATAAATATTCTAAGTACAGCTTGACTTTCTGTACAGTGTCCCCAGCTAAGAATAGATCTCCCACTTTTTTCTGTAGGTTTTTAGTGCCCCAAAAAAGGCAGGTGCATGTGAAACATCACAAAGTATACATTTATTATTATTATTATCTCATATTTCATTTATTTAACAAAACAATATTAGATTCTACATTATTTATTTATTATTAAAAGCTATCAAGTAGGCATGTGTTTGATATCCACACTATTGAAGTCACTCTATACTGTCAAACAAATTGGTGTTCCTTGCAACGACCAATGCAGCAGGCAACCTATTCCACTCATCTACAACTCAGTTTACGAGGAAATGTCTTTGAGTGTTTAGAATGTTTACTAATTTTTTTATTGTTTAACCGGATTTGGGTGCAGATGACAAAACCAATCAGAAACCTCGATTGGATTCGTAAGCGTTGGGACACCTTTCTCACTTCTTCCGATTAGATTCTACACAATGTTGCATTGTGTAGACATGGTTCTCCAATCGAGGTTTCTGATTGGTAATGTCTTTGAGGGTTCTGAGTGAATCTATTTAACATCATCATCCTTATATGGTTCACTCGCGGAGTCCCAGGACAGAAATGATCTCCTGCTCCTTTTTCCTGTAATAGGCAGGTTTTCATAGAAACAACAATAACCTAAAAGAATATTATTCAAACGTTGCCTCATCTGAAACTCACTTTTGTATGAAACAGGAAAGGTGTCCCGATGCTTTTGAATCGGCTTAGGTTGATTTAAATCCACTTTACCTCTGATATAAATTCACCAATCCCACAAATTCCTATTATGTTTGTCATTTTTTTTTTTTGTACAAACTGACAAACTTCAATTGAATCTTTAGCGCAGAGAAATTTTGATGACCTCTAAAATAATTTTTATCTCTTTTCCCCTTTGTTGAATCTTATGCAGAATTTGTGCTATTTTTTTTTTAGTGAATTTAATTTGTTATCCAATATCAATATAATGGGAATTTAAGAAAAATGGTGCAAATTTGGCCAATAATACGAATTTTTCACAAAAAAAAATCAGCTCCAAAAATGGTACAGAAAATTAGAAATATTATGGTGCTTTATATATTTTTAAATTTGCATTTTTAGGGCTTTGATCACTAGTTGAAAAAGCAATTTTCGCACTTCGCCGCAAAAAAGTCTACCCATGGCGGAACAGTGTGTGATGTCATCAGCCGCTATAGACTAGTGATGTAATGAATGTGTGATTTTGGATATTCGCGAATGCGAATATTTGTTGCCGACATTCGCGAATGGGAATATTTGCGAATGCGAATTCGAATACGAATATTCGTTACATCACTACTATAGACAGTAGTACTAAGAGTAAAATGTGTGACAATACAACTTAGCGCCTACCGACGTCACAACGGGCTAATTCAATAACATGGCATTTAAAATTTTGACACAAAATATGGATTTTTAAAATAAAAATAATGAGTGAAAAGTTTTATTTTATCGTTTATTATTAGGATATTCGTGATCAGCGTATATTTCTTAATATAAATTGATATTCCTGACACATGCATGTTCCCCATTATTGTTGTTTGTAACGTTATTTAGTAATTATATAGTGTCCGGGTAACAATTGCAAAATATATTGCATGCCTAACATGAAAATTCTGATATATGTTTGTTAATTTAGTGCGTAATAATAATTTGATAGAAATAGGTATAATACAAAGATCAAGGTTAAAATAATGTGTCAAAACAAGAATTCTAATAAGTGATTCATTTCTGAATTTCAAAATTTTCAGTAAATTATAGGTCAAGGTATTCATTCATTTATTCATTCATTCACACCATCATGACATTTCCCACTAATGGGGTAGCCATCAGACAAACTGTATGTAAGAAACAAATTGCAAGTTGTCCTCACTGTGCCAATAAAAAATTAGGACATTCTGGATGGGTAACATAACTCATCGTTGAACCGAAGACGTTACTTGTCTTAAACGTGACCCAAACACAATAACAGTTAAAAAATGAAATTCTGTTCTGTGAAGTTTCTGGCAAAGAATAGGTCTTCAACACTTTTCAGTTACTTTTCCACCAATGTGCTGGACAAGATCAATACAGCAAACAAGTCCTGCTCCCATGACCCCTCACCGCGTATTTTGAAAGTATACAATGCCATTACGCACACATTGGGACTGCTCGTGTATAGTTTCAAATATTAATAAGCATAAATATTTTTAAAAACTATACATGGTTGTTTTTATTATTAATAAAAAATTAATAATAAAAACAAGACGTAAAAAATAAGTCCCAACCTGTGCGTAATGGCGTTGTATACTTTCAAAATACGCTTCACTGTATCAGCGTCAGAAAGTATACGCGACAATTACGCAGAAATCGTGTATATTTTCTGAGACTATTTTTCGTTACACAATTTGAAAACATACATTGCAAGAACACTATGAATGCGTAATGGCGTTGTATACTTTCAAAATACGCCCCCTCACCTGGAACTGACTCCCCGAAGACCTTTGTAAAAACCAACCAATAACAACGTTCAGAAGCAAGTTGAAGACATCGTTCCTCCAATATAGTTTCCCACGCCCTTGAGATGGATGCTGCATTAAACGACACCGAACAAATCATTCAACATACATAAAAAATTTATTTAGTCTGACGACACATTACGTTCAATACACTGAACATTACACTACATTATCCGTTTGAATGCCAACCAATTCATATACCTATGTGATCCCAAAAATGCCGTGCAAAATTTGGATTTCTTTATAAAAAAATTCATTAAAAAATTGTGTAATTTCATAAATGTTTAATCGTATTTCTTAATTAAATAAATATTTTTAGAAAAAAGATTGAAATAAAAATAATACAATAATGAATGTATAAATAAAAGAATGAATGAGAACAGAATAACCAAAAAAATATTTTTGGTTGAGAGGAATGGTACTCGGAGACTTGACCATCTGAGGATCAAATGGCGAGAACACATAAACCAGATCCTGGAGGACGACCACGTGTTGAGCACATTGAACAGGAGAACATGCATGAGGAGTTGTACGACATTGATGGGAGCAAAAGGCGTGTGCAAGGAGAGAAGGAAGTGAGCTCGATCCTTTTTGCCTCACCCCCCCCCCCCCATCCTAAATAATATGTTTAACTTCTATTCCATCATGGCATATCCCACAAGTGGGGTAGGCAATCGTTAATCTACAACGTAATTAGTATTCACTGCATGCTTTCAAATTACTTGTACTGGGAACCATGATTCAAATACTGCTTTGTTTCAATTGTCTTGTGCTGTCCTCTTTGTCTTGCTTATGTTTCATCATTCGCTTAACTCATGGTGTAAAACATTGTCCAATAAACATTTTTATTGTATGTAAATTTTCTTGTTTTAAGTGCATTGTTTTATTTCTAGTTTGGTGTTATGATCAATCATGAATCCAGACCCCAAACAGTACAAGAAAAGGGGAGGCACCTCGAATGTGGAGGGCATCAAATTCCCAATTATGCTCATGATTGAATTATTAGTGAATGCTTTGTATAAGACCAAACAAGGATTTATAGAGTCCTTTGAATTTCTCAGTTTATCCATAGGAGAAACGGAAAGAATTTTTCGGCTTCATTATACGGAAAAATCTTTGTCACAGAAAATATTTCTTAAAACTAAGTACAAGGAAACAGATAATGAAATAGATAATGGTAAGTCTCAATCTCACAACGAACTGTCCCAAATATATCCTACAGAAGATGCTCAAAACAAGCAATGTCAAGACGAATGTAAATACATTAAAATATCTCTTAAGAAGCTATTTTACTTTTACCAGAAGCTGAGATCTAATAAAGAAAATGATTTTTGTGAAAATAGCAAGTTGGTGTTGTACACAAACAGTTCATTCTGTTTTGAAGAGGGAGAATATATTTCCATTGACTATGCAAATGAACAGCTGACCATGTTTAAGAATATTGGTAAATGGTTTTCTCTCAACACTGAGGGTAATGTTGAAAGTTTATACAACTTATTAAAAGATGATATCAATTTGGAAGAAGTTAAGTGTTTTTTAAATGAAACTGTTTTTCTGACAAATCAACCAGATATTCAATCTATGAAGGAAGAAATCAAAATTAAATTATCAGAACAGTACTTTAATCCATCATTTAACATAAAAGAATCATTTTCTCTGTTGGAGAATAAAATGACGGCTTGGTGGCAGAATAGTTCTTCTTGTATTGACGAGCTAAATACTTTTGTACAACACTCCATGAAAGTGGGGATCACATTTGGTGTAATATCTCCCGATGAATATTTCACAGGCAGAGATGCAAAGTTTGATGATATTAAAAAACTTCACAACGATTCAAAAAATATAGTGGCTGTGTGTGGGCTGGGAGGCGTAGGAAAAACGGAGTTAATTAAGAAATATGTGTCGCTGGACAACTCTCTGTATAATGGTAATGTTATTTGGATTAATGCTCTACAGTTGCAACAGTCATGCAGAGGTGTTGCTGAAATGCTAGGAATTGATCATGAGCACATTAAAGAAATCAGCGATCTTATCGAACAGATATATAACTATTTTGATCAATCCAAGTGTCTGTTTATTTTTGATAATGTTTCAAAGCTGCAAGACTTGAAACCTGTTATGAAACCTCTCATGAATTTGGAGAGTCAACCGTATTTCATTATTACATCTAGAGATAGAGATGCTCCAGATCAAAGTATTTGTGTTGTAGATTTGGATGTTTTAGAAGAAGAGGAAGCTATACAACTTGTGTGTTTTTCTTTGAGTATTATACCCGATGAAAATGTTGAAAGGCTTGTAAAACTTTTGAATCGATATCCTTTAGCTCTACGTCAAGCTATTTCTTACATAGCTACAACCAGTATTTCTGTGTTCATTGAAAACCATAATGAAACAATAAACAACGTGTTGCATTTGGAACTGCCTGATTATGAAGCTATTACAGCCACCACTTGGAATGTAACCATGAACAAGATTAGGGAGTTGGACCATGGTGATTTCGCAGAGTTAATATTAAAAATGTCTGACATAGCTACAACCAGTATTTCTGTGTTCATTGAGAACTATAATGAAAAAATAAAAGACGTGTTGCATTTGAAACTGCCTGTTTATGAAGCTACTACTGCCACTACTTGGAATGTGACCATGACCGAGCTTAGGAAGTTGGACCATGGTGCTTTCGCAGAGTTAATACTAAATATAATGGCTTACATCGCACCAACAGACATCACTAGTAAAATGTTTCTCCCATTGAGTCCTGACAACAATACAGACGAAATACGTTCCGGTATAAGATTGTTGGTTAAGTACTCCATGATAAAAGGTCAAGGGATTTTCACTGTGCATGAAATTGTGCAAAAAGTGTTCAGAATGCAGATTCGTGATTCAGGTAAAGAGGAAGAAATTTTAAGTAAAGTTCTATTGTTATTCAAGATCATTGACAAATCCGTAGTGGATCATGCTTTATATGCGTGGAGTTATGCCATTAACTACCCATGTTTCATTGATCAGTATGGAGACAATGGCTATCCAATAATGGAGTTGCTCTACGGTGAATCCAGGTTTACAGATGCTTTGGAATTTGCCAAATGTTGTGAGAACCTTTTGAAAAATGACAATCCTCGTGATACAGTTTGTCAGATTTTGAAAACATGGAAAGTAAGATCAAGAATACTAGTTTATCAATGTGATTACGAAAATGCATTAAGGGAATTTGATATAATTGGAGCTAAAGAAGTTGTTGCGTATGGTGAGAATACTGAAGAAGTATTGAACACAGAATATCACATCGGCACCATTAAGAGACAACAAGGACATTATGAAGAGGCCTTGAAAATCTTAAAGTCTCTCGTTAAGAGAGGAAATAACCAGAGCTATACTACACTAATGGCAAAAGATGAAATTGCAACAACACATAAAGAAAATGGTGAGTACATGAAAGCAATGGCTGAGTACAAAGAAATACTGAAAATCATGGAGAATGTCTTACAACAAGATAGTATTCCAGAGATGAAGGAATTGATTCTCACAACCATGGATAACATTGCATGTGTTGATGATTATCTGGGAAATTACAGAGACGCCGAAATTGGCTTCCAAGAAGTGCTCAAACTCAAATTAGAGTTTTTTAAAGAAAATCATCCATCTTATTCCAAATCAAGAAATAATTATGGTGTCTTACTCATTCGTCTGGGGAAATTTGAAGATGCATTGAAAATATTTGAGGCACGCTTAGAAAAGTTGAAAAAGGTTTATAACAATGGTCGTGGTCGTGCAGTAGTCATAGCCAATTACAACATTTCCTTGGCACAATTTCATCTCAAGGATTATGAAGAGGCTTGGAGAATCAATGTAACTAATTTAAAAGACAGCATTAAACTTTTTACAGAAATACACAAAATACCTCTTCAAATATCACAACTTAAAGGGGATATTCTGTACATGCAAGAAAAATATGATGATGCTAAGAAAGTTTTAGAAACTACCCTGAGAGATGCCAGGGAATTTTTCCAGAAGAAGGACAACTTGGAAATCCTACAAACGCATAACAGTATTGGATGTATACATCTTATAGAAGGAAACTTGCCAAAGGCTGAGGAGATATTCAAAGATGTTTACGGGAGGAAAGTTAAATGTTTGGGACAAAATCACCCCGAAACATTGATCACAATGCATTGCTTAGGGAAAGTTTATCAAAAGCAAAAGAAGATTCTTAAAGCTTTCTACCAATTCAACTCCGTATACAATAAGAGAAAGGCTCAACTCGGCGATGAACATTACCACACTGTAGAATCCCTCCAACAAATAAATGACTTACAGAATGACTTCAATATCTGGCAACACATTGCAAAACATTTTCTCTACATAACCGAAAAATATTCTATGGAATATATTTTGGCATTCTTGTGTATTTTTATGGCTGTGACTTATGCTTTCTTCTGAAAAAAATAATTTATTTAGCCGGTTAATGCGCTATTCAAATGGGCAACCCACTTCTGCAATATCTGAGTACTATTTTTTCCTTTAATACCTATTAGTGATGTAACGAATGTGTGAATTTGGATATTCGCATTTGTTGCCGACATTCGCGAATTCGAATAACGAATATTGACTTGCTTAAATTTTTATAATTGCTCAAACATTAAAATTTCTGCCCCCCGTCGCCGAATTTTCGAAATGGTATAGGAATTCAAAATATTTCAAAACTCTATCAGTTATTTTAGAAGGATTAACTATGTTACAGTTACGAGACATTTTGAATGTTTTTTAAGTATTCTACAATGCACATCCGTTATTTGATTATTTAAATCGCGATCGATTTCTGTAAACCTATACCATTGACGAGCGATATAATACTCAATATTTCAAAACTCCTGTTTTTTTAAAAAATATTTTCTTGCAGTGCCTTTTTCTACAATGTAACAGGTAAGTGTCCGGTACTTTTACCGAATATCCGATACTTAATTACCAAAATAATATTCGCAAAACATTTGCATATTTTTTGCAAATACGAATGGGAATGCGAATACATTGAAATCTACAAATATTTACGAATGGGAATACAAATATTCGTTACATCATTAATACCTATCAGTCGATATGTTACTTGTATCATTTAAGATGAATTGTTTTGATAGTATTTATTATAAACATAATTAAGAGAATATTTTATATTTTAACTCATAATGTATCAGAGGGGTACAACACTATTTCATTTTGTGGTTAAATTGACATAATCTTGATAAAAGCATTGTAATCCTCGTCATGTCCTTTTTGATGACATATGATATTATCTACAATTAGTTGGTGATGGTGCTCTGTGTATAATGATAATAAGCTGTATTTTTTAATGCACGGATCACATTCTCAAAGACGGCTGCGTGTCGAGTAAGAGAAATTGGCGTGTATGTATGAGAAAGTGGATGAATGTAAACGTAGCGAAAGAAGTATGTAAGGATAAATCAACGTGATGTACCATTCTCTCCGCTTATCCCCCCTGGGACACGGCATGAGTGTATAGATAGATAGATACATGTTTTTTTTAAATGCTCCACTACTTTTATAATCTTATCATTTTTGTATTTTCTATTGGGGCAAAATGGATGTGATAGATTGTTGGTTGTTGATGTGCTCTTTATGTAACGTCAGATTGTTTTTAAAGGCAAATGTATTGATAAAAAAATTGTGTCAAAGCGAAATAACGCTGCTTCAACTTGATATCATTATCTTATAAATTATAAAAGGTGATAGTAATGGCTAATAACTATGACTCACAGTCATTATTGATATTAATTTTGTGTTATTATTATTTATCGTGTCGAAACCCAAAAAAAAAACCAATCAAACTGATCTCCAGTACTGTGCAAAACGCACACCAGGTGGAGATCAACAAAAATATCCTCCATAGTGCATGTGACAGGGCACAATGGACACTCCAACAAGTGTTGCATGTTCTGTGCTGCACCACAGTCACACTATTTTGTGTTAATAAACAACTTGTTAGAATTAGTTAGAACACAACACAAGACACTCCAACAAGTGTTGCGTGTTCTGTGCTGCACCACAGTCACACTATTTTGTGTTAATAAACAACTTGTTAGAATTAGTTAGAACACAACACAAGATACTCCAACAAGTGTGGCATGTTCTGTGCTGCACCACAGGATTTTTTACTTAAAGAGTACTCTTAACCAAGCCTAAGTCGATTCGTAAGCGTCGAAACTCTGTGTTGTGCACTCCTTAAGGAAGTTCACATATGTATGTGTATCATATACAACATACATATCTAGTTAATACCTATTCAAATAGGTCGCCTATGGATGAGTGTGATCAATTAGAATGATTAATCTGGAGTAGTTCAAAATATGTTTTAACTTTTTAGAATTTAATGTAAATATGCTGAAAAAACTGTGGACGGCTATATTTTTATAATAGCTCTATTAGCTATTATAAAATGTTTACTAATCTTTTTTTATTCATCTTGGTTTGTAATTAGTTATCTTGATCATGATGTCATGTATATTTGGGACATTTAGAAAGAATGACTAAGAGAGCATATTAAGCAGCTTAGAGAAATGGTACTCTGGAATATTGCTGTCAGAGAATTAAATAACGATTATATTATAAACCAGATCCTGTCAACGAAACACGAGTTGGAACATATTGAGTATGAGAGGATGCATGAGATATTGTCTGACAGCGACAGATGTGAAAAGTGTATGCAAGTGTAAGTGGCGCCTGATCCTTTCTACCTACCCTGCGAGAAAAGCTGTGTAATGATGATGTTATCTATACTAATATTATGAAGAGGAAAGATTTGATTGTTTGTTTTGAATAGGCTCCAAAACTACTGAACCGATTTGAAAAATTCTATCACTTTTGGGAAGCTACACTATATCCCCGGGTGACATAGGCTATATTATATTTTCAAAAAAATTAGGGATCCTTACTAAAACTATATTGTTTTTTAAATACCTATCTACCCTTGCAAAGCCGGTGCGGACCGCTAGTATCTATTAAACGTCCAGCCATAGAATCTTCAAATGTCATGTAAAAGGCATGAATTCATAAATATCACATATGAGACTTATAACATAATTTTAATTTAGTAATGTTTTTAATGTTACATAGAGGACAATCTGTAAGTTTATTACATGTAGTATAGATGTAGTATATCTACCTCAATGCATTTATCTTATCATTTAACATGTAGGTATTTGTATTTTTAGCAATATATTTTTTTATTATAATTACTTAGTAAGTATATTGAAAATGCCTGAGAGGCCTATAAACTTGTTATTCATACTTTATTGACATTGAAATTCGCTTTGTGACAAGCCAACCTTTTATGAGATCAGATCCCAAAGATTGGCATGGAGTGGCCGCGTCGTCAGGTCCAGAGAAGTAAGATCAACTATTGTGGTTATTTTTAAATTTGTAACTTATTTATGATTTGTTATGTGTTGTCCACTGTCCAGTAATTAGATTTACAACTGTCAAGTTGGCGGTGGTGTATTATATTTAAATAAAATGAAATAAAAATGTGTTTCACAAATGCACTCGTTATCGAGTAATGTCACATTTTAAATAAATTTGCTTTCTGAACTTGTTCACAATTTCTTCAAACATTTCATAGTGAATAGTTTAACTGTGGTACAATTGAGCTCTGTCTTGCGGTTGCTCTGTGAAGTTGATGCGGTGCGTGATGACGCACCATAAGGGTGTTTGAGGATGCATTTAGTTTTAATATTAATTTAGATTTATGTTGCATTTATAAAACTTAATATTAAGGTTTTTTTATTCTGTATTATTTTTTATATGATTATTTTTGTTGTTGTTTATTTCATTATTAATGTGTTACCACTCTGCATAATATTATTTATTTTTTATATAATTTTTATATATTTTAAATGTTTCCTCATGGATTACCAAGATCAACAAACAAAAAATAAATGCATTGAATTTTCATACTGGCACTGTTTTTGCTATTTTTAGAGAGGAACTTTTGTGGTTTGTATTGTATGTAATATTAATTTTTGTTCTATTTACTGTATGGACTGTTTTTTTGTTCTATTTATTGTATGAACTGTTTGTCCCTAGAAAGAAGTTAATAAATAAAAAAAATAATAGTTGATAAACAAATTGCATGTGCCATTTCAAACTGTTTCATTTTGGATGATCATCCAGAGTGTCGGGGTCAAAGCTGTTCATCGAAAGTGAACACGTCTATTCACACTTATTATATATTTTTTTTAAAAAAAAGATATATCTGGGTTTTTGTTATAAACCCAAATACAACCTTATACACCTTTCACAGTAAGCTACTAAAAGCTTGTGTCGTGAAAGGGGAGTTTGCCGGCACCTGTTATCGAACCACGGACCCCATGTTCACAAGGCCGAGACTCTACCTCCAGGCTACCGACGAACTCAAATATGACAGTTAATATAGCGCTGTATTGTGATAATAATCATATATTAATTGTGTCGTTGCACACGAAACAAGTGTTTCTTTCCACTATAAGTTATTGATTCCGACAGAGACGTCTTTCCACTTATCAGGTAATTATTATCGATTGATAATGAATGACCTGATAAGTGGCCTTTCTGGGGTGGTTTGTATCACAAAATGATGCTAAATAAATTGTCTAGATTATTATTATAGAATCCGAAACAAAGAATATTTGTATATACTTAGTTAAAAACAATCCATTCCTTGATTTGTCCAAACCACACATATCGTAATAGTCAAATTACTCGTCTTCACAACCCTAGCATAATATTATATTGTACTGTTGTATATAGATTGAAAATAAAGTCTGATTTATTTTAAATGACTGTCTGCTAATTTGTAAAAATCTATTTTAGTATTGTATTATTCACTTTGAAAGTTGTGAGCTAGTTTGTACTGGATATTGTGTAGTTTTGATAATGTTTCATTTAACTTTGATGCATTTTTTTAAGACTTAAACATCTCTGGTAAATTTAGGATCTTTGCTGGTCAACATATTAAATGTATATATTTGTTAACATATTCCGTAATTGACTGTTTGATCATGTAAAAATTCTAAAAAAAAAATTATATGTCCTCAATAGAAAAATATCATTTTTAGTCATGTTTTGCTAAAAATGTTGTAAATATTTTAAGTATATATTAACAGAGATTTTAGTAACCTACAGTTTGCTTATATTCAGAATGTTTAATATTTATTTTTTTATATTATGTACTGTTTTTTTGTATATAAGTATAGTTTAAATGCTCTATAATTTAAGTAATTATATTTTATTAATAATATATTCCATGTATGGGAACCGAATTATGTAATGCAACAATGTATCAGCCCATTAACAAATATTAATGTTTTATAGAGATGCAACGAATATTAGGCAACTATTCAGTATTCTGTCTATTCGGCAACATTTTTACAATTCGACCGAATACCGAATATTTATTCTATTATTCGGTGTTCTGCCGAATAAAGTTTAAATGTAAAACTGGAAGGAACTAATAGCTTGTAGATTGTTGCTATTTCATTGTCAGCTGCAGAAGCATAATTTTATTAATCCTGAAATATCTAATTAATTAATTAAATTTGATATGGAGTGAAACAACATAATATTATTACTGTTGTTGGAACACAGATATTTTGAAAAAATTTACTGCGCTGCAAGTCTAGTACATAATATATTATGTCTATGATGTACCTACATGGTCGGGAGTACCGCACGCTCTCACTATTGTTTTGCCTAATATTTGCCGAATATTCAGTTATTCGGCACACGATCTTGCATAATATTTGGTATTCGGTCAAATATACTATTCGTTGCATGGTTGCATCTCTAATGTTTTATATTGAACTCACAGTGAACACTTAACACTTGTACGGGTTGTGAGTTAAGAAACAAAAGAATGTATTACAGAATAGTATTATATTATTGAATATTTTTTACGAAGCAAAAATATGTGATGATATATTTTTTATTTTATTTTGCAGTTTGAAACATTGTTGCATAACACTGTATTGGCCGGGTTCACCCCTGCCTGGTGTGGGAGTCAGGGCAGGTTTTGCCCATTGCGACGTTGGCGAAATAGCAAACTGTTTTTTGTTGTGTCGTTTTATCTACTCCCTTTTTGGAAAGTAGGTTTGAGACGGTTTAATGTTTTCACACCATTCAGACATCGGCGACTCACTAACGTGTGCCATCTGAATGCGAAAGAACACCTCACTGCGGCCTTCTGTTAATCACTAATATTTATATATTATTTACTTAACCTTTGATATTTATGTTTTATTACTTGTATTATTCCTGTCCTACTTTTGTGTATTATTATTATTTTATATTATTTAAATTGAAAGAAGTAAATGAAGAGAGAGTGTGGTGTAAAAAAATCCTAAAGACTTTAAAATTATATACCCTACTCAATTTTGAGGGTATAAAAATTAATTATAAATCATTGTATGTAATGTATGCATGTATTACAAGTTTGGTGTGCTATTGAAGAATTTATTCTGTTTATGTAGGTGTATAATTTATGTACCCTACTCAATTTTAAGGGTATAAAAATTAATTATAAATCATTGTATTTAATGTACGCATGTATTAAAAGTTTAAAATATTTTTAATAAATTAAATGTTTGAATTTGTGTAAAAATAAAAATAATGGTTAAAAATATTTTTGAGAACTTATATTTATACAATGAGATTCTGTCTGTTTTTGAATACATAAATAAATAAATATATATAAAGGATTACAAAATTTTGTTTCACTATATTCCACCGCACTTTGACATTTACAGGGCATAGTACTAATATAGAAAACACAAAGGAAAAAAGTGCGCTCCATAATTTATTTATTTATTTAAATATCCATGGCGTGAACCTTTTACATGTTTAAAAGTTTACAAAACAAAATATACATTTCAAATTTCTCATTCACAACTCAGTTGGAGCAAGACAAGAACAAAAAATTGGCGAAGAACAAAACACAAATGGGAATCAATATTCATAATATCAATAACTTTAGTCAAATCACAAAATATTGGGGTGTCAGGATGTCAATGAAATGTTTAGCAATATGGCAAAAATTAAAATTGTAATAAAGTTAGGAGATGTCGAGTAGATAGAAGAAAGAAAAAAGAATCTTATCAGAAATGGTACATATAATTTTAATGTTATAAGTAATGTGGAAAATAATTAAAATGTCGTAAGAATTAGTCTGTAATAGATTGAAGTGTCAATAAATAATGGTCTATTCTGAAATGTTGGATTGATTAGAATTTCCAATGATCCAGATTTTCAGCCCTTCGCAGCACCTCATGCAAGGTCCCTCCCGTTGCTTCTTTCACCTGGTCACTCCATCTCATCGGTGTGTGTCCTCTTATGAATCTTTCATATCTGTCGTAGCTAGGGTTGCCACTTTTTTTTTCTGCAGATAAAGTACATTGGTCATTATAGACAAGAAAAAAAAAGTACGTAGTATCAAAATAAAGTACAATTTATTTTTCTTTATTTTCATGTTTAAAAAACATGTTTTTACTGCTTTTTGCAGTTTGTATCAAATAAATATCTCTACTAAAAAATTGCATAGCATCTTTTTTTTTTTTACAGTCTATATTTAAATTTAAGTAAAAAAAAATTAAACTATTTCGGCGATTCAGCACCAAGTGATAAATTTCGAAAAAATACTTACGTCTAAACTTTACAAAATCCCAAAGAAATCAAATCATGCGAAATAAAGTATTTTCGCGTACTTTATTTTTCTCATAAAGTATAAAGTACGATTATCTGAAATAACGTACAATACTTTATAATAAAGTGCGGGTGGCAACCCTAGTCGTAGCCATCAGAATAACCACATGCACCTTATTAAGTTGCGGGCAGAATATGAAAGGTGAAATCCAGCTCCGTAAAAGACAATAATATACATATGTTAGATATTTGGATGTGTGTGTGGAAGAGAAAGCCATTATGGTGATAGTTGTGTGAAAGAGATGGGGAATAGCAGAAAGTTGAATGCATCAGGATGGTTTGACAGTCATTTACATACTTTAGTATGTTATTCAGGCATGGTTGTGTTAGATTTGAACACAAAATAGTCGAGTCATTGTATTTGACGTCCTCGAATAAAAGGACATTATCTAAAGCAATTGTGTTTTATTTACTCTTTGCCCTCAACCAAACTTAAAAGTTAGCCATTAACATTATCCTATGTACCTACATGCATGTAGCTTGATCTGTGTGAATTGACTGTGCATTTCTTATTATGTTATGTATAGTATGTACGGGCAGGACAATCTAGAATGCACATATGCTACACAAAAGAGGAACTTCTCGCACTAGATAAGCGACACAGCAATACTAATAAACTTCTCACTGCTATACCCGAACAACTTCTCCGAACATCCCAAACCACCAATTTAAAAAGACGATATCGAGGATGTAGAGCCGGTAGTCACGTTAAAAATAAAACCAAAGCCCCACGCCATCTCCCAAAATCAACATGTTTCAGGATTGGCCATTGGAATGCCAGGTCGATCAGTAACAAGGTTGAAGATATTCATAATATCTTCGGCGAACACCATCTTCATCTACTAACACTCAACGAAACATGGCATGACAGCAGTGACTCTACTTCTATTAACGCGATACGAAATCACGGATACAAAGTGTTAGACAAAGCCAGACTCCGGGATCTTGCAAAAGACTACTCTACTTCCACCAACCACGGCGGAGTGGCAATTGTCCTCAAACCAGAGGTGCACATTTCAAAAATCTCTGACCTCGGATCATATAAAACATTTGAGTATATAGGCTGTAAAGTGTCTCTCAATGGGACGTCACTCATAGTAATAACAGTCTATAGACCGGGCTCATGTACTCCCACTAAAGATTTTTTTCTAGAACTCTCTTCAATCCTAGGGTCAACTTTGTCTTACCAAATACCCATTCTAATTACCGGTGACTTTAATATACACGTGGAAAGGCAACATGATCCATACTCCGAAAATATTAAAAAGCTGCTATCCGATGCAAATCTTGTCCAACACATCACTTCTCCTACTCATGACGCAGGGGGAACTCTTGACCTCCTCATTACATGCAATAAAATAGCTCCTGCAGCTGTAAGTACAGTTGACATCGGCTTGTCTGATCACCGACTTCTAACGAGTGACTTCAACATCACTATTCCAGCTCCACTATATAAAACCATCACCAGTAGAAGCTGGAAGGACTTCAATTCCGAAGAATTCCACACCCGACTTCGGAAATCTACAATATGCTGCTCTAACACTCAAACCTTCAAAGATGTTGAAGAAATCACAGAGCAGCTAAATAGAACACTCATCAGTCTGGTAGATGAGCTCGTCCCAATTACTACAAAGACAGTCCGAGTTCGTGGCCCCAAATATCTTTGGTTCGACAACGAATGTAGATTGAAAAAAACTGAAGTCCGTAGACTCGAGAGACAATACAGACGCCAGAAGTCTACATTATCCAGAACAACATGGATCACAGCCCAAAAAACGTACAAAAATCTGACCAATTTAAAGAAATCCAACTTCTGGAAACAAAAGATTGAATCCCACAAAGGTCAACCTAATAAACTGTGGAGCGACTTTCGAACTGTCATGGAAATCCCAAAACCCACACTTCCACCAATTATAACTGCAGAACAATTCAAATCAGCTTTCGAACATAAACTGCAAGCTATTTCGTCATCTCTTCCTCCGCTAAATGACAGTCTCCACGTAGAGACAAGAAACTGTACAGCCACTTTAGCAAAATTTGAAACCATGACTGAATTGGACCTACGAAGGACAATCAACAACTGCCCTAATAAACAATGTGAGCTGGATCCCATTCCCACCTGGCTGCTTAAGGATTCATTGAACACTCTTTATCCCATTATCGCTCGCATTTTTTATCTCTCCCTATCACAAGGAATAGTACCATGCTTATGGAAGCTATCTCAAGTCACTCCAGTACTAAAAAAGAGCACATTAGACAACAACGATCCCTGTAACTACAGACCTATCTCCAACTTACCTTTCCTGTCAAAAGTACTCGAACGCGTGGTCGCATCTCAACTAACAACCTATCTTGAGAACAACGGTCTACATCAGAAACATCAATTCGCCTACAGGAAGCATCACTCTACTGAAACTGCCCTCACGAGTCTTGTCTCGGACCTGGGGCCTGAGTCAAAACACTAGAAGCGTGACTAAATCCACTGTTCTGCAATGGAAACGCACGCGTTACACATACTTCCGAGTCAAAATATCCGAAATTGAAGGCCACCGCCATCTTTACTTTTCTAACAGCACGCAAAGCAGCACGTTTGAGTTTTTTCGTATGGCAGAGTGGCGTCGTAACTATAATTCGGTAGTCAAAACACATTTTTGACAGCTGCACTGCGTGGAATTGTTGTGCTTTGCGTGTTTAATTCAACATCACCAAATAGTTGCTGTTCCGCGGTATTTTCGTCTCGCCAATCTACTTTCTTTGTATAGTTTTTGCTTTTTGTTAAGTATTTTACATAAAAAAATAGTAAGTATTTGTTTTTAATGTATTATAAGTGCTTGTGAGTATAATTAGATTAATATTTGCGGAGAAAATATTACATAACCTCATAATGCGTCCCATAGTCAGTGACATCTCGCTATATTTCTTTTAAACTATGAATTTAAAAGGAAAATTCCACACATACATCATTTATTGGTTACTCCTATGTTATATTGTGATGATGAAGTCGTAATAGTAAGATAATTCTAAACAAGAATTACTCGTAACTCTTTCACTTTTTTTTTAGCATCATGCATCACTTCGTCCACCTTGTTGCTGTATTTTATGCTGATAAGGAGGAACGAAAAAAGGCTCGTTTCCGCACTCTTCAAAGGCGAGGTGATTTCACGAGGATCCTGTCTGGTGTAGAATTTATTCGGCATTTCGCCTCGTCTGTAAAGATTTGCGGAAACATACCACGTTGAAGGGGACAAAATTGTATCCACTGGAGTTAAAGGTTTGTGTTTTTGTTACAGTGTGGGTATTATAATACCTATTCAAATATTTACAATGTATCTCAAAGGCAGCTGTTTTTAAAATTTTAATGTGTGAAATTAATTTCAGGTGCTACTTACGTTAAGTTTCCTCGCCACTGGGTCGTACCAGAAAATTGTTGGGCTTTCTCACCACACACCCCAAAAGACAGTTAGTAGGTTTGTGAAGGAAGTAGTGGGAGCATTGGGATGCCTGGGAATGTTGCAGAAATGGATCACATTCCCCATTACTCCTCACGAAAGAAACGTGATCAAAAACAAGTAAGTATGATTTTCAATTACGAGTAACGCTGATTACCCCACCGGTGGGAGATTTCGTGATGGTATGGATGGATGGACAATGAAAGAGTATCTTCAAAATGCAAATTATGCTGTTATTTTTTTCAGATTTCTAAGGAAATTTCAACTGCCTGGGGTGATTGGTTGCATAGATTGCACGCATATTAATATAATACGACCGAGTGAGGAGGAACATTTGTATTATAACAGAAAGGGGACGCATTCAATAAATGTGCAAATGGTATTCCATGTATGTATAATTTCTTTATTCATAAAATATTTACTTCACATTTATATAAATAATACCACAATTATTTATGTAACAATTAACAATGCGTTGGTGTTGCTGCCCCACTAGGTACAATGCACCTGTATTGGGGCTAGAAGGACTTGTGTAGATTGATTCAGTTCTTGTTACAATAATTAATTATGTTATATTATCGGTCATTAACAACGTATGCTATTCATATTCCAGATTTGTGATAGCGACATGAGGATCATAAATGTGAATCCTAAGTTTGGTGGGAACACACATGACTCTATGATATGGTCGCAGAGCAACGGACAGGACCCTCCATTATACACCTGCAGTTGCGTCCAAGATTGTATTAGCATGTGCTGTGCTACATAATATTTCCCAGCACTTGAGGCTGCCACCACCACCCATCGATCCAAATGCGCTCTCAGATACAGATGATCTAAATATGCCACCAGTAAACGTCCCCGCAGAAATAGCTATTGAAAGCGTAGAAAGGGCCCAAGGTTTGGCAGCCCTTCAAAACATTTTGAGTAGATTTAATACATGAAACTACCACATAAGGCTGAGAAAAGACAATTTCACCTCATTCATAGTGCCCCGGACGGGTCTTGAACCCGCATCCCTACCTTGTCCAATTCAGTTATCGGGTGACTAGCCGAAGGCTCTGATATTCTGTCTTATATACTAGGTGTCTCAGCACAATACCTAAACGTGATGCAGTCATCGGGGTTTATAAGACAGATTATCGGAGCCTTCCGGTCATCCGGTAACTTAATTGGACAAGGTAGGGATGCGGGTTCAAGTCCCGTCCGGGGCACTACGAATAAGGCGACATTGTCTTTTCTCAGCCTTATATGGTAGTTTCGTGTGTTAAATATACACATGTTACAATGGTTAATTCTGATGCATCTGAAATTATGTGTTATGTTTTTGTATTTAAATTTAAATTAAGGGCACAGACAACTTTGTTGAAGATAAAACAATATCATGTACACCGTACAGCGTCCTCGAGGTGCTATGGAACAAAGATGGCGCTCTAAATACTCTCAGTTTATATTTATTTCATTGTAAAAATAGCATTGATAAACATTTTAGGTAGATTATGAAGCCTGTATTTGCAGACTTGATAATGTTGGATGTATTTGTACTCCCAATGGTTCGGCACACCTATTATTACTCTGGCAACAGACTTGTGACCAAGGAAACAGTAGGTTAGCTGAAACGTCGAACGTACAAAAACACAATCAAGTCCAAAAAGCAACTTCTAAACCATATATATCAAATGATTGAATCTACATTTAATACTGTTTGACAAAATGTTAACAGAGCACTTTACACTCTGCTTAGCAATAATATTGTATTTTCTTAAGTGAAGAATCGGAGTACGAAAAACTTGGTTAAGGATGATAGACAACACCATACACTTTGCTTTACAAGCAAAACATACATAAATAAACTATGAATGCAATGTGTTATTCATGTCAATTAATAAAGTGTTTATTACTATCATTGAAATAATTGTAATAATATAATTGAAAATCTTTTAACAATTTATTATTGAATACACTTTAACTGAAGAATTTTGTATACTATATGCATCGACGATATTCAAAAAGGGACATGTGAATTCATAAATGTTTTGATATTTATAGAATAAACCGCTTATAATGATATCATAATCATTTTATAAAGTCATTCTTAGTATTAAATATTAAAATTCAATACTTAAAGAATAATATCACATGTCAATAAAAAGTCCAAACTACAATTTTAATGCCTTAATGAACAGATTTAAAAGAGTATGCCTAAATAAAAATGTGGCCACATGTATCTTTTTGAATATGCAACTACGATATTTTACAAAGTCTGAAAAACAATGTTTCTGTGCACTTTTAGTTTACTGATCGCTAAACTCAACAATTTTAATTAAACACTTCATTATTGAAGTGACAGTGAGAGAAAATAAAAACCTTTTCATTTTGCTTTATTTCTTTATTATACATGTAACATTAAATATAAAAGTATGTAATAAACTTTGAAAGTATGTAATAAAAACTTTGAGATCATAACATTAAATTATAAAAGTAGGTCGTAAACTTTGAGATTGTTTTGACTATTCCTATTTATTTTCTATTCTTTTTTTTTATTTCTATTTAACACAATACACGGCTTGAGCCTTTTATATGTTCAAAAAAAAGTAAACCTAACGGACAACAAAAATAAAACAAATGCACAGTAATTTACTTACAAAACCACAAGTCAAAATCGATATTAAAATAATATAATAGTAGGTAATCGAGATCACACAGATCAAGCTAGTCCCAAACTAAGATGAATCTTGTATTATGGATACTAATGCGATGATACACACATATACAATGTACTAAACACATATAGGTGCGTCATCAGCCCTCTTTTAAATTGTAAAAATTGACACATATGTATTATAAAATTCTTATGGAATATATGGCAATGTAAAGCTTTGGTCACTGATTGTATCAAGGTTTACTTTGTAAAACTTCATAATCATTTAGTATAAGTAAAATACAAATTGTTCGTTTAACTCCTTTTTTGTTTTAAGCGTTACTCGAGTTTTGACTTATCAAGTAACGCCTAAAATAAGAAAGTAGCAAATTGAACAATTTGTTTCATAAATTTATTAAATGATCGCAGGAAGTCTATATATGTCTATATTTACTACATTTGTAAAGATTGTTTATATTTTTAAACTACTTATGGAATATATTGCAATGTAAAAATTTGGTCATTTTCATAAAAGAGGCCAGCCTCTGCAACACTTCATCCCTTCTATTGTCTTCCCTGTGTCTGTCGAGCTCCAGTCTCTGGAGCTCGATTTGACCGACAAATTCCGCTGTCCGTTCAAAATGGGTTTGCCGGGTCCCACTAACCCGGCTTGGCAGATTTCCGGACACCCTATGACTCCTCTGAGGAGTCCGCGCACTCCTAGGAGTGGGTGTACTTCTTCTAGGAATTTGTGGACTTCTAGGAATTCGTGGACTTCTCCTAGGAGTCCGCGCACTCCTAGGAGTGGGTGGACTTCTAGGAATTCGTGGACTTCTCCTAGGGCTCCGCTGCGGAGATCTTGTGGGCTCTGAAGCCCTTACGGGTGTCTCTGGGGCCCTGACTATAGTCTCTGGAGCACTGGCTCTTGTTGACAACCACGATACATTGTCTGTAAAAATGTCATAAACATATTACATTTTGAAATAATATTACACTGATTAAAGGAATTTTGTCATTTATCACTTTCTGATTATAGTACTTGTTTTTTTTATCATTTTACTATTCTTTTATTTCAATGTGACAGCCTTATGGGCTTCTAACATATTAAAGGAACGGTTAAACTTTTATTTTGTGTACACTTATAAACAGGGTGATATATTCTCCTTTGCACGAGACTTGTCTCTATAAGGAGGATGTTTAGAAATGAGTTTTTATCAAATAGTCTATGTATTGTTATGTCTGTATTAATTATGTTAAATAAAATAAAATAAAAAAATTGATACTTTTTTTGTCTGCATTGTTTGTTTTTATGAATATATTTTGTCTGTAGTGTGCTATTGATGTTAATAAATAAATGCAAAAGAGAGATTCCTAGAAAGCTTAACATTAGTCTATTTTATTTCACATTCCACGGCGTGAGCCTTTTACATGTTCAAGAATACATTTTACAACTCATTATCACACATCACAGCACTTACTGTAATCCGGCGACTCATGCTGGCCAGAAGTGGTGGGGGCATCCAAGACCTCGATCACCACATTGTTTTGGGGTGTGCAACTTGACTGAAATAAGAATAATTTAGGTTCATAATTATATTTTTTCGAGTTATGTTGTACATTAAACTTACCACGACTCCATATTATCCACTAACATATTTTCAACAGGTACATAGGTATAATTTATAATAAAGCAGTAATAGTAGAAATATATTTCTCTTCTAATCACAATGTCTAAGATAAATAAGAAAATTAATTATCAATCATATAAAGTTAAAACCACTATAGACGACTCCTACACATTGAATTAGCTCAGAAAAATTAACATTAATCAGAGCAAGTAAAATTATTGTGTTATTTTATATAAATGTAACAGCAAATTTATTGGTAAATATTTCTATTTTCCGGGCAAACTGACTTAACTGTGGTACATGTTTGTGGATGACAGCTGAGTTATGAATAACTTATTTTTATTTTTGTAAATAATATTTATAGTTGTCTGTTTTGTATTTTTTATCAATAAATAAAAAAGAAAATCAATTCAGTGAAAGTACACACAGTACATAATGTAAAATGTATTTACGGTTTAATTATTGTATTCCATTTTCATATCACATTGTTTTTTATTTTGTAAATTATATGTACATAACTAAATATTATTCCTAAGATAAATATTAGAAAATCTATTATTATTTATGTAAAAATAATATAACCTATCTAATAAGTTTGGCTTAGTTTACTATTGTATATCCCGTGGAGCACCCGGTAAAGAATTGGTCTCCCACTCTTCTCCGTAAGTTTTCGAGTGTCCTGTAAAAGGCAGGTGTTCGAAAAAATAAGACATTTTACATCTTAAATTCGGCGATGAGGTTTGCCACCCATCCTGAATGTCTTAATTTTATATTGGCACGGAGAAGTCAGCTTGCATGTTTTATATGCAGCTGGTCTGCTGGCTACCCCACTTGTGGGATATGCCGTGATGGTATAGTAGTAGTAGTAGTAACACGACAGACTGTGTTCCCTTGAAATCAAAACTAATTATATTAATACATAATAAATTATACTAACTGGGAAAATCGGCGTCTCGTGCGCCTCGTGAGTCCCGCCTAGGCGATTTCGTATACCCATTAACCCTAACACCCTATCTTCCAAGGGTGTTAGGGTGAGGGTACAGGCGGGACCTCCACCAGTTCCTCCTCTGTGGACGTTTATGGTCGCGGCCTTCTTTTTGACTCTTGTTTTTAGGTCGGACCACACCTGGAAACAAATTAGCTTTGGGTAAGATCACTTGGGGTCTGTTTCATTCTATTTATTTATTTTATTTATTTTCTTCGACCTCCATAGGCTCCGCAATGGGCACTTGGGGGTGTCAATCCAGACTACATTTTAAAAACATATTACACAAGGAACAAGAAATGAAATATTAATAGACAAATAAATCGATTTTCATCCTCAGGTCGCAAGAAACTGTGAATTGTCACTTCACAAAATCATTCTCAAAGAATTTAATTTAAAGATGATGCACATTATACAAATTTGGCATTCTCATTGATTCTAGTTTGAAAAACAAAATGTAAAATGAATGACAAACCCTTTTCCACTTATCGGGTGGCCTTGCTGATCCACTGCCATCAGCATTTAGGGTTGTGGCGAGATCCGACCACAACCTGTCGGACAGCGCCCGTCCCTGAGACCCCACTTGGGGCCGGGATAAATCTCCATGTCTGTAAAATAGTATTGTGGATATAGGAAATGACGAATTGAAATAAAATTTAGCTATCTATCAATTATATTTGTTATTAAATTGCCTTGTACAAGGAAAGTCAACCTTTTTTTCTTTGGGCCACATACAATCATATTATATTTTTCAAGTTATGGCTGCAACACTTTACTGGGTAAATAACTCAAACAGAATAATAATAGCAGCTATATCGCTTATCGGCATATGTATTTACTGCTATTGATAATATAAATTATGGTCACTGTGTTGTGATTATTAATTCTTTGTTGAAAAGTTCACCTCTCAATATTTACCGCGAAGGTCAACGAAACGTTCGACATTTTGTAAGTGATATAAAGTTAAATACCGCGAGGTTAATATTCACCGTTGTTATGAATGTTTATACACATAAAGCAACAAAAATTATTCACTAAAATCTTCACTACGCAGAAAACTTGTCGAAAACTATTCATTTATATGAGGACGACATTGCAGTTTGATTTTTGTCTCGCGCTGCACTTTATTTCAGTTAAGTCAAAAAATAATCATAAATAGACACTTAGTTTTATGTAATTGTGCAAAATAAAAAAGAAATTGTACATACCTTTCCATAAATTCTACAAGTATAATTACCTGACTAGCGCTTGTCACCTGCTTACCGGCCATTTTTGTATATTTACTAGTATTGTTCAGAATCTGAATATTCGTTCTTATGTATTCGTTCTTCAACTTAACTCGAAGAACTAAATCCTCAATTTTGCCGTGTACAGATGGCAGGATGCGAACGTCAATCAACACCAATCATCAAGCATGTGGCCAAATTTTGGAGCATTCGCCGAAGAAATATTCGGAGAATGCCTTCGTTAGCCGTCCACACCGCTTGACACAGCTTGACGAAGCTTAATGAACTTTGACTTTGGCCATAGATATATAACAAAATTTGACAGTTATCGTTCGCTACTCCCCCTTCGCTGGCAATCCGCCTATGTACGGATTGGACACCAATCTTTTGGCCGAATGCAAGATGGCGGTGTTTTGAACAGCTGTTTTCATGTGAGTTTTGTGCGTGATTTGTCATGATGACGTTTCGTCCGGTTTATATGCCTCGGTGTCGAGTAGAAAGTATTGAATTATTACGTCTACACACAGTTACAAGAGTGCATGTATGGTATTAAATGAGATTAAATGCAGAATAGAAGTGGCACAAACAGCATTTACTAAAATAATGAAAAACCTTCTTTGTGACTGCAATATAAACCTAAAGCTGAGACAAAGAATGGTCAAATTTTATGTATGGTCAGTCTTACTTTACGGTGTATAAGTGTGGACTCTCAAAATTAATATAATTAACCGCTTTGAAGTGTTTGAAATGTGGATCCACCGTACAATGCTAAGAATATCCTGGAGCTCTGTAAAATATCATATTTGGGCTATGTGATGAGAGGTAAAAAACACACCATACTCCAGCTCCTCATGAAGGGGAAGGTCGAGGGCCGCAGAAGACACCTCTCCAGCTGGCAAGACACGTGAAGAAGAAGAACCATACATACTCTTACACCTCGTATGGACAAGCAAGATACAACGCAACAATCAATTATAGAGAGGTAAGTTTTTTTTGTTGCAAACACTCCAAAAATATACACCAAAATAAGCAACAATTATCACTATTTCCAGTCAACTATTTAAATAATTAGTAGCAATTTTGCTCTTTATCTATCTTGGTTGAAAATTACACATCTCTAAATTGTTTTTTATTATCTCCCCAATATAGTAGAAAACCAAATGCAGATATTCGGCTCGCTAGAGAATATCTTTAAATCTAACCACAAAAGTGATCATTTCTTAAATTTATAGTTGTGTCCACAATACATTAACTGTACTATAAGAGTAGACTTAATACAATTAAAGGTCATTGACTGTAAGATAAACAACTTTCTTAATTAACTTTTGAAAACTAATCCCGTCAATAGAGTTGTGTAATCGCTAAACGCCTGTGTTTTGATATTAATAAATTTAACATGAACTTACAGAGCGCAATACTGGCTACATACTGTAGTAATTTGTTATAATATTATTATCATTATCAAAAAGACGGTTCTCTGATGTCATTATCATGCTCATAAATATATTGATGCATTCTTTGATGATTAATAAAATTAACTAACCTTTATTTTGTAAGTCCGCTTGTTGTGCTTAACTTCCTGATAAATTTTGCATCTTTAGCAACATATCTGAATAGTGACAGGTGAATGTATTTAATATTTGCTTATATATCATATTTCACGAGTGGAAGAGACAGAATATTCAACAAACAGGTCATTCTTTCCACTTTATTTGAATATAAGACAGATTATTGTTAAATCAGAATAAAATTGAAGATACTAATTGTCTCATGTGAAATGTTATATGAATATTTGTCTCTTGCAGAACACTGGAATATATGTGTACAGAATAAATGGGAGACTTGTTTTATCCTAGGGACTTCACTGATGTGTTGCATCATTTATATTTTTGTAAATTATAGTTAACTCCAAAAGGAAATCCGACCCCACAAGGAATAGAGTAAATCTTCCACTAAAACATGATGAACAGAACGACACTTTTGATTCACTGATCGACTGTCATCTAGCAGGATTGTCTCAGTTTTCCTATCGTAGAATAACCTGTGTATTCAACGTATAGCTAGTTTACTAGGTATCCTATGGATCTGAAATCCAGTTGTAGATAGATGGGAAAAAATCAATTAGCTATACCTACCATCTGAGATTTATTGCCATATAAGACTAATGAATTTTATTGAGAAAATAGTATTTTTGAATCTAGATGACATTTAGTCATTGTCCTTAAATTTCAAACTCTTTTTATTTTTGTTTCAGTCAAGCTTTCTGAATGCATGAGATCATCAGTTCATATTCACACGGCCACAGAAGCTATCAATACAAAGAATCAACTTTGTAATGAAAAACCTACTTCCTTGAACTTTCAGTATGTGTGCTGTATAAAATTTTACACCATGTCAACATGATGTCACAGGCACTAATAAAAATAATAGTATGCAGTAATGGTTGTATTTAATTTAAAATATCTTCATTTTAATGAATTAAAGATAAAAAATAAAACACAGTTTACCTTTACTATGAAAGCAATTCATAATAAAAGTAATCAGTATTTTATTTTTTATGTTTAATTCATGTTTGTTCGATATTAGAGTTTTGAATAATTTTCTCTTAGCACAAATGGATATATAATATGGATATAGATATATACCTATTTGTTATGTGGAGCACCCAACGAAAAATTGGTTTCCCTCTCTTTTCGAGTGTCATGTAAAAAGCAAGTGTCCTAAATGTCTTATGTTGGCATGGAGAGCATGTTTATTAGATGCAGCTGGTCTACTGGATACCCCACTTGTAGGATATGGCGTATATACTATTACTTTCACGCCATATCCCACAAGTGAGGTAGACAGCTGGATGCAATAATTATGCAAGCCGTCTTCTCCATGCCCACAAAAAATTGTGTTATTCAGCAAAATGACAAGCCTCATCACTGATATGAGATGTACAATGTCTTTATTTTTTCAGACTTCCTTTTAAAAGATACTTGAAAACTTATGGAAAATATCTAGAGACGGATTCTTTTCCAGGTGCTCCACGGGTGAAAGAATTTTTAGTTGGTCTTACAATTGACTGATTTTTTTTTCAAGGCTATATTTTTACATTATTTTCCTTATTTCATTTTTTATTTTTAAAATGCACACAGGATCAGACAGTCAATTTCTATAATTGACATGACAACAAAATGCAATATCAAAAGGTGGACCAGCGAAGATCCTATATTTACCTGAGAAGTATTAAAGAAATCAAAGTTAAATGAATCACTAACAAATAACTGTAAATTCAGTACCAAATAACTCACAATCCTTTAGCTAAAAGATCAATTGTGTTGCTGAGTTTCGAAATCCGCAATAACACATTCAAATGTATGTGTTATAGCGGATTTCGAAACTCAGCGACACAATTAAAAGTATGATTATGATAAATTATGATTAAAATATATGAAAAACAAATAAAACAAGATGAATAGATTCAAATGAATGAATCAAATAAGAACAAATTAATAAAATAAGACTAAAAATAATAAATCATGATACAATGTATTTAACACAATTAATATAATTATGATGAATAGATTTAGATCAACGAATTAAATAAGATTAAACTCAAGTCAAAGTAACAAATCATGATGAAAATGTATTTAAAACAATATATTAAGATGGATGTATTTAAATGAATGAATAAAATAAGAATAAATGATTATAGTAAGATTAAAAATCAATCAACAGTAAAAATAAGAACACTATAAAAAGATTCAAGTGAACGAATAGTTACTAGTCAAAATGTACAACTTATGTTCAGCCGCTATTAGAGAACGGCTTTTAAATTTGGTCGCCATATTTGGAGAAAGATATAGCATTGGAGAGAGTTCAGTGAAGGTACACCAAACTGGGAGTGGGGCTTAAGGATTTGACATATGAGGAGCGACTGGAAGCCTTGGGACTGACAACGCCTAAAGAAAGGAGAATGAGACATTCAAGGTGTTGAATGATTATTATGACTGTCCTGAACTGCCCCAAATCTACAATGAGCACTCGTGTTGCACAGCCTTAAGCTGAACATAAGTGTGTTTGCCCATAATCCACATAAACACTTTTTAAGTTACAGAGTTGTGGATGCTTGGAACGGGCTGCGTATAGATTTGTTGTTGCCGGGAGTGTAAATTCTTTTAAAAATGGACTTGACAGAGTGCAGTAACGTCATGGACTCATTCAAAGATATCAGCTTTACTGCATGATTGATATCCATAATGATAGATAAATAATAATAATATAACACAAATAAGTGAACAAAATAAGATTTTTTTAACATAATAAAATAAAGTAATGTATTAAAATATATTTACAACAAATTAAATAATATGAATAGATTCAAATGAATGTATAAAATAAAATATCAAATCAAAATGATAAAATGTATTAAAAATAAATTATGGTGAAAGATTCAGATCAATGAATAAACTATAATAAAGTAAGATTTAAAATAAAGTAATAAATCATGATAAAAATGTATTTAAAAGAAATAAAATAAGATGAGAAGATTATAATCATAGAATAAATATATGTCGGCCGGTGTGGCGTGGAGGTAATGCTCTTGCCTTTGAGTCATGAGGTCCCGGGTTCGATTCCCGGCCAGGGCAAAGTGAAGAATGACCTTTTTCAAATTGTCCTGGGTCTGGGTGTTACATGTATAGTAGGGTGGAACGAAATTTTTTTTTCTCGAATTTTGATTTGGAATAGTTGTATTTAGTTGCCTTTTGCCATCAATTGCCTGCATTAAAAATATAAAAATTATCAGACAACGGTAAGAGCCCCCGACAAGACATCGAATATTTACAAAAAGGACAATTTAGGGGCTATTTGCGCGGCCTACAAAACAATACAGAACGTATTAAAATAGGTTTATTTTATTCAAAAACATATTCAAATATAGTTAACTAGCAGTTGCAATCAAATATTTCATCATTTTAATATACTTTGGTACTGGGACAGTTGAGCAAAGTGCGGGACAAAGCGGGGGCAGCACGCTTCGATCTACGAATTTGCAGTGTTTCGTTTCAACTAGTGTCGATAATAATTGTCTCAAGGTGGAAGGTAGCCCGTCAATTATTTTCACCAGTAGGTACTAGTTGATGTACCTACGTTTTTTAAGTGTATAAATATGACTTCTACAAGACAAAAGTTAAAATGTACGATATTTGGTGAAAGTGCAGAGTTCGAGGAGAATATACTACTTACGTATGAGAATGTGATGAAATTCTTTGAATGGGTTCGACAAGACTTAAAAATAAAGAACAACACAACAAAATAACCTACATTTTTGGAAAAGTACCAAAACAGTTGAAACAAAAATTGAAGAATTACGTATGAATAAAATCTTCTATTTCAATTGTTACACACAAACGAGTTTTACAGTTACTTAAAAATTATCACTCAAAATGTTTTGATTTGATTTGTTTGATTTTGTTTGAAATTTGAAAAAGTCTTTGAAGAAACTAAAGAAAATTCTGAGTACAAAGTGGAAAGCTTTTTGACATAGCTGCATGTAAATGTAAAGAATTTGTAAACTGTACTTGTTTGAGAGAAAATAAAGTGCCAAAAGAAGAACAAATATTTTTAGAAGACCAACGCACTAACAGACAAATGGTTTTAGGAAGAACGGATCTTATCTAGATTAAAAAACTGCAGAAAAGAAGATTACGTGCTCTTAAACAAGAAATCAGGCATAATTCAAATACAAGAATTAAAGAAATTTCCTTTTCTTTATATAGGCTTAATAGATCTGAAGTAAGTTCTAATGTTGACCTTCCTTCTTGTTCGTCGGCCGCAGATGGTCTTGACACTGCGAACAAAGTGGATCAAAAGCCTATAAAGCTCACGGATGCCAGTGTTCATAGTTTGACGATTGTACATATGCGATAGATATCGATAGCGATAGAGTATCAGACCGAGCTGCGGCGGTTATCGTGTCATAAATGTTCTATATTCTGCTTCTGATGCTGACTCTGAGGCGCAGTCGACTAACGTCGTGGGCAGGATGAAACTCAGAAGAATAAGACAGAAAGTTTTCGAGCAAATTTTAACAGAAGAAAGAGTAACAGAAATTCCTGCCTTATATTTTGATGGAAGAAAAATCCAGACGGCTAAAACTGTTTTAAAAAGATCGAAGAGATTTAAAGTGATTGTATAAGAGGAACATGTTTCGATTATTAAAGAACCAGGATCTGTTTATGTTGGGTATGTGTTTCCAACATCGGGCAGTGCGAGAAATATAGAAAGAGCTATCCACGGCTTTTTGACGACTGAAAATATATCACCAGAGAGTATAATGACTGTTGGATGTAATGGAACAACCACAAATACAGGGAATGTGGGAGGCGTGATTTTTTTTTTTGTAAAATAGACTATCTCAACCATTGCATTGGATAATTTGTCTCTTATACGCCAATGAGTTGCTATTGACGCTTTGTTTTCCTATTTGGATAGCCCTATAGCAGGATCTAAATCATTTCCAGGTCAAATTGGTAAAGCATTAAAGATGGTTCAAAACATTTATGGAAGCTCATTAACAGCACTAGTTATTTGTCGAACGAATTGTTAGCGATTGTGGACCCTGTTTTATTTCGGAACAGTTACTTTGCTCATCTAGAAAACTTGTTGTTGAGTACGATAACAGATGCGCGTAAGCACATTAGAGAACTAGCTGCCAGACGCATTTTAAAAGCTCGTCAAGTGAAAAAAAAAATCTGTTTCGTGCATGTTTGAGGTGCCAAAAGTGGACTTAAATGCAAGTTCTTACATACACTTGATAAACTGACAACAAAATAAATACGAAACCTCAATACTGATGAATATTTCCAATAAGCAGTTACAACATCTTATTGAAAATGGAGGAGAATCGGTTTTGGAGTTAATGAGACTGCCTTACCACACCCAGGCTGTGAAAAGATTAGTAAAAGATGTGATAGAAGCAGCTCTACGTGTATGCGATAAGACAAGAAGATAGGGTTTTGTAAAATCTAATGTAGCATCTCGAAATCTCATGCCAAAGTTTGAGACGAAAAAGGATTTTTGTTATGAAAAATGACGTTATTCATACCGACACAACTTTCTGAAACTGTGTATATTTTTAAAATAAATGATTCTATTAACTAAAATATACTTTTATCTTATCATATAAATGCATAACATATTATATTTAGTTAATATTTTGTTAATAGGGTGTACTTAACAAAGCGTCTGTAAAAACTTAAAAATTGAAATTTCAAGTCTATGGCGGGACCTCTTGCTGTTGAGCTAGAACTTCCAAATTAGTGGGTATTATTTACAATCACATAAGGCAACTTTTGCCTGGTATTCCAATTCGATATTCGAAAAAAAAATTTTTTTCATACAAAAGTGTTCCACCCTAATGTATAGTGCATTGTATATGTGTGTATCGTCGTGTTAGTACCCATAATACAAGATTCATCTGAGTTTGGGACTAGCTCGATCTGTGTGAATTGTCTATGTATGTTATAAATAGCTTTTAAATTTTAGATAGGAAGCACTGTGAAAGTTCATTTTGATTTAGATTAATATCAAAATAATATAAAGAACATCGTTCGCTTTATTGATATTTAGCTTTTCGGAAATACTTCCATTTTTTTTTTAAAAAAGATACATCTGGGTTTTGTTATAAACCCAAATACTACCTTATACACCTTTCACAGTAAGCTACTAAAAGCTTGTGTCGTGAAAGGGGAGTTTGCCGACACAAGTTTTTAGTAGCTTACTGTGAAAGGTGTATAAGGTTGTATTTGTACAAAACCCAGATGTATCTTTCAGTAATAATTACTTTTAATTATAAAAATAAATAATAAATTATTGTTATAAAAATGGACATATTATGTAAGCTACTAATATTAATATATCAATCACTGAAATTAAACAGCAATTATTTTATAATCTTATTTGTTACAAAGTTATTTGTCAAAAGAAAATATTATAGTTTTGATTATCTAAAATAAATACATTTACCTATATGTGATCTGTAAATATTGAAGAAGGATTAAATAAATGTGCAACGCTGTTCATAAAGATTTATTTTCAAAATATCATCCTTTGAGGGGTGGCACAAAGGCTTGAACACCATTTATTTCTATATGCATGCATGCAATTCTTCATAAATGCTTTTCTATTCATTCTACTTGAACTCATCTCTCTTCAAGTACTGCTACAATATTCATCTCCTTCCAAAAACCATGTCAGGTCCCCCCAACGTCGGCTATCACCCTGGAGTACGCTTCTCTGTCCTGTGCTACCTGGAACAGTTCTTACACACTCTGGATTCCGTTTCACTTTCTGATGTTTCTTAGCCAGGACATTTGGTGCCTTCCCACCATATTCATAAGAACTGAAAATTCATAAATATAAAGTTAAAACAAAGAATACTCTCACCTCATGCCTAGATATTTTAGGAGTCAGGGGACTTCTATTTATTCGCACATATAAAAATATACTTTTTCTATTACTATGAATGAGCATGTAATAATCATTCAAGCTGTCCTCGCTGTACCAACAAAAATTAAGACATTCAGGATGGGTGGCAAACTTCATCACTAAATTTAGGATGTGATATGTATATTTTTACAAACAATTGCCTTTAACAGGGCTATCCAGGGGTTTATTTTATGATATCCTAGATAAAAAGAACTCTATCCTTTTAATATAATCGGATGTAATGTTTTCTAAGTAAATGAAGTATTATTTTGTAAATGAAATATTGTAGTTCAAACAAGGTTATTCTACAACACACAACAACCTGTAATTACGAAAGACATTCATTTTATGCTAACAAATATTAAATACACATAATAAGTGTTGTAATGAAATACTGTGAAATAATATTAATGTGTTCTCTTACCAAATGAATTAATCCGAAGCCTGATATTTTGACATTTGAGTTGATTATCAAGTAACATCTTTGGCTTGAGATCTCTTTGGACAGTATAAAATCTATCCTGGAAGTGCTGAAAGTGAAATTTAACAAAAGATTTGCAACGATTATAATAACATGACTTTCTTATGTGAATACATCTAAGCTTCGATTATTTTGAGAATAAGAATCCGGTGGAATCTTGCTGTTTTTTAAACACAAAATTAATTATTAGCATTTTCGTATGCGTTTGACATGTCACAAGTACTGAAATTTGTACAGTAAACTGATTTGTAGGTTAGGTTAGAGTAAATCAGGTGTTATTTTATGTAAAAGCACATTTATTGACAATCATTTCATTGTCATTTCTTAGGTGAAAACCATACGATTACGTGAATATAAGTAGAATTAAATATGCTCAACACACTTACGCGCCAAATGCCAATTCTGACAATCAAATGGCATTGTTGACAAGTTAATAACCATAGAGAATAACTTTCTTCTTTTTCTTCTTTTTTTATTTCTTTTTTGGCTTTTCAACAAGCTTTTCAACAAAATATATTATACAAAAAGTATTAATTTGTAGAAAAGTTCATAATAAAACATCTTCCGGGATAAATTTGAATCACAGGAGACTTCGTTGACTTGTTTGATGATTTCAATGCAGATAGCAGTAATTCCGAAAAGAAGACATTGTTAATATTCTAAATACTTACAAAATTTATTATTTTGTATTTTTCATACCCATCCTACATAAAATTTTAGTACAGTACAATATTTAATATCGTGTTATTATTCTGTGTGACCATATTTTATTTTACAAAACCACTGCTTGTGGAGGTTAAAAATTACTAAATTCTTCAAAATGGCGTAGGAATTTGAAATATCGGTTTTCTTAAAGAATATTTTCTAACAGGACCTTTTCCTACAACATAATGGGTATTTGCACCGACTATTGTTTTAATACCGGATACTTTCATATCGAATGAAAAAAGTTACATGCTCAATATAATATTATTTCTACCCCCTCCCTCCCCCTGCCGTAATTTCAAATGCTATAGAAATTTGAAATATTTCAAAATCTCCTCGGTTTTCTTAAAGAATAGACATAAAGAATAGATAGAAAATCATTGAGGGTCATCAGGCATCCCAACACAACAGACGAAATACAACACATTCACAGTGTTTACCAACTTGACCATAATTTATTATTATCGTTCAAAAACTAACGTAATATTAAATAACATGCTATCAGTATAAGGTAATAAGGTACCTACATATATCTATAAAAGAAAAAAGCGTACCACGTGAAAGAAAATGCTTAAGGACGTATATCTTTCTAACTGCGTAGTTCTAAGAATGTGTGAAAAAGAGATAAAGTACCCTAGCACACGCTATCTCAGATAGTAAATTATTTCCAAGAAGAGTGTTGTCATGTCGGTATTATCCTTCCGACTGTCAGTATAGACCAGGGATGTTGCGGATGTCGATTTTTTCACATCCGCGGATGTGAATGCGGATGCGGATTTTTGAAGGCTCACATCCGCGGATGCGGATTCGAATGCGGATGCGGATGTTTAAGATGTTATAGAAAAAAAGTAGGAACTATCTTAATTGGTAGGCCCCACTGTCAAATATGTGACGAAATTGCTGCTACAATAATATTATGGATTTTTTGGCAAAATATTTTTTTCTTTTTTGTTATTTGCAAAAATAAAATAAATCCGGCAAAAATAAAAACGTGTCGGAGCTTGTCACCAATTTTTTCGTTCCCATTGGTTAATGTCAAGTGCGAACGGCACGCGCCATTCGCCGCCCCCGCCCCATTTCTTTCTTGTCGCAAATTGTCTTACATCCGCATCCGCATGAACATCCGCATCGATTATTGCGGATGCGGATGCGGATGCAGATGTCCAAATACATGCGGAAGCTCCGCATTTGCGGATGCGGATATTCGCAACATCCCTGGTATAGACCATTAAAGGTCACGTGGTCTTGTCTATGGATTTGCTTTTGCTTGGGGGGCAAACAGTCAGATTGCGCAAATCATCCTTGTAGGATGTTGTGCCATAAGAGAAAAAAAGAAAGTCAGACGACAAAATAATAACAAAATCGACACTGACAGTTTTTTTGATTATTAGGTATTCTTTAGGCGTTCCACCTAATATTACACCGTAATCGTCTGTTGTGTTGGGATGCCTGATGCCCCTCAATGATTTTTTCTGTGACGTCATCCTTTAATGGTCTATACTCAATATTAGGTGGAACGCCTAAAGAATACCTAAAGGGTCGTTCACATTTGTTCACTTTCAGTGATCACTCCGGATGATCCTCCAAGATGAATAGGTGTGAACGGGCGTTTCATCAATAATGATCACTAGCGATGACGGAGGAAAGGGATTACCACTCGTCATAATTTTAAAGGTTCTTTCACTGAAACGACCATAAACAAGTTTTATCTTATTATTTGTTTTATTCTCTATGAATTTGTATTGAATGTCAGAATCATGTACAAAATTATTATGCAGTCGAGAGCTATATTATTTAGTTTATTTTATCTGTTACTTTTTTGAATTTGTTTAATTATTTTTGTACGAAAATATGTTAAACTACATACAACATGTCTGAGAGTGTTGACATGGCAGTGAAAGCATAGGATGAACAAGTATGAACAGACGTGTTCACTTTCGATGAACAGGTTTGACCTTTGGATGAGCATCCAAAGTGAAGCAATGTGAATGCAACTTTAGGTTTGGTCTGGTGCTATTTTATATAAGTATTTTTTTGATTCTTTGGATAGCTTCAGCTATTTTCATGGTTTCATTAAAAAAACTGAAGCCACAATTTTATTATCTATCAAATAGGTGAATTTCATTTTTGTTATATTTTGATATTTTTCTTTAATGTGTATTGTATTAATCATACCGGTAGCCCTGAAAACTATTTTCGCCATTCGTGTGTCAATATCCCCTTCAATAAAGTATATTTGTAATGAATCAAATGCGTACTAAAAATGTAAAAAAGTAATTTAATTCTCGTGAGAAAGACTGAATTTCAACGGATTATTATTTTCCACGTGATATAATAATATACACTTATCTTAAATTAATTTGAAATTTCATCAATTGTAGGTATGTGAGATGGGTTTCACTACCTGAAATCTTTTGCTGAGGTATATAAATATAAAAACAAAAATAAAATCAGGACTTAACCATAAAAATCGTTTTATATAAATTAAGTTACGATCGATGGCTTGATTTTTTAAAAGGTAGATTTTTTTCATGCAAGCAACACTCTATCACAGTTTGGATCCGAAATGCATCTATGGTTATGTTACACAGAACCTTCGCCGAACGTTCCGTATCAATCCGCATGAGAATTTGTATGTACCTTCTGAAGGATTCGGCCTTGATTGCCAATCATTCGTTTTGCTGGTCAATCATATGATTGACAATCATTCGGCGTTCGCATCCTGCCATCTGTACACGGCTGCCAAATCTGTTCGGTCTTTTTCGTTCTTTTGGGAAAAATTACATTAAAGTACTATATTTTCAAAGAAACTAAGGTTTAACATCGCGTGGCAAATAAACACGAACGAGATTTAAATCTTCGTGTGTGTTTTTTTTTTGGAAAAAAAACCTTAAGATACTCTATTTTCAAAGATACTAAGGTTTCATATTGCGTGTCAAACGTTGAGAACGAGATTCTTGGATTTAAATCTACGTGTTATTATTTTGGAAAAAACGCCATTGGAGTATTCTATTTTCAAAGGAATTAAGGTTTTATATCGCGTGTCAAATGTAACAAACATGATTCAAAGATTTAAATCTTTGTGAAGTTGTTTTGGTAAAAATACCATTAGAATACTCTATTTTCAAAGAGACTAAGGTTTAAAATCGCGTGACATATATCACAAACGAGATTTAAGGATTTAAATCTTCGTGTCGTCTTTTGGGAAAAAGGCCTTTAAAATACTTTATTTTCAAAGAGACTAAGGTGAAAATCGCGTGACAAATTCCACGAACGAGAACGAATGTTAAGAACGAATTGTTTTGAAGAACGATGTCTCAAGTACCGATTCCTGAGAAAGAACTGGATTTACCAATACTAATATTTACAATTGATTGTCAACAAAGGAATACCGGATAGCCTAGTATTCACAGCAATTTTAAAATTTCCGACGCCCGGACCCTCTACAGACGGACGCCCGAAGCTTTTTCGTTGGTAACGATGGCGCATTTTGTTTATTCATGCATGATTTGTTCATTGCTCTATATATTTCGAGAGACAACACAAATTTATAAAGAAGGAAAAATAAAATACAAGATAATAAACTACAAACTTAATATTACTGCTATCTGCTTTACCCCTGCGGCATGTCAAACAAGTAATAAGTATGCAGATTGTCCCCTTCGTGCCAATAAAAAATAAAACATTCAGGATTCTTTCGTTTTCCGTTGAGCACTTGGAAAAGAAGTGGTCTCCAACTCTTTTCCGTTAGTTTTTAGGTGTTCGAAAAAATCAAGAATTTTAATTCTGAGTGTCTTAATTTTGTTGGCACAGAAAAGACGGCTTGCATGTTTATTACATGCGGCTGGTATGCTGGCTATTCCACGTGTGGGATATACTGTGATGGTGTGGTATAGTATATTCAGGATAGGTGGCATGCCTCATCGCCCAATTGTTATAAAGTGAAGTTATGCGAACATTTGATTTTTCCATGACACTCGATAAGAAAATAGTGGACGATCTATTTTTAACAACTATGGAAAAAATAAACAAATTGACGATATAGATCGCCGAATGCTCGTTTTTAGTATAATTATTTACTAATCATTATAGATAGGAGACATTCTTCAAGAACGTTACGTATATACCTACCTACCTACCGCTAATAATTTATTGACTAGACATTGATCTAGGCATGTTGAACGAATGAACGAGGTAAGAGTGACAAAGAGGATATTTTATACTTGTCTGAAAGAAAAGGTGTGAGGAAACGCGGGCGTCCGAGAACCACGTGGCTTGATCACGATGATCAAATTCTCAAAGACGGCCGCGTGTTGAGTAAGAGGAACCGACGTGCGTGTATGAGAAACTGTATGAATGTGGAGGGTGCGAAGGAAGTCTGTAAAGATAGATCTGTTTGGCGTTCCGTTCTCTCTGCCTACCCTACTTGGGACACGGCGTGAGGGTGTAGTATAATAATATTATTATAGTATAGTACATTGATCTATGTAGAAATAATACGCTCTCTACTTCAATCAACTACTTCGAGCGTCCGTCGGTAGAGGTGCCTGGCGTCGAAAATTTTAAAAATGCTGTGAATACTAGGCTATCCAGGAACATGGATGTATGTAGGTAGGGGATGGAACGTTTATAGTAATTTGTATGAATGACAGCGAAGCCAAAAAGTGAGGAAGGGAAATCGACGGTGGCCATTTTGTATGAAACACTTTATTTAACATTTGTATGGGCTATGTATGGAGATTATTCACACAGTATCAGAAAACATTATATTTATTTCTTAAAATAATTACAATGCCACATAACTTAATGTTTTCATATATTTGATGAAATAGGGAATAGGATGAGTTAATAAAATTGAGTAATTCATTTCAAAATCATTCAGTATTTATTTTTAAACATTGTTTTCATATACACACAATATGGAGAGAATGAATGACAATTGAAGGAAAATATTTAAAAAATGTACAGAAATTATAGCTAGAAATAAAAACAAATTTTGATAGTTTTATTGAATATATAAAAATAAACAGGAGAAACTGAGTGATTTATAATAATAACAAAATGCATTGTAATTAACATACAACAAACTCAAAGCCCTCTGAAGAGCACTAACTTGTTGAGTGACTGGATGTATGCTATGGTAGGTTGAAGACATGTTGCACAGGTGGATTGATTTACGAACTCACATCTATCCTGTCAACTGTTGGTATTATATTGTCAACTGGAGGTATTGAATATTCAGCTACTGGCACCGAACTCTCAATTGCTGATGTTGTACTCTCAATTGCAGACAATATTCTGCGATCTTTCTCTGAAACATAAAAAAATACCATATAAGTACTTGTATACGCTGATCCACAATAGTAATCCACACTGAGCGACATAAATCAACCAACATTTTAAATTAATTCTACACAATTTTATAATAATGTACATAATATTATTTAGAATAGCTTCACAAAACTCTTGAAAATATTTTGCTATGCAGGTTGTATTGTGAGTGTGGCAAGAGTTATTATTTTACACATGTATTATGTAATTAGAGATAAATAACTCCAAGATGACACGGTCCAGGTTTGCAAGGACAGGTGCATGTTATTTCACAGCGTATCTATGATGATCAATGTGTGGCTTTATGTCATCTCTACACACATTCTCTATCTCTAAGCACAAGAGAAGCTGTGTTACGGAGTAAAAATTAGATATATCTAAATGAATAATATAAAACATACTAACTTGCAACTGAGTGGGAAACCTAGGATATTTTGTAAGAATGACGTTTTTCTCCAACCTCGCAGAAAAACGAGATGTTTTTGAACACAAAACACTATGTTTACTTGGTTTACAGTTTCTCCTTTCTGGATCCTTTGGAAAACTACAAAAAATGATTTTGTTTATAAACATGCTATAATATCATTAACCTGATCAGATTTGTATGCATGAAACATTTCATTCTAACGGGTAATAAAAACCAAACATCAGATTGTAGGTTCTTTGTATTGTCAGATGACAGAATGGAAAACAAGTTACATGTGTACATATAGGAGAATAAGGACAGATAATTACATAGAACGTTTATAACATTATTATGGTCATTTATAAGTATACGAATTATAATATAAACGACTTTAAAATCGCAATATATAGTAAGATAAAAACTACAATAGAAAACAAATTACCGAAAATATGACAATCCTGTTTCCTGCGAAAGTTGGATTGGATTTATAACCACAACCATTTATAGCGCACATCACCATGTTAATCATAAGTCCTATTCTTCTAGATATAAAAACAAAAACCGATATGAAAAATTCAACTGATGTGCAAAAACTTGATACATTTTTAAAACAACTAAACATACAAGGGTTGGTTCACGGGAACATAAATGTCACTCGATGTCGAGCTACCTGAACGACCATGAAGTTGCAGTGAGTGGTGAATATAACCCCGGATAATCGTGAATAACTTAGAGCGTTTTTATGACCCAAATATCATCATAATGGCGCCATTATTTGTTACGTCTTGTTTTTATTATTATTTTATATTGCTTTTATAACTTTTAAAATTATTTTTGTTATTTTGGATTTACTTGTTGTTATAATTTCTTAAATTTGTCAACGTGTAAAAGACGTAAACAATACTACTACTACTATACCATCACGGCATATCCCACAAGTGGGGTAACCAGCAGACCAGCTGCATGTAAGAAACATTCAAGCTGTCCTCTTCGTGCCAATATAAAATCAAGATATTCAGGATGGGTGGCAAACCTCATCGCTGAATTTAAGATGTACAATGTCTTAATTTTTTCGAATACCTGCCTTTTACAGGACACTCGAAAACTTAAGGAGAAGAGTGGGAGACCAATTCTTTACCGGGTGCTCCACATATTGTGTGCTATCTTCAATTTATTTTCTACCAATAAGGTAATTGATTGAAAGTTTAAATATTCTTGCCATATTTATTGAATGTAATAAATATGAAATGAAGTAAAAAATATTCAACAATTATTGTATCATGCATATAAAAAACTGAAATTCATGCCAATATTGTCGATGAAATAACTAAAATATCGTCTTTAAATTCAAACCATTATAGATAAATTATTCACATTTCAATTCCAAAAAGTAAACAGAAACATTATGTATAAAACCCACAAACTCTCACTTCAAAGCGGAGTGTGTTGTGATTAACATAACACTTCTGAGCAAGAGATGAAAACCAATTTCTGGCACCCTATTGTATAGAAAAATCAATGTATGCTGGAATTATTTTTTGTTAGTTTTTAAATCATTCTCATACTTACTCATTGGATGTTCAAGTTTGTGTATTAAACGCTGAATTGCATAGAGACAATTCAATTCTAATTCAGGATTGTGTTTGTCTCCGATGAATGTGACTAAAAGTGGGTTGTATGTGTTTAATCGCTGTTTGGCTTGAACATCGTCAAATCTCGGTTTTGCATTTTCTGTTGGAACTAGTACATATTTATACACAGCCTCAGTCAGAGCTCTGATGAACCAGATTTCCTCTGGATTCTCAATAACATTCTTGATCCATTCTTCAATTTGACGTAAACTATAAATATATTTAAATAAATAAATATTTTTATTATTTGACTGGCGCCTTTTTATAGTAGCATTCAAGTTCTTTTGTGTTTCTTTTAAATGATAAAAATATTTTTGTCTCTAACGAAGGAATAAATTATTTTAATAGGTATCTTTAAATTAACAGTTAAAGTAATAACTACTTGATTAGTTTATAACTAATTGCTTTATACTTTTTTTTTAATTATGCCATTATCTAACTTTCTGAACTTGTATACTTCACAAATACTTGTTACAAGTTTATATCCTAAATCTATCCAAACAAATTCACTGAATCAGCGTCAGAAAGTATACATGACAATTACGCAGAAATCGAGTATATTTTCTGAGACCATATTTTGTTACACATTTTGAAAACATACAGTGCAAGAAAACTATGAATGCGTACTGGCATTGTATAGGTACTTTCAAAATATGCGTCGTCACTCGGTGACTGTCTGAACGCAGCCCAAATGCGATGTACCGAACAAAATTTGTTTCATACAAAATGCCCGCCGTTCCCCTCCCCGCGCAGCTACAAAATATTTACCAAAGTGTCTGTCCATTACTCTATTTAGGTCCATGTCCAGGAATACCAGCTGTTGCATGGTGCAACTTCATGTTGGTAGTTTAAGATGATTTCTGCGCATGCGTTGTATGAACGACGCTTGGATTTGTGAAGTGACAGTGTGAGCTATTAAATATGTAGTTGACTACCAACGGGATGGGAACGTGACCTCGGTCTTGTTCATGTGTTAAGTAGCATTCACATTGCTTCACTTTGGATGATCATCCAGAGTGTCAGGGTCAAACCTGTTCATCGAAAGTGAACACGTCTGTTCACATTTGTTCATCCTATGCTTTCACTGCCATGTCAACACTCTCAGACATGTTGTATGTAGTTTGACGAATTTTCGTATAAAAATAATTAAACAAATTCAAAAACGAAAAATAACACTTAAAATAAATTAATATAGCTCTCGACTGCATAATAATTTTGTATATGATTCTGACATTCAATACAAATTCATAGAGAATAAAACAAATAATAAGATGAAACTTGTTTATGGTCGTTTCAGTGAAAGGACCTTTCATCAAAATTATGACGAGTGGTAATCGCTTTCCTCCGTCATCGCTAGTGATCACTAGCGATGAAACGGCCGTTCACACTCGTTCATCTTGGAGGATCATCCGGAGTGATCACTGAAAGTGAACGTATGTGAACGACCCTTTAGACACGCAGACCGACACACCTCAAGTAATCCGACTTCGACCCCTGATAGGGGGCGTGGCTCACGGAGACATAGCTCTTGTAACAATTCTCGACATGAGTGCGGCGTTTGACACCGTTGACCACAGCATACTCCTGACCTGTCTGGAAGTTGAGTATGGTCTTTGTGGAAGTGCACTGAGTTGGCTTCGCTCCTACCTGACCGCAAGAAACTGGTCACTAAAAGCGAGTCAAAGCAGAACTTGTGAATCAACAGTTAATCAGGGAGTACCTCAGGGTTCTGTCCTGGGTCCAATTCTGTTCACCCTCTACATCGGATATATCGACAGTATGCTAGAAAAAACAGACTTTCGTAGCTATGCTTACGCGGATGACAGAATTTTGATCGGTTTTTGCAAACCTGATCAGAAAAATTATCTCAAGGCCCGGACCGTAGAATGTATAACAAACTTATCTAATCTAATGGCAAAGAGACGTCTGAAGCTGAATCCAGCTAAAACGGAATTCTTATGGGTCGCATCACCTGGCCGACAACATCTCTTGGATATAGATCCCATCTCGATAGCCGACACGGATATTCTACCGTCCAGTAAAGTCTCGATACTTGGGGCACGAATCGATAGCGCACTGTCTATGGAATCCCAAATCTCAAAGACGGTGAGCTCTGCATTTTACCACATCCGCGAAATACGCTCCGTGTCGAAAAACCTCACTCCTGATAGCATAAAAACATTAATCTCTGCTTTTGTAGTCTCTAGACTTGACTACTGCAATATACTATATGTAGGACTGCCGCAAATTCAACTGAATCGTCTACAAATGGCATTCAATAGCGCTGCAAGGCTTATTTTCCGCGAAGATAAGGGTTGCCACATCACACCTTTGCTGGAAAAGTTACACTGGTTAAGAGCAGGTGAAAGGGTTCAATACAAACTGTGCCTTATAGTCTACAAAGCTTTGAACAAAATGACACCTCAGTCACTTTCTGAACTCTGTGTTCTCAAAACACCTGCAAGTAGACCTCTACGCTCAGCTAAGACATCCACCAACATGCTGGACGAAAACAACAGAGCAAACAAGTCCTGCTTCTATGATAGGGCTTTCGGCGTCGCAGGACCCGTCATTTGGAACCGACTCCCCGAGGACCTCCGTAAAAACCAGCCGATTACAACGTTCAGGAGCAAGCTGAAGACTTCGCTCTTCCAACATAGTTTCCCGCGCCCTTGAGATGGATACTTCATTAAACGGCGCCGAATAAATCATCCAATATAATAATAATAATAATAAACATAATTATAATATACTGCACATCGCTTTGGCCGAAAGGTGTAATGATGTGCAAAATTAGTTTAAAGAGAGTAATAATAATATAACTTCTTTTAAATGTTTGTGTTCGGAATTGAGCAATTTGATAGTGTAAGATTTGCAGTATTTGTTTTAATGGACTAAATATTCACTGAAATTGAGGTGAGCAAAATGTTTACAAGAAATCATTTAATAACTAAGAACAATAATTGAATAAAGGGTCTTGAGTTTTTTGTAATGAACATGTGTATACTATCACAGTTAATGATTTGCTTATGTTATGGATTCTGAGAGGGGATTAGATAAACAATAGTATTTGGACTGAAGATTACAAATTACATTATAAATTGTTGAAAAAAGAGGAGGGAATGAAAAATGTGTAAGTTTCTAAATTATTTCCGAACGATGCCAATCACGAATCAAACATAAGCGTATTATTGTAAAAATATGGGTGTCGCTAAAGAAATGTATGTGAAATGTATCCAGTTTGTTTTTGGCGCCGAAAAAAGTTATTTTTCTCCACAAAAAATATTTATTCAGTATAGCAACTACATTTTTACCATAGATTAAATTCATTATCAGTGTTGCCAGACGTACGGTAATTCAAATTCGTATACAAAAACACATAATATTTCTAATTTAGCGTTCAGTGTTGCTGGTCCCAGATGCTGGAACAAGCTGCCTCAGGGTCTGCGAGAAGAGGTGAACCGAGAAAGCTTTAAAAGAAGGCTGAAGACGCGGCACCTTTTTGCTGGGAGTTTCGGGTGATAAACGCAGTAAGGTATTTTTTTGGCAATATGCACGTAATTCTGGCAACACTATTCGTTATTAAGTTGACAGTTGTGCAAGTTTGTCGAAGGAAAAGTTGATTCGGGAGATGTTTTTGTGATGATAAATATTTTAAACGTTAAATAATTATCGATATTTGTATATAAAATGTTTGGTAAAAAGAAGCCTCCATCGAAAAGAGCTGGACAGAGCTTAGCACAGGTGTTTAAGAATATTTATTAAGTATAAATGAACTCTGTTATTATCTTAGATGACAGGGATTAGTCATAGGTTGGGTACATTAATTTAACTTGTGAATTATTGTTTATTTGAGAAAAAATGTGATTTAGGTGTTCTTTTGCAATAAAAAGGAAATGGCATACAACAAGATTCTCAATTCAACATTTATTTTTTTACTGTTTTTCGATGTAACATTGAATCATATCTATTTACGAATATTTAAATACAGGTTTTTAAACGCATTGCGAAAATTATCGCAATAGGACTGACTGACACAAGCTTTTAGCTGACTGTAAAAGGTGTATAAGGTCGTATTTGGGTTTATAACAGATATATCTTTTTTCAAAACAAAAACTAACCTTTTTGTGGTTTTAAAAAAATCAGGTATAACTAACTTATCACTGTTAAATAAATCGATGTAAAATTCTAGAATGTGCTATTCTATGAATATCTGCCCTTTTCAGGACACTCGTAAACTTATCAAAAAGAGAAAAATGTGTTATATTACATGCAGTTAAAGTGAAAAATTTTATTTTCAGTATGGCTTATTTGATATACCGGACAATTTGGACAATATTGGAGGAAGTGGTTCGGAAGCAGACAGCGATTTGGAGGCTGAGCTGGCAGCCATAGCTGGAGGAGGAGGCGGGAAGAAGAGAGCTCCCGCTAAACCCAAACCTAAAGCAATACCTCAGACTGATCTGGACCAACTGGTGGCTACCAGTCTTAGAGATATTCCATCAGATGAGGAAATTTCCGGTATTATCTATTATTTTTTGTTTTTCACTGTATATTGGTAAATATAGCTGTTCATTTTTGCTCATATTTGAGGGAATGAATTGTTTTGCTTACTGTATAATTATATAAAAAAAAAAAAATTTACTAATATGTATACTTTATGAAGGACGGAATCAATACTTTGTTGAATTTTGGCCAATGCGACTTATTAACATAATATCTAAGTCCTTGTTATTAGGGTTGCCACCTTTTTTTTGCAGTTAAAGTACATTGGCTACTATAGGTAAGGAAAAAAGTACATAGTATCAAAATAAAGTATAATTTATTTTTCTTTATTTATTATTATGTTTAAAAACACATTTTTTCTTGCTTTTTGCAGTTTGTATCAAATTAGTATCTCTACTAAACAATTGCACAGTATCTTTACATTCTATATTTAAATTAAAGTTTTTAAATGAGTAATTCATTTTTTATCAAATTCAGAGACGCTTTTCACCAATCAATAATTTTTGTTTAACGAAAAAATACTTAGGACTAAACTTTTCAAAATCCCAAAGAAATCAAATTCTGCGAAATAAAGTATTTTCGTGTATTGTTATCATAAAGTATAGAGTACAATTACCTGAAATAAATTACAATACTTTATTATAAAGTACGGGTGGCAACCCTACTTGTAATGCTCTGTATTTTGTGAAACCTATAGAAAAAAAAATTATGTCAAAAGAAAACAATTTAATTTAATTTTCATTATATTTATTTTCTGAAGAATATTTGAGTGTCGTTTACATTACAAAGCACCTCCATTTTTAAAAAAGCAAAAGTAACACTTGAAAGCAGTGACCCACAATTATCTTTGACAATACTTACTTACTTACTTTTCGGGTCCGGATTTCAGATTCTGCCACTCCAGTATTCAACGACGTATATCGCCTTGTCATTCGCCATCAGTAGGTCACTCTCATTACATGTATTCCGCATTAGCGAGCATTGCAATAAATGAGAATCACTCTGCACCTCCCCGCAGTCGCAGCTAGTGTCCTCCTCATCCAAAAAGCCCCACCTCCGCTGGTTACTCAATAATTTCGTTGGAACAAACATGTGTGAAGGAATTGTAATTTTGCTGAAAAAATTTTGGACAACCACACTGAAAAATGACATCTTGTAACATTGTGTAGTTTAGCTCCGACATACAGAGTTGTTATCTATCTTTATTATTGAGCATTTCTCCGTCTAGTTCGACAGCGAAAGAGCGAGACATTCACTATGAGTGGCATAGCTCATCGCTGAACTGAAGATGTTGTACGTCTTATAACTGATATTATTTTTTTGGACACCTGGCTTTTATAGGACACTCGAAGTGTGGGAGACCTATTCCGTGTCTGTGGCTCCACGGGTTTCCATTTGTAAAACTAATGATATTTCTTTGTGAATAACACAATAATAATTTTTCCGTTACTATGTTATGTTTAAGATGGTGATGACGATCCTGATATATTGAATGAACTTCAAGAGATAGCTGGTGATGAAGAAGAGGAGTTAGTGAAGGAAGATGATGCCCCAGCCCCAGTCGCACCAGCCAGGGCTTCCAGACCGGCCCCCCCTCCACCTTCAGCTGCGGGAGATATGTCCACTTTATTGCAAGAACGATTAGACTTGTATATTTTGGCTGAGAAGAATGCAAAGGAGTCTGGAGACAGTAGCAAAGCAAGAAGGTAAATCTATCTCTCTGTTTCTTTATCTATACCATCACAGCGTGTCCCACAAGTGGGATAGCCGGTAGACTAGCTGCGTGTAATAAATATGCTAGTTGTCCTCCGCACTGTGTCTGTATTGAGAGAGACAACAATTAAGAAGAGGACTGAGCCCCTACCACATTGTCTCACCTCCAATAACCGAGTTGAATACTCTTGTCTGTTAGTTTACGATAGTATCTTGCAATAGAAGTATTCGTAAAACATTATATCGACTGTGCTCAGGACAAAGGCATCAAACCACAATGGTAAAATTTTATAGGAGAAGCAAAAAACTGTAGGATAAAGAAAATGTCAAATTATTGTCATTATTATTTTACCATCTTTTTGTAATGTAGTTTTTTTATTATGTCATAAAAATTTAAGAGAAAATATGCAGGAATTATCAATTTATAAGCAAAAAAATTAAAAAAAAAGTTGATTAAATCCTTTGTCCTGACAAACTTAAGCATGTACAAGAGATATGTATGTCGCATGTTTGGGGTTATGTGGTGTGATGCCTTTTACCTCGCCGTAAAATTATGTCTGGGTGAAATTTTTTGGTGTTAATAATGAAACTCATGCTGTTTGAGTCCTTTATCCTATTAAATATTTGCAATTAAGTTGTAGCTAAAAAAAATATTTTGCTTTTTCTATAAAAACTAGACGTTTGGGGATTGAATCCTTTTACCAGAATGTGTACAAGACACAAATGATTGACTTGTACACATAAAACGACTTTTGCCAAAATTGTGGTTTGATGCCTTTGTCCTGAGCACAGTCGATATTAATGTAACATATTTAACATTTTCAGTTCAAGGGTAAGGTGTATGTATGCCACCAGCAATTAAAATTCCCTTCAAAGTAACAAGATCATTCACACATATCAACAGTGTCCTATAGCATCAATAAAAGTCAAATATAAGACTTTTACAGTCATAACAAAACACTGACACAGTATTCCAGTAGGTGCCTATAAAGGATTTGTTTTCAAATAATGACCTACCTACTATATCCTCGTTGCATATTCAAAAAGAGACATGTACGCACATTTTTATTTAGGCATACTCTTTTAAAACTGTTCATTAAGGCATTAAAATTGTAGTTTGGACTTTCTATTGGCATGTGATATTATTCTTTAAGTATCGAATTTTAATATTTGATACTAAAAATCACTTTTTAAAATGGTTTTTATATCATTGTAAGCTATTCTAGAAATGTCAAAACATTTATGAATTCACATGTCCCTTTTTGGTTATGCAGCGACGAATTATAATATGCGCATTGTGCATACCTACTTAATATTGGGAACCCTAATTCACGGACAACAATATTCATGGACAGGATAATTCACCGACGTAAATTTCACTAGGAGAGGATAATTCGATGACAAATACAAATATAATGCTAGGGTACTCTGGTGTTGTTTTTACGTTATAAAAGGGACAATATTTATACATGGCAATACATTTTCTTTAGATTATTAAATTTCTTCTGCTGCATGCAAGGTGTTAGGAAGAATGTTTGTCAAACGTTATATAGATCTAAATGTATATAGAGGGGACCATTTAGGACATTTTGAAGATATTCAAAAATTTATACAAAGAGTTACATTTTTTAAAAACTGTTCTAGTATATACAGGGTGTTTAGAATATTGGAAACTGTATTTAACTTAATGAAGGGGCGTAAGATAGCGCTCATGTCAGAGAACTAAGTGGTCTGATCATATTATATAAACAATATATAGAGGTCCCATTTATAACAAAGGCGATATCTCTGAGTTAACCCAATATTATGATTTTAGGTTTAATCGTGGTATAAAAACTCTCAAAGACCTATTGAAACAAGCCAATGCGGGAAAAGCTATAAATGAAGAAGATATCCCTCCAGTGGTCAGCACGGGCAAGAAACCAGCCACTTCCCCTCCTGTAGATGATTCTCCCACTTCTCCTGGCCTTCCGGAACCATTGAGTCCCACCGTAGTTGCTCCTGATCCACAACCAGATCCTGAACCACCTTCGGAAGTGCCTAAAGAAGATACCACGCCCGCACCTGAGCTGTCTGAAGAAACTAAAGAAAAGTTGAGACTTCTCAATGGTAAGGGATTTTTTAATTTACTTGTAGTTTCAAGTGACCAGTAAAAGACAGGTGTTCCAAAAAAATAAAAAAATCAAATTGACAAACTAATATTTGCAGATAACATAAAGACTTCCCTTAAAAGAATTGCCAAAAATGGGGTCAGCTGCAGGTGCATAATTTTATTAATCGTCAAATATCTAATTAATTGATATAATGTGATATGAGATATTAACAGAGAAAAGAGACAGAACATCCGTTAGCGCTGTTCGTTCGTCAAGTGTGGAAGCACCTGTTGGAAAGATATTTTGAAATGAACATTGAAGAACAAAAATAAAAAGTTAAAAATATTTATTTCATATTTTCAGTGCGTAAAAATGAGTACAAGATGGCTGCAGTTATGTCTAAGAAGAGTGGAGACACCGCAGCAGCACTAGCTCATTTGAAATTGGTAAAACAATTTGATATGGTGATACAGGCCGTGACTGCTGGACACTTTGTAGACCTCAGCGACATGCCTGGACCTCCAGGGGATGGACCTCCACCAGTGCCCATGCCACAGAAAGAAGAGGAGCATGTGCAACAATCGACAGGTATTATGGATAACAATTTTAATACAAATGTTTATATCTATATTCTTTAGCATGCAGATTGACGAGCTTCATCTCCATCAACAAGCAAGTATACTTTTAAACTAGCTGTAGGATTATTAGATTTTTTTTAAATATAAAATATATTTCAGATGTTCCGAGTGAGCCTGTTGCAGAGGATATGTCTCAAGGTCTGGTGACGGCTTCCTCTGTGGAGGAGGCATTACAACAAAGATTACAGCTGTACAAGGTAATAGAATTATTAGACTTGTGTATTTGACTGTCACATAATTACAATTAATCGCAATTGAAGTATGTACATTTTGAATGTTTTTTAAGTATTCTACAATGCACATCCGTTACTTGATTATTTAAATCGCGATAGATTTCGGTAAACCTATACCATTGACAGACAACACTTAGGTCTTGTCAAGATATAACAACTAAATTGGAGGTGACCAGTACTGTATCGAAACCAGTGTACGTGGAGCGTGCTTTTGCAATATCTGCACCTGTAGTCTGGAACAGGCTTCCACAAACGATCAGAGAAACGCAGGACATATCTCGTTTCAAGAACCAACTGAAAACTTATCTATTCAAGAAATCTCACGGAATAATTCAAGCACAACCTTAGTTAGCAAAGAGCGCCCTTGAGGTGGATTTTTTTCACAAAACGGCGCTTTACAAATCATCCAATTAATAATAATAATAATTGACGAGCGATATAATACTGACTAATATTTTTGTTAAAACATCTACAAAAACAAAATAATTGAAAACAATAGCTGCACCTGTTAAGGATTAGGCATTGTAAACATTGTGAGAAGAGGTGATTTATATAATGATTTATTACTTTATTTACAATATTTACTTTTGAATTTAAAGCTTTATTAGTTTCTAATGTTTCCAAAGAACATAGTTTAAAATAATTATTTATATTTGTATATTTGAAAGAACTATTTGTTTTTATGAAATTGTGATCAAATTCAATAATATGATTCGCGAACTCAGAATAATTACAATTTTTAAGGCAAAGTTCGTGCTCTCTAAGTCTAGTTTTAAAATTTCTTCTGGTCATACCTATCGCAGTCATCACACCTAAGTGTGTACACTCCATTTTTTGCAATGGTTCTGTGGGATCTTTATTATTTAACAAATTAGATAATTTATTATTTGTGTAGTATGCTGGAGTAATAGTGTCCGGTAACGAGCTAGTAATCTTAGAAGTTAACCCCCCCACAAAAAGAATTTTTCTGTATGGTTTGTTACTGATGCTTTCATTTATTTTATTATTTTCACCGCAATAAATGTATTTTTTATACATGATATCATTTTGTTTTTTATGAACTAGTCTGTCTTTGAGATCTGAGCTGTACTTATTGTTGACCGCAATTTGTTTAATTAAATCAATTTCTTTTTTAAAGTTTGAAGGAGAAAGAGGAACTTTTATTGCACGATGTATCATAGAGTGAAAAGAAGCTCGTTTATGAGAAATCGGATGATCTGAGTCTGCCGGAATTACACAATCTGTATGACTAGGTTTTCTATAAACGTTGAATTGACATTTAGAATCAGATATAGACAGATTCAAATCTAAGAAACTTAGTTCATTATTATCATTATGTTCCAATGTGAATTTAATATTGTGGTGTAAATTATTGAGCACGTTTAAAAAAGAATTTAACTGTCTATTACTACCATTCCAAATGACTATTACGTCATCCACATAACAATGCCAGGCAATAATATTTGAAAGAAGTGGATGTCCATTGTTAAAAAGTTTATTTTCTAAATGATTCAAAAATATTTCTGAGAAAAGTGAAGAAGCAGGACTGCCGATAGCTAATCCGGAATTTTGACTATAAATGGTTCCATTGAATTGAAAATAATTTTGACTCAGACAAACTTCCAAACGAGTGGACATTTCTTTAACAATTTTTTAATCCAAATTTGAATTATTAAGTAAGTCAAGTATAATATTTTTACATTCATCAGTAGGTATACTAGAGAAAAGATTTACTATATCAAACGATACAAGTTTGCTATTGGAAGGAAGACTAACATCATTAATTTTATCTATTAATTCTAAACTATTTTTGATGGATTTAATTGGGTGGAATATATTTAATGAATTAAACATTGATACAAATTTCGCACAAACATTGTAATTGGGAGCTGAATATGAAGGAGATACGGGATGAATGGGAATATGATCTTTATGGATTTTCGCTAAACCATATAGTTTAGGAGGCTGTGGATTATTGACAATTAGTCTATTATACTTTGAATTTCCACATACAGTTGGACAATCTTTAATTGCTTTTTTCACTTTATCTTGAAACTTGTTAGTCGGATCTGTATTTAATTTTACAAAGGAATCCATCGCGATTTAAATAATCAAGTAACGGATGTGCATTGTAGAATACTTAAAAAACATTCGAAATGTCTCGTAACTGTTACATAGTTAATCCTTCTAAAATAACTGATATTGAAGTATGTACATTTGCATAATTGATTTTGCAGTTAAAACAAGGACCCATAATCCAAAATGATCTTATGGTTATTCTTATGGCTTTTGATTGTATCTCTTTCAATATTATTTACATTAACAGCTGGTTTAATATTATTGTATACACTAATGTCTGGCACCTTCTTGGGATTATGGTATTGTTGTTTGAAGTATAATATGCACCGTGACCTATAAAATCTATTGTACTCCCCTTACTCAGCCTTCCTGGTATTGCCAGTTAAAGCGAACCCTCTTATAAAGTCTAGGATCTTGAGGGAAGGTGTGGAGAGATTCCACTTCTATCCAGTGCTGCCTAGGGTTTCGATTCTTGCGAATCCCACAACAATGTAGTCTACCAAAATGACTACACTCAAGTGTCGTGGGATAAGAATGCACATATTGAGAGACTACAGTCAGCCACCACATAGTGGTAATTAAACAGGGACAATTATTGATTTCAGAACCAAGAGGACGCTGCCAAGGATGCTGGCAATTCTTCAAAGGCTCGTCGCATGGGTCGAATTGTGAAGCAGTTTGAACAAGCCTTGAAGCTGCACAAAGCTGGCAAAGCTATACCTTACGATGAGCTGCCCAACCCTCCAGGCTATGCACCCATCCCAGGAGCCCCCAAAGAACCAGAAGAAGAGGCACCACCTTCACAACCAACACCTCAACCAAAAGTATGTCTTTACTTATAATTACAGAGTTGTTGACTTATGAAACTGAACGGTTGACATTTTTTTCTTTTTAATTTGTTACATTGAATGTTGTTTCCAGGAAGCGGAGCCCAAATCTCCACCGAGTGGCGCAACCAAACCGAGCAGTAGCGGAAGTGGATCTATAAGAAGGATGGGTAACCAGACAATGAGCGGACATGCTGGACAGCAACTAGCTATTCTATTGCAAAGACAGAAGGAGTTTAAGGAGGCTGCTCTGAATGCCAAGAAAAATGGTTAGAAGATATATGTATATGTGTTTAGTGCATTGTATATTTGTGTCGTCGTGTTAGTACAAGATTCATATCTTAGTTTGGGACTAGCTCGGTCTTTGTGAATTGTCTATACATGTTAAAAAAAAATATTAAAAACTATTGTTTCACTTTTCGTCTAGAGTTCCCGAGTTTATAAATTTCTATAAGTTTACTACAAGTCCATCCTAATGTCTTGTGATTTTTATTGGCATGGAAATGGTGACCTCTACTGAGTTGCCCCAACTTTGCCCCCTCGACATTACCATTAGAAAACCTTTGTGCTCGTTGGTATTGTCCGTGAATAGACTTGTTGAGCTAATTTCATTGAGAGGGCTTTTGGTAGAACAGCCTACCAAATCTGCTGATGAAGAATTGGCCTATTATTACTTTCAGATGACCACACTGTTTGCTGGCATCCTTTAGAGGCTTAAATACTGTTAAAAGAATGCCAAAATATATTCACCCATCACCATCATTTAATTTTATTGTGTGCATGTGTTTTCCAGGTGAACAGAAAGAAGCCATTGCGTATCTGAGAAGTGCCAAAGGTATGGATCCTTTGATCGAAGCTGCTCGTGGAGGTCTTCCTGTAGATCTATCTTCAGTGCCTCTGCCACCAGATGCTAAACAACAGTTAGAAGACAGGTAAAATATATGAGATGCACATGATATAAAATAATACCATCATTGATTTTAATTTTAATAAGGTGTCGAGTATGGATAAAGTGCTGGTGGAAAATATCATTCTGGTATTGATAGACCCACCTCACACTCGGATACTTCAGGAGTCGTAGACTCCTATTTATCCGCACATCAAACCAAAATAATTGTCCTCACGGGCAGGCCGTTGTCTGTCATTCACATTATCATTTTATGTTTCATGCTTTGTGTGATATCGTTTTGTTTGGTGCTTTGTGTCGTCAGTTACGATATTGTAACACCGGCTGATTGCGATCCCTCCGAAGATGGCGAGAGTCTAATGTCCCGATTGGAACAGCAGCTAACTGATCAACTGAGACTCTGTCTGGACACTGGAGAGCATCACAAGGCAATGGGGGACGTGGCAGGTACCAACAGATTCCATCATCTAGCACTGGCCGTCAAGCAAGATCTGGATGTTGTTAGATTGGCTAAGAGGTGAGTCGTCAAACTACTGACTAAAAGTAGAAATATACACAAATTTTAGGGCTTGATGGGAGCACAGGGTAGAAATTAGCCCTCCACTCATTATATAATCAATTCTATGTTCCCTTTAATACCCCCCTTGTCAGCACAGGATATTATCAACAAAATCAAATCATTTTATTATGGAAGACAAATGAAAATAATACTTCAATGTTTAAAAGCTTTATTTAATTTTTTGGTTTTGGTTTTTGTCTTTGTTGTTGTCCTGTACTAGTGTACACAGCTTTTACAAAACTTCATTTGAGTGTTTTGGTATCGTAGTTGGTTGTCAAATCTGTTTGTAATAAAATATCAGTAGAGACAAACAATAAATCATAGAAAAAAAATTATTAATTCCATTTGCTTTTTATGGTTAGATGTGGCAGATTCTAATAGTCATTAAATTAGGGGTCTCCAAATTTTGAAGTCTTAGGGCCATAATGATTACTTCAGTATGTTCCAAGGGCCAAAACTGTTTTAATTTTTCTGCCCTTGACTATATTTCTAGACTAGTCGTAGAGTGCGCGATCTGAGCAAACATACATTAAGTTTTACCTTGCAAATAAATAAAACCGAGTAATTATCATTCTGCGTTTTCTTCTTCAACTCATCACAGCGATAGTAACAACAATAAAACATTGATGACACTAGTCTTAAGCTGTCGCTGGTCGGATTGATGGCACTGGCGGGCCATAGTTTGGAGACCTCCGCATTAGGCAATTAGAATGTGTTCTAATACGCTAGCTTTCTTTGTATGATCGCAGACAGCAATGCTGTCCCAGGTAAGAGTGATGTGTAAGTGAATTAACTTTTTGCCCATATTTCAGATCTGGATCGGAAAATATCAAGTTCCATTATGAAACCAAGGAGTTCTCTGTGGTACAGTGCTGTACAGACCTGGGAGACAATGATCTAGAACTGACAATAGTGCGTGGCATTAGCTACACGGTGGCCAATCCAAAGGAAATAGACACATATGTTAAATTTGAATTTCCTTATCCGGTAAGTGTCTGTCAAAGTAGCCTCATTGTGGTCATAAAATGTGTGTTAAACTGCAAACCTGAGTTATCTAAGTTATATGTAATCAGTAAATAAATTGTCCCTTTATGCTTCTCATGGGGGCACAGGACTGGAACTAGTTTCCTCTATTTAGAGCGTGTCTGCACCTCAATAATGTCACGACTTCTGACAATACTCTTGACACTTTGATGTTGTCACACATTCAAATGTCACTAGATACTATCAAGTCCGAAGAAATAATTTTTATATTATTTGTGTTGTAGGAAATTCCGACTACTGACAAAACTCCTCTAGTAAAAGACACAAATAGTCCAGAGTATAACTCCGTGTTCACCATACCCATCAATAGGCAGGCCAGACCTTGCGTCAGGATATTCAAAAGACAGACTGTCAAGTTGGAAGTGTACTCAAGGGGGTAAGGCTAAAACAAACATAACCATTTCATTCACAAAGTCTTTCGTAAACATTGACACATACAATCATAGTTATTCACAAACATACCTATTCACTAATACAGTGTAAACATTGACATTCTCAAACCATGTTTGTTAATAAATAGTAGATATAAATGACAATTCACAAACACAGTTTGAATATTATTATTCACATAATTCAATATTATTTACAGAAGCTTTATCACTATCATGCATTTTGCACAATGTATATATAAATTTTATAAATTTCATATAATATTTAAGTCACAGCGCTGTATTATTATTATTATTATCTTAAAAATGTCACCTTGCACTGAGACCATAACAGCTTTTTGCAAAGGCAATCTCAGCAAGAAAAAAAACAAAGCAAAATCCAAAAAAAAATAAGATAGAAAAAAAATATAAAAGATACTATTATATCTTTACAACTAATATCATGCTATAACAATTCTCTACTCAACTGATAAAATGCTATAACAATTCTCTACACAACTATACCATGTGATAAAAATTCTCTACACAACTGATATCATGCTATAACAATAATTCTCTACACAACTGATAAAATGCTATAACAATTATCTACACAACTATACCATGCGATAACAATTCTCTACACAACTGAGCCCGTAGACAATTTGTACTTAGCGATCGTCTACTGGCGAACTTTTCGACAATCTACCTACACGTACCGTATAATTATGCGTTATTGTTGCAGTTATTGACGAAAATTCGTTTGTAGGCGATCGCCAAGTACAAATTGTCTACGGGCTCTGATATCATGCTATAACAATAATTCTCTACACAACTGATATCATGCTTTAACAATTCTCTGCACAACTGATATCATGCTATAACAATTCTCTACACATTTGATATCAAGCTATAACAATGTTGTATCTTTTGCATGCAAGATGAGTTTATTTGAGGATATTGAAGATGTATTGAGGTATATTGTACTGATTTAGTATGCATCTGTATTGCCTATGGATAGATTATTTTGTCAAAAGGTGGATGGCTCCTTTTTTACAAATTTACTTTACACCCTGAAATTTTTCTTATACCCTATCTCACAATCACGGAATAACGACCATTCTAACTTTCATGTCTGACTAAACATGGCACGGCATAATCTACAAGTGGGATGACCAGCAATGTGTAATAAGCATGCAAGCTGACCTCTTCGTGTCGACATAAAAATAAAATACTTAAGATGATGGGTGGCAAACCATTATCAGTGCTGAATTTAATTTTTTCAAACACCTAATTCTCTACCTGGTACTCCACGGAACAATAATTATACTGTACACCTTTTGACCATATCCATAGAACAAATTGTTTTGTGACCAAAATTTTGGTTTAATCGAGGGTAACAATGTTCTCAAATTAGACATGGCTTTTTATAATAAGCCATACTGAAAGGTGCATTATTTTTATATGAGTACAGTTGGTGAGTTTGTGAATAATTCTTAATGTGTGCGAGTTGAATCTGTATGTAATGTATTGCGCATGTTTAGTGTATGTGGTGTGTATAGTGGTGGTGGTGGCCTTTCTACAACAAAGTAGTATGTATACGTATTCTTATTTTATTATTTGTATACGAGAACTAGACATTTGTATTTATTCTATCGTCCTTAACTCCTCTTCCATTGTGACCGATTTTGTGCTGATTTATATCTTTTGGTATTGGTATCTTTCTTTTCTGACATTCAAATATCTCGTATGCTACAACTACACAGATTCTTAGGAAGTATAAACCATTCTAGAGGATGCATTCACATGAATTTATCTTGGAAAAATGAACATTGCTATTTTGTCCAGGATCTAACTCACGATAATTCACTTGCAAGACGAGTGTGTTAGCCACTTAATTGAGTATGTAATGACTATAATGATAATAAACTTTATTGTACAAAATATTTGGATAGAATAATGAGATTACAACATGGTATAAACAAATAATTTTGCACAATGGGTGAGTTTATTGCAGGGAAGTGATATCTTCCAACTAACCCAACTATGTAGGTATGTGAATGACATTTTCCATGTTAAATGTAAAGGGTTGTTCAACAAGAACTTTGTTTTTTAATTGTGGCAACACCAGCAACATGATAGTTTTGACATTTAATTTTTTGACGTATTCGTAGTGGATGCATTGGCAATTGTTGCAATGAATTCAATTTCGCTTGAAAATCGCATTAAAATAATTAAAATCCATTATGAAAATGGTGGTTCTGCTAAAGTGACATTTCGTCAAATTCGTGATATTTTCGGACAACATAATCGTCCTTCTGAGACCGCTATTAAGAATTTGGTCGCTAAATTTGAGTCGACAGGCTCGATACAAAATGTGTTAACACCAACGCGTGTACGACCGGGTCGTTCAACTGAAAACATCGCAGCCGTGAGCCACAGTGTTGAAGCAGATCCAAATTTGTCAATTCCTCGACGTTCTCGACAATTGGGGTTATCCAAAACCACCACATGGCGAATTTTGCGTAAGGATTTGGCTTTGAAGCCTTACAAGGTTCAACTGGTGCAGGAATTGAAGCCGAACGACCATTCAAATCGCCGTAGATTCGCTCAATTCATTCAGGAACAACCCGCTGGTTTTTCTGAAAAAATCATTTTTTCAGACGAAGCCCATTTTCACTTGTCAGGGTACGTCAACAAGCAAAATTGCCGCATTTGGGCTTCTGAAAATCCTAGAGCAATTATTGAGAAGCCGTTGCATGCTCAGCGTGTCACTGTATGGTGCGCTATGTGGTCTGGAGGCGTGATTGGGCCGTTTTTTTTCGAAGATGAGACTGGAAATGCGGTAACGGTCAATGGATCACGCTATCGCAAGATGTTGACAACTCAATTTTGGCCTATTATTGATGACGTGGATATCACTGACATGTGGTTTCAACAGGACGGTGCCACATGTCACACAGCCAATGAAACGATCAATTTATTGCAAACCAAATTTCCCGATCGCATGATTTCACGAAACTCAGCTGTTAAGTGGCCAGCCAGATCGTGTGATTTAACGCCACTGGATTATTTTTTGTGGGGCTATGTTAAGGACAGAGTCTATACGGAGCCAATCGAATCGATTGCAGCCTTAAAACTCAAAATCCGTGATGTGATTAGCGAAATAGTCCCGCCATTTTGCCAAAAAGTGATTAAAAACTTTGATGAAAGAATCGACATCTGTCAGCGTGCTCGTGGTGGACATTTGTCAGATATCATTTTTCATGCATAATTGCCAAACTTTTCTCTTTGTAATTCAATAAAAATTTTAATCATCTTCATCAAATTTTTTTGTTTTATTTTGTTTTAAAAAACAAAGTCCTTGTTGAAAAACCCTTTAGTTTTCGCATTTTACTGAATTTTTTTCACACATGCGTGAGTGAAGTTATTAAGAATATTACTCAACAGATCCGTCGTCTGCACAACCAACAGACTGTGCAGACTCCCTTTAGCAGGAAACGGGAAAGGTGCTCCAATGCTTACAAATCAGCTTAGACTGGCTGAAGTCCATTTAAACAATTATAAACCATTGGTCAAAGCAACACTGTAAATAGGAGAACAATATAGTAATATTTATTTATTTATTTATAATAATAAACGGCTGAAACAGCCAACAGAAACAAACATAATAACAAAAAGAAAACAGTCAAGTGAAAAATACAATGTATATCATATAAGGAAAACAATATAAAACTAGGACACTAGCAAATGATTTCAAATATATATATAAGCACTACGGTTCTAACCAAAAGTATATAAGAATTTATACAAGCATAATATAATATTAATAATCAGAAAGATATACACAGTAATCAGCTAAGCATAGGTAGGTGCACATAGACGACCCAGCCCAGCACAGAATATGTAATATTCTAATCATTTACCATGGGGTCTATTCTCCAATCTCGATTGATGGATGTCGCAATCGAGATTTTATTACTTTCGATCGATTTCTTAAAAACCCTATTCTTGAAAGTCGTAGACGACAAATGTCACACGATATCATGCGAGAATTTGTCGAGTGGTGTTTTACCACTCGAGATGAATGTCACACCAATCAACATGTCAAAAATTGATAAAAATGACCGCCGTGAGTCACTCAATGGTTGTTTACATTTCGCATACGGTATAAAATAAAATAAAGTGATGCCGCATTTATAAAGTATTTTAGTTTAAATAAAAATATAACCAAAAGTTTGATATTGATTGTGACTCCTCATATAAAAGCGCCATCTTGTACGTCACGTGCCTCCCCACACGAAAGCGCCATCTCTTGAAAATTTGTATAAATAAATGTCATTTTTCGATGACCACATACAAAAACATACAAAAAGTGCGACGTTGCCGGTAGCTTCTCGAATGTCGACCGTTTAAATCTCGAGTGGCGTCAAGAATAGGGTCGAAGACTGCCATTCGACTTTTCGTGCGAGTTAATCAATCGACATATCTCATACGTGACATTTATCAATCGAGATTGGAGAATAGGGCCCCATGTGTATGCGGTATGTCAATGTAAACTTCCTTGAAGAGTGGATGATACAGAAAAAAAGATTTTAGTTTTTACTATTTTCTTACTTTTCAAATGTCTTCCTTTCAATTTAACAAACATTCCTAGTGGTAAGTTGTTGTTTTCGTAGTTACAACAGTGAATTGTGAAATAGGATTATCCAGCTTGCTTTTCACTCACTGCTTGGCTGCACATACAACACGGCTATCTTGCATGCTTTAAATATACACTACGTATTCCTTAACTTACAAACTGTGCGATAAAGCCTCATTCACATTTATCACTTTTAGTGATCATCCATAGTGAATCAAATCATCAAAAGTGACTAGTGTGAATGAACGTTTCATTTTCAGTGAATTCTTAGGAAGATGGATGAAAGCGATTGATTACCAACAGATTTTATAAATAAGTTCATTCCTATCTTTGTCCGTGTTCATCGTGGACTAGAATCAAATATCAGAATCATAAACAAAATGGACGGATTGATGTGCGCTTGCAATAATTTTGTTTTATACATAGTTATTTATTTTTTATAATTATTATTCTTAATTGAACTCTTATTTAATTATTCTTTTTTTTTACGAAAAACATACCACGGACAACATGAACGTGAGTAATAGACACGGCAGTGAAGTCACAAGATGAAAAACAGTGTGAACAAATGTGTTAATTTTTGAGAAACAGTTTCAGATCGAAGATATTGTTTTATTATTATTTTATTTCTTTAGATATTTATTTTACAATACTAATGTATTTTTGTGATGGTAGTATGGTGTGATGTAGGAATATTTTGGAATATTTAAAATTTGATTCTTTTTAAGAGATATAATATGTCATTTGCCATTTGCGCAGTCACAAAAATTGCCCATGGACCCGTTGGACCACAGAATGATTTTCAAAATGAAACGTATTAAAAAATGGACATGGGCGCTACCAAAATCGAAGACTTTTGTAATATAACTAGAATCTCGAAGGAACAATTGGTAATGCAGCTAATCAAATTGTGCGTCGATTCAAAAAGGTTCCTTTTATGACTTTGTCAGGTATATACAATACTTCCTTATTGGAGCGAGAGAGACCATTAGCATTTAAAATCTGTACGTGAGAGTGAAACTACACTTTGTGGAATTTCAGAATTAAGTGACTTATAAACATAGTATTGTAGTTCTTGTTATGCTCTTTTAAATGACATATTCATCTGTCTTAAAGACGAGCTATATTTTGAAATATCCATAAACAAAAAAAATAACATTTGTTAAAACAAACAACACCATTTAATGCAATATTGTGAAAGAGGTCGAAACCCTACTATTAATTATTGTTTGGAAATATTCTGTGGCATTACAAATGACATTTGCATCTTTTAAATAAAATATTTTAGTAGAATGATTCCGCTTGAGTGCATGTCGTTTTGTTGCGAATGATAAAATTTAAATTTATATATAATTTTTTTTATAATAATCATATTTTTTGGGGCCACCACACGAGGTTTGTTTGCAGCAGTATGAATGTGCGTGCAGTGCGTGATTGTGTCATGTGTTTTATATTGTTAGGTGTTGCGGTCGTGCCTGCAGTTGCCCCTTCCCTTTTTTCAGTGGCTTCTTCACGCGGGACACTCTCCTCGGCACTGTACTGGTCAAACTACAACCTCTGGAGACGCAGACGGTGCTGCATGACTCATTTGATGTAAGTAACATATCAATCACTCAGTTCTATAAGCCAGCAATTCGAAATTCTAATATCCCAAGATACGGCATGTCTATGACCTCAAGGATACCGTATACCGCATCCATCACCCGAAACTTCCGGTAAAAAGGTGCGTCTTCAGCCTTCTTCAAAGTCCTCTCCATTCGCCTCCTTTCGCAGACCCAATATGTAAATAGAATGTATCAGTAAACATCCTTAACATTTTCATGATGCACCTTCTTAAGGTGGTCCACTATTTAGGCAAAATTTTGACCCGCGTTTTCAAATCGCGCATCTAGAAATCATTATATTTACCTAACAACCGTTCCCATGAGCGCGTGTTGACGCACGTTAATGCAGCCTCTATGCTTCAACGCCTTGTTCATGGTTTCCAGTCCGGTACTTTTACTGTCCATCGATCATTTTACATTCAAGAAATGCGACTTGGTTTTTATCTTTATCCACAGATTTGTCTGGCGATTTATGAGTGAAACTATACTGCGTCCTAATGATTAATTTTATTTGTTGTTCTTTTTTCAGTTGATGAACGGTCGCAAAGCGGTTGGTGGTAAATTGGAGGTGAAGATACGTATCAGACATCCTATCCTCACAAAGCAAGTGGAGCATAGTTCCAGGAAATGGCTTGTCATAGATCATTGATTGATTCCATACCAAATACACACATATTATATTTAAACGTCTGATGACTAAAGTAATATCAAAAGTGACAGAAACCTTATTTTTTTTCTATGTTTTGAGGCATAATTGACGTCAAACCACAAACAATTATGTACTTTTAATATAAAAAAAAATATATTTATTTCATTCATAATTAGAAATTAGAAATAAAATAGTTTTGTGTCATTTTCTCAAAACATGGCACTGTTGTGGCTCATCAGTCGATTTTTTCATGCAAACGTTTTGCTATGTGAAAATGAGCTAAATAGCATTAAGTGCCTGCTGCCTTGTGTATTTATAAATATTAATAATATTATCTAGACATTAAGCAATAATTTTCTAAAAATATAAATAATTAAATCATTCTATTTCACAAAGTGAAGGATATTCAGTGTTATAATGAATCACAAACAAAAAATCGATGATATTATTTGTGTATGTATTAGTGACTTGTTTACAATGCACATATTGTTATTATTATAAGAAATTTAATTGACGAAATAGAGACCTTGATCTGCACTGGCCACGTGTATTATATGAAAAATGTTATGCAACAACGTTTTAACTAGCGCCAACTTCAAATTGAGATTATTTGTGTTTTCTAATGACCTCAATTATTTTAACAAAGTAAGAATATAATTTTTATTATGAAACTTACATCCATTCTTATAAAATTGTGCATTTTAAGACATAATTGGTCTGAGATTAGTGTTATTCCTGGTTAAACCACAACCTTAATCACACAATTATATGACCTTACTCGACAAATTATACTGAAAATCTATGTATATGTGTAAATAAAATGTTAGCCCGATCCTCAGAACTCGACAACGTTGCCTCATGCACCTCATCCATCTCACTACGCCTCGTTTAACCTCCACAAAATTACCATCGTAATTCACTTAATTTTGGGTGCCTTGCCATAAAATAAAAACAATACTTAAACATAGTTTTTATAAAAAAAATAATATAATTATGTGTGTTGAATTAAGTAACGGTACTCAAACTTATTAAATTTTTCAAAGAAGTCCAACTTTATGCTGTTGAATTCAGTAATATGTGAAAATATTTTTTTTATTCTGTTCAAAATATGAGTATAAATTATGTAATTTCATATCATAAAATTACATGTTTTTATATAAATAAATATATAGACATTGCAAGCTGAAGAGCTGGGCTTTACCGGAGGTTTCCAGGCTTAAAAATAATTTTAATTTTAAAATTATAGCATCACGTGCAGTTAACAATCCCATTATTTTTAATATGCGCACAGTCGCTCAACATGTAAATAAATAAACTCCATTGGCGAATTGGATATAGAACTGCGCTAGATTATTCTTTGTTTCACTGTGCGTATCATTTCTTACGAGGCTTATGTTTTTTCTCGTTTAAGTCCCTCATTGCATAGCATCTGATGCCCAGCTATTTGACTTAGTATATTTAGATGGTGTTGTGCAAAAATATATCAAGCCACAAAAATCCAATTTTGATGATGTAAACCAATATAATTATTATTGTTATTGTATTCCGCTTTAAAATTATGTTTGTTAAGCTTAAGGGTGTTTTGTTATATCTAACAATGAATATGTATGTACTATATTATATCAAATTAAATATATTTATTTATTATTTTACAAACAAATTAGCGTATTTTATTTTTCATCCACACAATTCATCATCATCGCCCTCAACACTCCTCTCAGGAGCACAGGGCAGAAACCAGCCTCCTCCATTTAGAGCGCCAATTGCGTCACCTCTTTCCACAACATTCCCTGCTCTCTGATGTCGTTGTAATAGAAACGGTGTATTGTGAAAGAGGGACGCCCGGGCCGATGGAACCCTTGCAGACGGAAGAACAGTGCTCTTTTTGGCCAACTATCATTGGGCATTCTCAAAAACATGTCCCAGCCAGGACCATCGTCTCACCTATATTACGGAGATTACAGGTCTCTGCTGGGTGCGCCGGCGCTCAACATCATTTGTAACATGTTCATACCATTTGACATACAAAATCCTTCTAAGACACTTATTTTCAAAGCTTAGTATCTTCCGCTCTTGAGCCTTGGTTAAGTGCCAAGACTCAGAGTCACACAATTACTGGATAGATTGTAATTGTAAATAATTAATTTACAAATACAATCTATCCAGTGTAAAACATTTAACATCTTCAATTCAGGAATAAGATTTACACTATTCCGTAGAGTCCTAGTCAAAGAATAGGTCTCCACTCCATTCTGTAAGTTTTCGAGTGTTTTGTAAAAGGCAGGTATGAACGTAAGTTGGATGGTTTATTCGGTGCCGTTTAATGGAGCATCCATCTCAAGAACACAGAAAACCTCACTTATAAGACAATTTAGAATGTATGTCGGATGGTGTATTCAGCGCCGTTTAATGGAGTACCTATCCATCTGCATGTACAAATGTATAAAAATAAACTGTGTGGCGTAAAATATATTAGTTTTAGTGTTGCACAAAACAACAATAGTAATAAAATAAAACTATATAGAGATTGGATAAAATTGAAATTGAACTTAAACAATATAACATAACATGTATAGACAATTCACACAGACCGAGCTAGTCCCAAACTAAGATATGAATCTTGTATTATGAGTACTAACATGACTACATACGAGGCATGCCTTTTAAGTTCTGTCGTTTCCATATTTCCCGGCAATTTGAATTTGGAACTGTTCTATATTCGAATGTGTTTAAATTTTGAATCTCAAAACAGTTGAAAGTATTAGGATAAATGCTATTGTTTAGTCACAGCGTCGACTGGAATCTGTCAGGTTACGTACGAAAATGAATCTTTCTAAGGAAAATGTTCGTGCAATAATTTTCTACAACTTTAGAAGAGGCCTGACACGGCTTCAGTGTTTTGCAGAGCTAACATCTGTGTTCAGTGATGAAGCCCCATGTCTGCGGACTGTCGAACGCTGGTATTTAGAATTCCAGCATGGACATACTAGTGTTAGTGACAAATCTCGCGAAGGACGCCCTAAATCCGCCTTCACTGAAGATAACATCATTGCTGTGAGACAACTAATTCTCGAAGATCGTCATGTGACGTATCGAGAGATAGAGGCTCTATTAGGCATCTCAGGGACAACCATTCAGAAGATCTTGCATGAAGCGCTTGGTGTGAGAAAGCTAGTTTGCCGTTGGATACCGCATCTGCTTTCCGACGATCACAAGGCGGCCCGCGTCAGATGGTGTAAGAAAACTCTGGAAAGGTTCAACCGAGGAGAGTCAAATCACGTCTACGACATCATCAGTGGTGACGAATCTTGGATCTATGCCTACGATCCTGATTCCAAACAACAATCTACAATCTGGGTCTTTCAAGACGAGCCAAAGCCGACTAAAGTTGTTCGTTCTCGAAGCACTTCAAAGAAGATGGTGGCCACGTTCGTTGGAAAAACCAGCCATGTTGCGACTATTGCACTTGAAGATCGTAGAACGGTTAACGCAGAGTGGTATACCACAGTTTGTTTACCACAAGTCATCGCCGAACTTCGAAAATCTAACTCAAAGCGACGCATCATCCTGCACCACGACAACGCAAGCTCACACAGCGCTCGGCAAACAATTGAGTATTTGAAGCAGGAAAAAGTAGAAATTCTTGACCATCCTCCATACAGTCCTGACCTAAGCCCTAACGATTTCTTTACATTTCCTAAAATTAAGAAAAGTCTTCGTGGTCAAAGGTTCCAGTCCGGTGAAGAAGCAGTCGACGCTTTCAAGTCAGCCATTTTGAACACCCCCACTTTAGAGTGGAATAAATGTTATAATAACTGGTTTGAGCGAATGGAAAAGTGTATTAAGCTACGTGGTGAATACTTTGAAAAACAATAAAAAGTACTATAAGGTTCTAGTTGTGTTTTTTTCTTCAAACGACAAAACTTAAAAGGCATGCCTCGTACACAAAACTAAATAAAACTTTTATTTTATTTATTCATTTGAAGCACAAAACAGACAATGACTACATATATTATATAACAGAAAAAAGGTAAATCTTTCAGAGAACAGCTATCATCCAACACCATGTGCCACAATTAATTGAAAAAATAAAAACAGGAAAATTTTTGATGTAAGTATATAAATAATAAAAGATAAACGTCAATCAAAGTCAAACGGTCAAAAATGATAATTAATGATATTTATTAGATCATAAAAATGTCAAAAATATTAAGTCTATACAAGTCGAGTCAATTAAGTCAACAAACAAATAATCGTTTATAAAAAAAAAATTGAGATTTGGCCCATGAGGGGATCGAACCCGCGACCTTCGCGTTATTAGCACGACGCTCTAACCAACTGAGCTAATGGGCCGTCTACACTTTGCGCCAAAAATAACTATCTTATATTAATATTATTTTACTTGCATTCACCTACAGAAATATAATTAATAATAATAATGTTATATCTTCGCCAGATACTTGTAAAATAGCATAATAATAATATTCTACTATACCCTCACGCAGTAAGCAGAGAGGACGGAACTCCATATTGTAATTTCATTATTATAAAAATAATAAACTTTATTGCACAATAAGGAGCATACATAATTATTAGAAAGCTATGAAATAATGTGATACAAGTAGGTATGTAAATATTGTGCAATAGGAGAAGTTATCGCACAAACGATATCTTCCAACTTACCCATTTCATTATCATCTATGCTGTCGGTATCGGGTAGTTTTCAGCACGAAAATATTTGGTGGGTTCAATACTAGGACTAATAATTCACTCGATTACGGGTGCATTGCCATGTATTAATAAAACAAGACATTTCGGTGATTTTGAATTGTAGCCGTGGAGCATCCGGTAAAGAATTGGTCTCCCACTCTTTTCCGTAAGTTTTCGAGTGTCGTTATAATAATACAATTATTTAGTTGATAATAAAATATCTTAATTATTTGCGAGAATGTCATAGAGTCAAATTTCGGTGTTATTTTACTTTAACGTGAAAATTCGCGAATAAAATCGGGTTTATCGCAAACGCGAAAAATTCAGGTCTCTAGGTATAGGCAATCAGAGTAGGCGGCTACTTTATAGTTATGAGGCAAGTAGGCGGTTCCACTATACTGTATTACCCATCACCCATCACCTTGCAAAGCAGCAAGGCCAATGCAGATATTATCGGAAATCGATATCATGAAGCAAAATGCATTTGTATGCTTACGAAGTTCAAGGCGAAAATAGTACCTACATCTTATAAATATTGTTGATAGATACTTGTGTTTTAACACTGAAAATGCATTTCAAATAATTTTATTCCTTGGAGCATCCTGAAAAGAATATTGGCCTACCACTCTTTTCCGTAAGTTTTCGAGTGTCTTGTAAAAGGTAGGTGAGCGAAACAAAGAGGCATTTTACATTTTGAATTCAGCAATGAGTTTTGACCTGGGTACCTAGACAAATTGCATTTGGCGATCGACTACAAACGAATTTTTCGACTATGTACATATTATAATGTTAATGTACATTGTAGATCGCCAAATGCAATTTGTCTAAGGCAGCTGGTCTGCTGGCTACCCCACTTGTAGGATATGCTGTAATGGTATAATAATAGTAGTATTATTAGTCAACCAACTATATTGTTAAAGATTGATATGTATGAAAATATTTTGGACATAAGTAGGTATAGATTAAAATACAAAAATATTTATTGACCAGGAAATAATGATACAAAAGAGTGCTATCAAAGAAAACCAAGTCAGTAAGTTAAGACATTTTACATCTTAAATTCAGCTATGATGTTTGCCACCCATCCTGGATGTCTTCATTTTTGTTACCACAGCTTGCAGGTTTATTACATGCAGCTGGTCTGCTGGCTACCCCACTTGTGTGCTATGCCGTAATAGTCAAGTAATAGTGGTATTATTAATAATAAACCAACCTTTGTTTAAGATTGACGTGAAAATATTTTGGACCCAAGATTCGATTCCAATTTTGTTGTTTGAGTTTCTTTTCTATGATATTATAATACGTCTATGTGTACAGGTACCTTACAATATATAATATTTTTCCAATCTGATGTAAGTTTTACGTGATGTTTCATCACCAAATCAACCGGCTTCGTTTCCATCACATTCTCAGGTAAATTTCCACTGTAAACTTATTTACCTCTAGGTCGACTAGTTGCGGATTACTTTGCCAAACATATAATACAATATTATTACAAGTTTGCGATAAAATAACCAACATGTTGCAGTATGCAATATCCACGATGTGTTTGTGTGGTGGATGTGGCAGATTTGTAGGGTTACTCTTGACACAATCTAGATAAGATATTAATCCCATGACGCGCGAATTGAATACAGTCAAAATTACGTGCATGCCAATCCCGCGGTAGGTGAGGATAGTCATTATCAACATTACACGAGTATTGTGGTTTTACGAGTGTTATGTGACATAACCCCAAGAATATACCAGACATTAGTGTACACATAAATGATAATAATATAGCTGGAAAGAGTAATAACAACTGCAGCCGTGGAAGGGGCCGAGTACCAGCAAGTGGAGCGAGCAAATTAAGAAAGCCACACAGAGAGTTCACTGCACGGGGCCTTGCACATGGCGGAGGATCGCTCGAGGTGGAGACAGATGGTCCTACAGAACGAGGCATGATGGTTACGATCCTCAGAATTGAGGGACCGACGGAGTTGATGATGTTTTTTTTTTCTTTGTTCAATGCGTGTCAGCATCACTCTGTTATTGGACAGTAATAACTGAAAGAAGGAACAAAACAGCGGCAGTATTCTAATGTTGTAAGAAAGGAGATTTTTCCAGCTAAATTAAGTATTCATTGCTTAGCCCATATTGACAATGCAAAACCGTGAAGATTAGGTACAGAGCAACAGGAAGTGATGACATATAATATGTTCTATTTTTACTCTGCGCCTAATAATTACGATTAAAATCATAATAATATTAATATTAGTTAATTATTATTCTTGTAAAGACCACTAAGTTTATTGAGTGCCGCAGTGGTACAACGCAAGGGCGCACGGTATTGCGTCTTTCGATGTTTCGATACATTACAATCACGTAAGCTGCCTACGTGTCCAAACACCTCGTACATACAATATCATCTATCTACACAAAATATAATGCGAATAAATAATAATTAATCGATGAATAGCGATAAACATATCATTATTATCAATATGAACCATTTATAACCATGGAGTGCCTCCTTTCTGGGGACATTAATTTAATGTTTGGCACGTCAAACCATGAGGTCCCGGGTTCGATTCCCGACCAAGGCAAAGCGAAGAATGACCTTTTTCAAATTGTCCTGGGTCTTGGTGTTACATGTACATATATAATTATGTTAAGTGCATTGTACTTGTGTACTGTGTATCGTCGTGTTAGTACCCATAATACAAGATTCATTATCTTAGTTTAGGATTAGCTCAATTTGTGTGAATTGTCTATGCATGTTATGTTATGTTATTAGTAATCAAATCAAAAATTTCTGCTTAACTGGACAAGCAATATAATATTCAATGTATCAAATACATATATTTTTTTTTCTTAAGATATATGTTGAAATAACTTTATTTTTCAATATTGCAGGAGTGCAAGGACTCCTATTTATCCGTTTAGGTGACGATTTATTAATATTTTAATTCTCTCCAGTTTAATACCACTATGCCAGTGTTGGCATCTCCGACCCTACCACGTCAGTGGGTGGGGGACCCGGCTGACGTAGCAGATCCCATCTTGAGACCCACACATCCACATTTTCTTAAGATATAAGGATTATCTGGGTTTTGTTATAAACCCAAATACAACCTTATACACCTTTCACAGTGAGCTACTAAAAGCTTGTGTCGTGAAAGGGGAGTTGGCCGGCACCTGAACCACGGACCCTTTGTTCACGAAGCCGAGACTCTACCTCCAGGCTACCGACGAACTCTGTAGCACCCAAACCACAACAATTTGAAAAAGGTCATTCTTCATTATTTTGTCTCGGCCATTAAACGAACCCGGGACCTCATCGTGACTCAAAGGCAAAGAAATAATAATATAACTGTCATAAAATCAATTTACCCACTGTAATAGATTCGAATTCAAATTCGTTTATTTCCTCAAATAAGCATAATATACAATCAAATACAGTTCAAATATCCACATCCACTTTTTTTTTTTTTTTTCATTCATTCTCTTCGACCTCCATAGGCTCCGCAATGGGCACTTGGGGGTGTCAATCCAGACTACATTTTAATCATTCTCAAAGAATTTAATTAAAAGAGACAAGGCGTACAACAATATATTAATATCAATGGTGATCGATAATCCCTGGGTGTAAAGGGCCCAGTGATTATGTCGTCAGATGTGATATCAACTACATTATGTTTCTGCATCCATGTTACTAGAATCTTTTTCCAATAGCATTTCGTTAACTGAATAAAATGATTTTTCTAACAAATACTTCCTCACCCCTTCCTTAAAGCGATCATCCTCCAATGCTTTGATATGCAGTGACAGTTTGTTGTACAGCTTCACACTTAAACCCACGAAACTATCCGCAACCTTTGCTAGTCTGCATTTTACGGTTCTGATGCTGCCTGCACTTCGCGTTGGATAGCTATGGTAGTCTGCGTTTAGAGGTGTGTTCTCTATATTTTTTCGAGCATACATAAGGCACTCCTGGATATACGCGCCAGCAAGTGTGAGTATGCCCAGTTTTTTAAAGTGATCACGGCAGGAATCTCTCGGGCGCAATCCTAAAATGGTCCTTATGGCTCTCTTTTGCAGTATAAAGACTCTGCCTGATTCGGCACTCTTCCCCCAGAACATTATACCATATGACATTATACTATGAAAGTACGCGAAGTACACACATCTTGCAGCATCAAACCCGCAAACCTCTTTAACTTTTCTTATTGCAAAGATCGCAGAACTGAGTCTTGTGCAAAGCTGATCAATCTGTGGGGACCACTGAAGTTTACTGTCTACAACAATTAATCCACTACAATTAATTCAATTTTGCCACCTCACCAGGCTAAAACCTGTGTCGAGGCTGACAGTACAATCAGTAACAATGTGCAAAAAACAAATTTAGACATCATAATAAACAGATTAGATACAACACACCAATAGACTATAGAGATCAGAAAATAGATATTTTAATAAGATACCTATTCTAATATTATGTATATTTGATGAGTATTCACGTTTTCATAACGTGAATACAAGTCTCTGTATTATAGCAATATTGTGACTGTAAATACGTATTATATTTAGTAATATTATAAAGGTACGTTTACATGTGACGTCATCATGATGTTATGTTGCGTAGAGACGCCACGTCATTATATTGTCAATATCGATCGACTGGTGTCGGGTCCGGGCGTTATGACGTCACGCTCCGCAACGTCACATAGTAATTATATAAATAGACTTGTACATTATATTATTATAGTAGGGCGCGTTGTGTCAACGTAAAAAGGCGCGCGCAACATACCTATCCAGTCAATGATAAAAGATAAATATGTATAAATTAATAAGAGAATACGTACCTAATATTACAATTGAATGTGTAGGAGTATCTTTTCAGTTGTATCAAATCAAAGGATCATTATTAAGGGGGATTCACATTTGTTCGCTTTCAGTGATCACTCTGAATGATCCTCCAAAATGTAAAGGTGTGAATAGACGTTTCATTAATAGTGATCACTAGCGATGACGGATGAAAGCGATTACCGCCCGATACAATTTTGATAAAAAAATCCTTTCACTGAAACGACCATAAACAAGTTTTATCTTATTCTCTATGAATTTGTATTGAAAGTCAGAATCGTACCTATACAAAATAATTATCATACTGTCGAAAATTTTGCTTTAATTTTTAATAACTGTAATTTTTCATTTATTTAATTATTTTTTTTACGAAAATAGTCAAACTACATATGTACAACATGACCGTGAGACTTATCCAAAGTGAAGCAGTCTAATACTACTAGAATATCGCCAGGAAACCAAAGTACCTATCGTCAGTCGTTTGTACTGTGTGGACAGATTTCGATAATAAGTAAAGGCGATATCGTCTCAAGTTGAACACCTTTCAGCTTTGGTTTGCTCAACTATTTTAGTTTCTCTTTAGGGTATTATAAATATACGATGTTGCTGTCACATAGATTTCCCGAATTTCGTGTTTGGGCAGTATTTCAAAACAGATGACATTCTTTAGGACACGAGTTTCAAAATGTAGTAATTTCCTTTACAATCAAAATATCTACCCTCTCCCTATTGCCAAATTTTCAAAATGGCTTAGGAATTTGATAGATATTTTTTTTTATTTATTTATTTTCCAAAACATGCAAATTTCCATTACATGCGAAAAATAACATTAAAAAATCATTATGGAATATATTGCCCCACTAGACCAAAATCTGTTCTGGGGCAAGAAAAATTACTAAGAATAAGAGAATTAAATGACACAATTAAAAAATATGTAGGTATATTAGAAAAATAATGCATTCGAGAACTAAATTTCGTAGCCAAAAGTAAGTACGTGAATTCGGGGTAAATTTCCCAGCTTATGCCAAAATAGATTCGGGACAAAAGTGCGTAGATCTAGGTGAAAACACGTAGATTTAACAACTCTGTGTCACAGAATTCCATACAAACCTAGAACCCTGACTCATTTACAAAAGTGAGGCAAAAAATCGATGAATTTATGACAGTACGGTTGTCGAAAGCGTGTGGTTTTCCTACATTTTATGGACTATTTCTCGCATTTTTATAAAAATGTATAATTTACATTTATATAAACGCAATTGGACATTTTTTGAAGTTCTTGTCAAAGCTTTTAGTGATTTACCACACTTCTTTTTGCCAACCTATCTGTCAAAAATGCCGATAAATGGTGCCTCACTTTATTGCAATGAAAATACATACGAGTGCTCCATCTAGGTATTATAAATAAAAATCTATGCTCTGGTACAGTACAAGAAGGTCTTTCAGAGCGTTGAAAACTTTGTAGGCAAATTTGTATAAATGTGAAGTAAATATTTTATGAATAAAGAAAGAATTAAATACATTTGTTACGAAATTCAATTTATCATTCCCGAATTCGTGCTTCAGCGATATCAGAAAATATTGTTATCGCCAATAAAATATGCTCACTCTTCAAAAATGTTTAACATTCATGTACATAAAATTTTAGCAACGATTTTTTTAGTTTTTCTTTTTCATGTGTAGTTTATGATGAAAATTAATTTATGAAATTTCCCCGCTTTTGTATATACCTATATAATTATAATATTTTTTATTGTTTACCTTTTTTCAATCGCCATGCATAACATGTGTGATCGGAATAATTTCAATCTGAAACATTAGGCGCATTGCATGCGGCGAAGAGACATGTCACCCGTTTTGATTATTACATTGTTTGATTTAGTAGGAAAGTTATCTTCCGGGCTGAGTGGCCGTGGTCTACAGGGCAATAATTTATGTCCCAACGTTTCGCCCACAACTGTGGCGGGCATCTTCAGGGGTAGGTGTACGCGAGCTGTATCAACCCCGAAGATAATTCTTTCCTATTAGCGACGCCAACCGTGATACCCTAGACAAAGATGATAATAGATGGACAGCGTGAATTAGGAGATTCATAACAGTGATGATAGCAAAGAGTGAATGCAAGTATAGGAATAAGTGTCTCATGATCCTTTCCACCTACCCCAAAAGGGAAACGGCGTTATGATAGATAAGTATGCATTAATTGTATGCGTTAAGTACTTGGCTTGGTCCAAATAAAAGAAATATGTAGGTTGGTACATTCCTATCATTCATTCATAATTGTACTTTTTTGTATTTATTTACGTGTGATGGATCATACATTTAGGACTCAGAGCAAATAGACAATAATATAAATGAGTTGATATATAAAGGGAACTAATTATTTGTACGGCTACTAATCCATTCGTTCGGCAAGAAAAAATCAGCATTTAAGTTATTTGCACAGCAAACAATGTTTTCATCGGCAATAAATAAAAAATAAGCGCAACACTTGCAAAATAAAAAAAATTAACAGCTTAATAAATACTCGCACAACAAAATAATTAATTGACCAGCAGAATTGTTATTTGAGCAGTAGAATTATTATTTGACCGGCAGAAAATATTAGATATACAATATTTTTCACACACCGATTTACCTTCGGATCCACATGAAGTTTTTGTGATTTCTTGCCAAATTAATGATGACTACGAAAATAATGCCAGTTTCCGCTTTGCTATATTAACGAAATCTCTAACTGAAATGTCGAAAAACGCTAGTGTCGTTCATTCAGATGCTACATATAAAATCACATAAAAAGATTTTACATACCAAGGTTTATTATTTGAACAACATTAAAAATTTAGCTTTCACAAGTTTAATTAAAATTAGCTCACGGTTTGCTGCTCATTTATTTATTTTGCTGGACAAATAATCATTATGCCGGTCAAATAATAATTTTGCTGGTCGATTAAATTAAGAGTTTTACAATATCATATTATTTTGCAATAGAAATATAATATTCTCGCTGGGCATAAGTAGCATATCAATATGATATAATTGTCGGCAGAATACTTTTTTCTGCTGAACATAACATAAATATTATGCTGATCGTTTAAATGATAGCCATATATAAATAACATAACAACTAAATTTTACAAAAAAATATTAATTTCACCACTTTGTTGAAATCAAAGCCAAACTGGAATACTATTTTCTTACTGTGTGTGGTTCAAGAGTCATCGAAAAATTAAAAAGATCTCTCTTCGGTAAATTAAATACTACTGTGCTTTTTATGTTCTCCTGATAATATTGTTGCAGTCCTTTCTGAAATCAAAAATTCAAAAACGTTCGTATCGGCCGATGATCCACTATTGAATGTAGAGTTCGCGCGCAGTGGTGGTTTAATTTTTATCTTTTGTATTCTGTTCTCCTGATACTATTTTAACTAACGGACGCCTATCTCTGTTTCAATAACTTAACCGAGGGATAAATTTATCTGATGGATAACTTTTATTTGCACCTGAAATACGTTGAGATTTGTTTTTGTAACCATATATCATGGACCTAAATAGAGTAACACTACCTACATACATCCATGCCATATATATTCATTTTATTTAAGACTGAATGTCTCTGCTGAACAAATTTAAATAATTTGATATTTTTTTTTAACATTTCACATCTTATCAAAGTAGACACTTAACGAAATATATAAACAATAATTTAATAATAAAATAAGGTTATACCTAGGTACATATTGTCATCATAATTTAATTAAATATTAATTTTAAAAATATTTGACATTTTAGGTCCGTTTATACAATACCTACCTTTAGTCTTAAATAAATAATTTACAAAAAATAGATTTAACGATTAATTTATACATAAAAATTCAAAAATCTGTTATAATATACACTTGTAATATTGTTAGAATGTATCTGAAAACAAATAATATTTCAGGCACAATGCTGGTATTTTGATCCCGCGTTTTGAGCCTAATCCTTTGATATCCTGTATATCTGGATAGGTGCTAATACAAGGAAATAATAATTTTTTTTATTTTTTTATTTTTCTTTTAGATACAACAGCATTTACAATAGGAATAAGTAATTTACAAGTTCAATATTTGATTTACATCGCCAATTATAGTATCTTAAATATATTCATTATTATGTAGTACAAAAAAAAAACAATATAAGTAAGTACACAATAGGTGGGGAAGAGAAGGAAGAAAGAAAGAGAAGAAAAATAACAAATAAGTTAATAGGAGGTGAGAGAGAGAGAAGGAAGAAAGAATAAAGAATAATTATAAGGCATATTCAGTACAATAACAACACCACAATACTATTTATATGTACCTACACTGTACTATATCATCGCATACCTATAGCTATATCTACACTATATCTACACTTTACGACAGCACTCAGCCATACTAAGTATACACAGTTCCACAGTATACATAATCAAACAATTAAACAATTAAATACCTCAGCGCAATGTACCTACTCATCCACCATCAGGTGACAATAATTTATTTTGTCAAATAAAATCTGCCTTTCTTTTTTAAAAAAAAAAAAAAGAACAACAATATACATACAATACACAGTACCCACAAAAATACAACACTATACATTGCTACGACCGTCTAGATCCAAGAGCCGATATCTGCTTCAGGTTATAATAATAAGGAAACGTTGAAGTATTGTACCTAAGACAAGATTATAATTTAGACTTATATCTATTGACAATGCGATATTATTAGTAGGTTCTTCTCTAAGATAATATGTCTCGTCTGGTAGTATTAAGATATCAAAATAAAATTCACGCTAAAAACGCGTGACTAACCCGTCTAGTAGTCCAGCTTGTATCGTGAATACAGAGTGACACACACTATTATTAGATAGATATAATACCTACACGCTCACCCACAGTGTGAAGTTGCGTATTTCTTATTAAAAACAACAATTTTTATATGTATGACAAGACCTCTACCTCGTTTACGAGTGATATAGAAAAGCAATCGTAGACCTATTGTCTCCCATTGTCTTCTTTTGTTAACTGTTGCTTATCAATTAAATACTCTAAATTTGTACAAAAATGTATTTTTGACTATTGCGTCTGTTTGTGTCTGTTGTCTATTATACTGCTTGATTAGCATGTAAAAGGCTCACGCCTCACGCCGTGTAAAAAAATAAAACCAAGCCATGAGTCGATTCATAAGCGTCAAAACTCTCTATAATGCATTCCTAAAGGAAATTCACATAATATTTACAAACCTACTTAGTTAATACCTATTCAAATAGGTTGACTATCGGTCTATACACTCGCCTTGTAAGCGAGAGGTCGTGGGTTCGATTCCTGAAGTGAACAGAATGTTTCTGCTCGTTTCTGGAGATGAATTGATTGGAATGATTAATCTAAAGTAGTTTAATAATCGAAAGTATTATGAATAAACATCTTCAGTAAGTTAATTTAGTCCTCGACATCCGATAGTGTCAAAAATTAAAAATATGTGGGAAGCCTAGTATGTACCCAGAAGGATATTCGCACCAAACTTCTTACCTGCTTTTAAACTTCAGTACTTAAAATTTTGTGTTTTATACTTGAGTTGTTGTGTTTTCACAATTTTTTTTACATGATTTTTGATCTGTTTGGTATTTATGCGTCCGAATTTCGTTGCAATGAGTGTTATGGGGTGTTCACATTTGGCGAATATCGCCAGGCGAATTTCAAAATATATCGCCAGGCGAAAAAACAAAATTCGCCGGACATCCATTGATCGTCACACCTGTTCACACAGTCCACCAATATAGAAACGATCTGTCAGATGCGCTTTGATTTTGACACTGTTTTCAAAATGGCGTCGAGATGGAGATCGCGAAGTGTTTATTTTTAGTCGAAAATGTTATAGTAGAGGTTATAAGGCGCCTTTTAATTAAGGAAACAAACGCCACAAACCAACAACAAAGATAACAGCTGTCACGAAGCGGGAAACATTGTAAAATTTATAGGTTATAAAGTCTTTACCATAGATACGAACGCCGCGCACATCTGCGCATGCGCGAATCGTTCAATCGGCCGAAAAGTTGGAAGGTGGTCAACTCGAGACGATATCGTTTCTACTGGTTTTTTATCGTTTCAGCATAGCTGTCATTTTGTTCACACAGTTCAAATGGTTGGCGATATTTTGGTGCCTGGCGATATTCGCCAAAGTGAACACCACATTAGTAACACAAAACAAGTTAGAAATATTAGAGTAGGTAGGTACCTACTGAAATTTAAAAGAATGTTAGATTTGGGTGCGAATATCCTTCTGCGTATATGGTACGTAGTACGTACATGGGTCCCAGAATATATACATACAACCTCTCTAGACTGTTAAATAATCAAATTGATAGGTATTGTTTTTTGTCTAGATAATTATGTAAGTAGATAAATAACAGATAGATTCTGGTTCATTATCCTTTTTTATCTATCTATCGCGTACTTGACTTTTGACCGTACGATTACGCCATAAAAATAATAATATTATTAATTATAACGTAGGAATATTATATCTCATCAGATAACGTCACAATGTGTCGCTGAATATCTCCCAATTAATCAAATATCTGATAATTACTTATAACACAGTTGACACTATTTTTTTTTCGTAAATTTAATCTAAGGAAGGTTAGGCTACTAGTCATATCTAGTTTGAGTAAAGATTCACTGTGTCGGTGTTCAGGTAGAAGAATTCCATAATGAAATAAATAAAACAAATTTAATGTTTTATTCTCATTCATTCATTCATCGCCCTCAACGCTCCTCTCGGGAGCACAGGGCAGAAACCAGCCTCCTCCACTCAGAGCGTCTCTGAGCCAATTGGGTCACTTCTTCCCACGACATTCCCTGCGCTCTGATATCGTTCTCATAGGAACGGTGTATTGTGAAAGAGGGACGCCCGGGCCGACGGAACCCTTGCGGACGGAAGAACAGTGCTTTTTTGGCCAACTATCATTGGGCCACACAGAGCTCACTTCACGGGGCATTACACATGGCAGAGGATCGCTCAAAATGGAGACAGATGGTCTACAGAACGAGGCATGATGGTCACGATCCTCAGGATTGAGGGACCGACAGAAATGATGATGATGATCATTGGGCATTCTCAGAACATGTCCCAGCCAGGACCATCGTCTCTCCTGTATTACAGCATCATTTGTGACAAGTTCATACCATTTTACTTCCAAAATCCTTCCAAGACACTGGTTTTCAAAGCGTAGTTTTCAAAGTTTAATTCTACTATACGATTTATTTTAATAAGACGTCTTTCGTCTTGTTAGGATATTGTCAATCTCGTGAATAAATCGAATAGTAGAATAAAACATTTGTTTTATTTATTTAATTTGAGAAAAGAATGAACTCTGATTAAACCAAAACTTTACTTTGTTTACGGGCCCACAGAGTCTCACAACACGATATTAATCTCGTTTTGACTCCTGAGATATCCGTGTAGATTTTTTTATGTTCTATAGTCAGATTGCGCTTGAAACAACAATTGACAGCTGATTAAAATAGATTCAGGATGGGTGGCACACATTATCGCTGATTTAAAGACATTAAATGTCTTATACGCTAAAAGTAGTGTTTGACCTTGACAGATATACTAGGACTGATGAGGTCTATAAAATTACACAAATGCTGAACCTCGATGAGTTGGTATGCATGGAAAGGGCGAAAGCTATATATAAAGCAAAAAATGGTCTAATTAAAACGAACATGCTACAGTAATACTAAGAAACAGTGATATACATAACAGATATACCAGAACCAGAAACAATTTAAGAAACGTGTACCCAAGGACTGACAAAGAAAGAAAAGGATTTTATTATGAAGCTGTAAGGATTTTTAATGATCTACCAGAAGTGCTGAAGAATGTAAATAGTTATTATACCTTCAAGAGGCAATTGAAGAAACGTACATTAGAAAGAAGAGATATTAGTTTTTGATTGCCGGTTTTTTGTTTTTTTTTTCTTTTTGTGTTAAAACAAGAGGTAAATTATGTGCTTTATAGAAGACAAATTCATTTGAAGATCTTCTAGCCCCTAATACCAGCTCTATGGTGCTGTCAGATACCATTTTTATGTTTTATAATTGAATTGTTGTCATATATATACATAAATAAACTGAGTAAGTTTATACGTTATATTTTACGAATACCTGCCTTGTACGTGGCACTCGAAAACATGCAGAAAAGAGTGGAACATCTGTTCTTTAATGGGGACTCCACTTTTATTACTGTGGCAGAAGCAATGAATCTGTGCATATAAGCAGGACCGGGCTAGAGTGAAAATGATCTACTGGCGCCCTTTTTCACACTTACTAAAAATCGGCACCCCAAAAAATTTGACACCCTAAGCAAATGCTCAGTTTACCCGTAGTAGTGCAGCTCAAGGCCTGTATAATATGAGGATGAAGATGTATGGCACTCGATCTTCTCAACATAACTTCCCCACGTCCCCGACAACAATGAGTGATTGTATTGTAATTATTTTTTTATAATTAATAAAATTAATTTATTTCTGATATAACATGACCCCATCCGTTCAATAAACAGACAGACAAAATATGAACTTATGTACAATAAGGCCATCAATTTTAATTATCAACTAACTAGTTCTAAAGCCCGATATAACTCTTATCTTATTTGTAGCAATCAGTTTGAAAATATTTATATTGAATTTAGTAAATTTACGAAATTATTTAAGCTACAGTATTGTTCCTTAGAGTCCCTGGCAAAGAATAAGCATGCCACTTTTTTCTGTAAGTTTTTTAGAGTGACTATTATTTAATATTGTTGTGATATTTATCAATTTTTATGAAATATATTTTATGGATTCTTTAAAAAATATTTTCAAACGTCTGACAAAAAATATTATGGCGAAATTACTCATGTAAAAGTTATTATTATTAATTGTGTCGGTGCACACCTAGTAGAATTCCATAATAATGTAATTAACTTATCTATTCAAGAAATCTCACGGAATAATTCAAGCACAACCTTAGTTAGCAAAGAGCGCCCTTGAGGTGGATTTTTTTCACAAAACGGCACTTTACAAATCATCCAAATAATAATAATAATAATTGAAACAAGCGTTTCTTTCTACTATAAATGACCTGATAAGTCGAAAGATGTCTCTCTCGGAATCAATAATCTATAGTAGAAAGAAACACTTGTTTCAATTACATAATCATGTAAAAGTTGTAAACGACTATTCTCAGCTACCGCGGGATTGGTATGCGCGTATTTTTGACTATAGTCACATCGCGCATCATAGGTTATTAGGTCTATTATTACTTTGAATAATTCATGTATTGTTATTGACTAATTAAATGAATAAATAAAAAATAATAATTTATACGAATGTCAAGGAATATTCCTCTGAATATTCAATAATGTTATTATATTGTCCAGTTCCAATTTCGAAAATTTTGATTTAATTGGTAATAGACACAATCAATGCCACTCTTCCAATTCCATAAACAAATAACTATAAAAAAAATACAAGGTAACTTTATCAAACAAATATTTAGTTATAGAAATAACATATTTTTTTTCAATTCCACAAATAAATATTTCGAATTGTTAAAACTATTGATCGAAACATAGACAACATGATGATAACAGAGCGATTATTAGGTATATAGTATATTTCACTTTCTGTTGTGGTTTTAAAGCATAATATGAATAAAGGCGATTTCTCGAATATAAGACATTTCTACTAGTTACTGGACAAAATGTCAACGCAAATATTATTATCATACATATTATTGAGAATAACAATGGATACACACATACATACATATGAACTGTTTAAAATATTTTTTAGATTAACAAATAAATCAATGCTATTACACATTATTTTCGTCTGATGTCCAGACTTCAAAAAAAAAATCACTATTGTTTATTTATAGATTTGTGTGTATGTTTTTTTTCTTTCTCTTATTGATAAACTGTTGAACTTTTAGTCCACGTTCACAAGGCGTGAGAAATCTATGTACATAAATAAAAAACTTGACATATATACATACATACCCTCACGGGGTAGGCAGAAAGGATCGAGCGCAACTTCCTTTTATCCTTGCATACATCTTTCGCTTCCGTCACTGTCATACAATTCCTCATGCATGCTCAATGTGCTCAACACGTGACTGATGTTCTGTAGGATTTGATTTAAATGATCTTGCCATTTGATACTCGGACGTCTTCGAGCACCATTCCTCTCAGCCAAATATATCTTCTTGGTAATTCTTTCCTCAATCATTCTTTCCACGTGGCCAAACCATCGTAACTTATTTATGTAGTACCGTAATTCGGGGTCAAAAGAGACAGCGTGGTGAATAGAGACAATTTTAAAATCAAATTTTAACATGAAATTGTGGACATTAGGCTTAGGGTAAAGAGAATGTGTTATTTTTATTTTGTTACATGGCAATACATATTTGCGTATGGTAATAAGTGAGCTCTTGAAACATCTGTCAAAATTTTCTATAAACGTCTGATAAGGTGAGCTGCAGGAACAGTGTAAGATTTGTGCTACGTAACTTTGGTTTTAATATTAGAATAAGTAAGTATGTTGTACTTTTTTATACATTAACATTAAGATACAATATTTATCTATCTATTATATTAATTTAACTTCCATTTTAATGCTGTGTGTGTGTACTTGAATGTGTTTAAACAACAAGCTCCTTTCTTAAGAACATTGGGGTTTATAGAGACGCCTAATGGGTGAATAGAAACACCATATGAGGTTAATAGAGACGCCATTAGTGTAAATAGAGACAGTAGTGGGGTAAATAGAGACATCAATAATGGTGCTTCAATATTTGCAAATATATAAATTTTTATTTATGGTTTACATTAAACGTATACAAAATGCCTCGCAATTATAAGCCCAATCCAAGGAGCAACAAACGTTACATAAAGCATTCCGATGAGAGCATACAAGCGGCACTCAAGGATATGAGTGAGAATAATCTGTCGTATATAGAAGTAGCCGCAAAACACAAAATTCATCGTTCCGTGTTGAACAGACATGCGACACGGGACATGAAAAATCAAGGAGGGCAAACGGCACTGAATCCAGCCATTGAAATGTATATCATTGAAAATCTGAATACGTGTGCAGAATGGGGCTATCCGATGGATATACTAGACTTAAGGATAATTGTCAAAGGATACCTGGACAAATTGGGGGTCGTAGTGAAAAAATTTAAAAATAATATGCCTGGAAAGGAATTTGGGGCATCCTTCCTTAAGAGGCACAGAGATAAAATAACCTTGAGGGTAAGCCAAAACATCAAAAGATCAAGAGCCGAAATTACGGCTGACGAAATTAACAGATATTTCAACAATTTAACAGAAAGTTTGAAAGATGTGCCTCAAGCTAATATTATCAATTATGACGAAACTAATTTGGCTGACGATCCAGCAAAAAAGAAAATTATAGCCAAGCGAGGGACAAAATATCCGGAACACGTAATAAACCATAGCAAGTCATCGACATCTCTAATGTTTGCTGCTTCAACAGATGGACAACTTTTGCCGCCTTTTGTCGTCTACAAATCACTACATTTGTACGATACATGGACCACAAATGGTCCTAAGGGTACAAAATACAATAGGAGTCCCAGTGGCTGGTTTGATGGCATTTGCTTTGAAGCGTGGGTGAAAGAAATAGCGCTTGAATATTTTAAGGATAAACCTGGGAAAAAGATACTTATTGGAGACAACTTGTCTTCTCATTTGTCCCTCGATTTAATTAAATTGTGCAAGGAATTAGATGCACATTTTGTGTTTCTACCAGCTAATTCCACACATTTGACCCAACCACTAGACGTATCGTTCTTTCGTCCTCTGAAGCTTGCATGGAGAGAAATACTTTTGGAGTGGAAAAAGGCAGAAGGCAGAAAGGAGTCAAGCATTCCAAAAGGGTGCTTTCCTCGATTATTGAAGAAACTGTTGTCAAGAATTCAGAACAATGCAAAACAAAATATTATATCCGGTTTTTTTAAAACTGGTATTTCTCCTATCGATAGGACAGAAGTTTTGTCTCGATTACCTGGATTTGAAGCAACAACGAATAGTGAAGAAAGTCGAAAAGCTGTAGACACAAGCGTAGTAAATATTCTTAAGGAACTGCGTTATCCTGATAATGCGAAAAAAATTGTTAAGACCAAAAAGAAAATATCGATTGAACCTGGAAAAAGTGCATCTAATATTGATGACATAGACGTCGGTCATGAAAATAGAGAAGACATCTCAAAATGTCGAGGAAATTTTAAAGGTAAAGGAAAAGGCCCAGGAAAGAGGTCAAAGATTAAACCCAATGAAAATGTAAACAATGAAGAAAATCAGTTAGTTGCAATTTTTGATGGCACTGGTCAATGCTTAGAACAGGTGATTCCTTCGTATAATGCTTCTGAAGAAATGGTGATTAATGATGACCTTGTTGAAGAAATGATTATCGACGATCCTTTGAATTCCATACAGATTAACCATATATCTTGCAAAATGTGCAACACTAAAAAGCATGGAAAATCAAATTGGGCGAAATGCATGGTCTGCAAGTGTTTGGTGTGTCCTGCGTGTACAGAAGGAAATGTTGCTTTTGATTATATATGCCTTCAGTGCTTATGTTTCGGCGACGAATAGATAGTTTTTTTACATTAGATTTTTATGTTTCAAAAATTATTCTTAAATCTTGTTATTAATATGGTTGGTAATAAATATACACATCTTCTTTAATATTTTGCGTTTTATTAAAAAATATATACAACATCAAAAACGGTAAGTTTTACTTCCAATTTATTTCTCAGTGTCTCTAATGACCCCAAACAGGACTCTATTGACCCCACTCACGGGTAAATAGAGACATTGCACAAAATTAATATTTTCTCGAGATATTTCAATCATTCGCTCACGGTATCATTAAATATGGATAGGGGGGTAATAGAGACATCTTTTAATAAACAAATAGCTACACTAGCCTCAATCGTTATAATGATATTGAGTCATAAAGTGCAAAGTATGTCTCTATTCACCCCGATTTACGGTACAGTATTTACATTCATCCTTGAAAAAACTTGAAACTACTACTATTACTACTATACCAGTGCTGCAAATTCCGCAAGCGGGGTAGTCAGTGGACTAATTGCATTTAATAAACATGAAGGTTGGTTGTCCTCTGCGTGCCAGAAAAAGTTAAGATATTAAAAATGGGTGGGATACCTCATCGCTGAATTGAAAATGTTGAATGTTTTATTTTTTTTATTTTATTCTTCACTGTAAATTGGTAAAAATTCTTCACTAGCAACATTCCCCAATGCTTAAAGCGGAAAATGTACGACCAATGTGTGCTGCCAGTATTGACCTACGGGGCAGAAACTTTGACTCTAACCAAGTCGACTATCAAGAAACTCCGCGTAGTCCAAAGGAAGCATAAAAGAGCGATGCTACAAATAAAACTCTCTGATCGCATTAGAAACACGGAGATACGTAGAAGATCGGGAGTTACGGATGTTGTCGAAAGAGTTGCAAGGTTGAAGGGGTCATGGGCAGGGCATGTTGCTAGACTTAAAGATCAAAGATGGACAAAAAGGGTAGTGGAGTGGAGACCTCGTGAAGGTAAAAGGAGTAGAAGAAGACCTCCTACACGTTGGTCGGACGACATTAGAAGAATCGCTGGTTGCAGAAAGCCCAGGACAGAGATGCCTGGAGACATTATGGGGGAGGCTTAAGTTCAGCAGTGGACAGGAATAGCTGCATAAGTAAGTAAATTAGTTACAATATTTCAAATCATTTTGCCCTGGCCGGGAATCGAACGTGGAACCTCGTGACAAAGCATCAAGAGCGTTTACCTCAGCGACAGATAAACAGTCTTGTATTATAGTATAATATGTAGTATTATTATTTAAGACTAGATAACGTGTTACAGTTTGCTCTACTTATATCAGTAATATTACATGAGAACATGAGGTAGGCACGTCAATACGTACTGCCAATCTCACGCCCCGAGAGCATGTTATTGTTAATCAAAAGATAACGTATTATGGATTGTGTTGTATTATTTTATTACTATAATATAACATACATATTGAGTAACAAATTATAATTAGCAAAAACGGGTCAATACAATATTGTATTATTCTTATCATAACAGTATACCTCCGTATCTTTCGTTTCTGTGTCCGTTCTAAGTCTTTCCACTAGAATAGGTTGTGACAAATATATTTTACCTAGAATCAGATCTTCAGGACTAAAGCCGACCCCCATCAGTGGGCATATTATTTATTTATTTATTTATTCATTCTTTACTGTACATTGATTACAAATACTTACATAGAAGGTATTATTATTATTACTGACAATAAGACGATTCTTACAAGGATCATTACATCTGAAGGCCAATGCGATCTCAGAAGAAAACCTTAAACGATATCCAAACGATAACACAACTACAATAAATCCTCGTTTTTTCTTATGAATTCTGCATACGTCACGTTAAAGATATCAATTTCTTCAGCCAGACCATTAAAGATTTGAATAGCTCTTCCCACTATACATTCAAATTAATTATACTTAATCAATACACAGCTAGAGGGCGAATTTATCGCAAAGGTGCGATCTCTTCCAACTAACCCAAAGGTATAAAATCAAAATCAAATAATAATAATAGTTATAACCACAAACTCAAAAAATTGAAAAAAAAATACAAAATAAACACACACACACACACACACACACATAATGATATACATGGCAAATAATATATTTATAATTATATATTTGCGGAGCCCGGTGTGGCGCGGAGGTAACGCTCTTGACTTTGAGTCACGAGGTCCCAGGTTCGATTCCCGGCCTGGACAAAATGAAGAATGACCTTTTTCAAATTGTCCTGGGTCTGGGTGTTACATGTATATGTGTTTAGTGCATTGTATATATTAGGTATGTGTATCGTCGTGTTGGTACCCATAATACAAGATTCATTTTAGTTTGGAACTAGCTCGATCTGTGTGAATTGTCTATGCGTGTTATGTTACATACCTGTATATACTCATATAGGCATAGAAAACAATAATCGTAACAAAAAAGAAGATATTATAAAAAAATAGAAAGGGGGGGGGGTCGATGAGGGAGGTCGATTCAGAGGCTATGTTTGTGGAAATCAATTTCTCTTTAAAATGTTCGCTTGAAAGACGTAAGACTTTCAGTTTTGAAAATAAATTGTAAATTTTATTAAATTTAATTGTTCAACATTGAAGCGTGTTGTGTGATATTTAAACATAAACAAAACATGTACTTATAGACAATTCATACAGTTCGAGTTAGTCCCAAACTAAGATATTATAATCTTGTGTTACACAATGACACACATTATACCTAATATATACAATGCACACAATACAATCATGTTTGATGACATTAATTGTTTTTTTATTGTGAAACTATTTTGTCAATAAATAACGTAATGTATTCAAATCAGGAAGACGAATCTAGTATTGAACATTTAATTTAATTTTACATTATCAAAGGCCATCCACTCTTTTATATAGTGATCAGGGAACCTTAAACCTTAAACTTTATATATAATTGTAACAATATAAATTATAATTCCATATTTAAATCATTAATCCGCATATAAATACTAATTTAGTCTGTAAATACGTGTAATTATGTTTGGGTACATGTCCTTTATTAGATCAACTCGAGACAGCCCATGAATTTATATAAGTTTCTGAGGTCTAGTATTATGAGTGATAATAGTGGATGTGAAACGGAGACGAAGATGAAAATTGACATGAACAAAAAGGGAGTCTGAAAAAGATTTGGAAAGATCGCACTGTAGTGTATGCACATTGGTAAACTATCCACAGATTGTACATCTATGGTGTGTGGGACTGTCAATGTAAATTGACAGGTACATTGTCTCTGACACAGAACAGAGTAAGAACTGGAGTATTGTGAAATAGCAAGCCAGTTGCTGTTTGGTGTGAGCCAGAGCCAGTAATCTTCAAGGGAGCAAACAGTACACGCACCATAACTGGAAACACCAAGACGCGACTCGTACGAACATTGATTTTCTCAATTTTTATATACGGTGTCAACACCGTATATAAAAATTTAGAAAATCAAGACATGGGATGATACACGTATTGAACAGGCAACATTTTGTCCTGACGCTGAGTCCAGACGCATTCCAAACTTAGCTGCGAGTCTTGGCCCCTAACCAAGGCTCAAGAGCGGAAGATTTAAAATCTTATAAAAATTTAGAAGCTTTGAAAACAAGTGTCTTAGGAGGATTTTGGATGGAAAATGGTATGAACATGTCACAAATGATGCTCTAATCTCCGTGATACATTGAAACTGTAATCTCCGTGCACCTGGCTGGGTCATATTCTGGGAATGCCCGATGATAGTTGGCGAAAAACAGTACGTACTGTTCTTCCGGCCGCTGGGAATGCCGTGGGAAGAGGCAATGCGATTGGCACGGAGACGCTTTGAATGGAGGAGGCTGGTTTCTACCCTTCGCTCTCGAGAGGAGCGTTGAGGGCGATGATGATGATGTTGTTGAGACATGGATACTATGAGAAAAAGAAAAAAAAGTGTGTTGGTGCCTTTGAAATGTGCCGGCGCACGATGCTCCGGATTCCATGAACGGCCATACGAACCAACGAGTCAATCATAGTTGAGCTGAATATATAATATCTGTCATATTTTTTGCATACTGCATGTTTATAGTTTTAGTTAATATTTATATAAAATAATGTATACATAATGTATTTAGGTTGACCGGGTTAGTAGCAATAAATTAGCTCCCTGTACCGGGGAACCGGGTGTAAAACTAGTAATTAGTATTATGATGAGTTCATAAGTAATATGTATTTTTACATAATTGATTACTACGCATATAAATTAACGTCACCAGATTACACGCGACAACCGCGTGCTCTACAAGAGTACACAGATATATTATATTTAATTTATGTGTAGATTAATTTATAACTCGGTAGGTATGTGGCGTATTTTTACGAGACATTTAAAATTTTCATTTCAGCGATGAGGTGCTACCCATCCTTAATACTTGGATAACCTATATATTCATAAGATACAGATAGCCCACCAATGGCTACTCTACACAGAAAGAAAAAAAAATATGCCCTCAATCAAGAGAATTGTCTTTATCTATGAAACAAACTAACCCAGTTATATAGTGAGTTACAATCCATTGGATTGGTCTGCATCGAGTTTGGATTTTCTTCTCTATTCCTCCCTATTTTCAGCTAGTCTCATTAATACTTCGTATGTGCCACATTTCATGTCCTTCTTCATTTGATCCATATATGTGTCTCTTGGTCGGCTTCTACCAATTTTACATTCGGTCTTGCCCTCCGCGATGATGATGAGCAAGCCTGGATGCGTGATGTTGTGGCCCATCCAGTTTGCTCGTTGTTGGCTGATGTTTTAAGGAATTAGGTACCTTCTTTACTTAAATGATTAACACCTCTTCCGATATGTTCCGACCAATGGATCTTCGGCATGGGTCTGTAGCACCACATTTCGAAAGCCGTCAACCGTCTGCTTTCACTCTTGCTTATGCGGTCCACGTCTCGCTACCAAATAGCAGAATGCTTCAGACAAAGCCTTTAGTAAGGTTCTTCCTAACGTTTAAATCAGTATTTGGGTGTTCCAATATTTTAGATTTTTTGTTAAAAGAATTAATTCTTGCCTAGTTTAATCTTGCTTGCGATTTCAGATTTGGAGAGTCCATCCTGCTCTATTCTGCTACCCATGTACTCAAATTCTCAGTATGTTAGACAAAACAATGGAAATACCTTTTCTTTTCTTCATTTACGAATGTCCTTTAATTACCAAAGATATACTCGATAGGTAATTCAAAGAAAAAATCGGTCATGCAGTCAATCAAATTTTGCATCCAGTTTTATACTGACGTTGGTTGTAAGACAATACATTGCTAATGCTTGAAGGTCATCGACTTTCGGGCATGATTCACTCGATGTCGGGTGCCTTGCCGAAAAGAAAAAGAAGAAGAAGGCCATCGATGTTGGTACACAAAATTCCGTTAAAATGTTCCGCGCTGCAAGTCTAGTATGTCTATGTTAATAACTATATTATTCACCCTAGTACAGTATATCGGACAGTGCCCTTATTAAAATAACTAGTTACATTTTATTGGATGCTACCGGATATTTAATATATTTTAGATTAAACAATAATTTATTTATTTATTTACAATATTATCGATAAAACGTAATATTAATTCAAAATATATCGACTGTTCACTTCCATAACTCAACATATCGAAAATATCAAAAATTGTTTTAAGTGATAAAACACACAATCAACACCACTCTTTCAATTGCACAAACAAATAACTATAAAAAATAAATGGTTCCATTTAAGATATACCTACTTACTAAATAATTAATTAAGGAAAAAGATATTTTTTAGTTACACAAATAAATATTTCTATTTAGTCAAACATTTGTTGCTGACTGATCGAACTAGAAGCCGATACAGTATTGAACTTAATTGTTCCGACGCCCTTTAGACGGGAGATCGCGATCTATTTGAGATCTGAAAAATGAGATCCCAAAAAGATGGTTGCTTCTAAGGTTTGCATAAAGCGTCTCTCGATTGGTGGACCTTACATCGTGACAGTGAGAATGGTGGAATTGGTGAACGTTGTCCATGGACACCGAAAGTGATCACTTAAGCCAGCCTAGAGCATATTCGTAAGCGTTGGGACACCTTTCTCACTTCTTCCGATAAGATTTTACACAATGTTGCATTGTGTAGACATGGTTCTCCAATCGAGGTTTCTGATTCCCTTTAATAGTGTGATTATAATTTTGCACATTTTGCAATCTGTGGTGTTTTTAAGGCATTATATAGATACCTATGCTAAAATTTAAAAAAAATGGCTATTTCTCGAATATAAGACATTTCGACTTGTTGAACTATGGAACTGGACATTCGATATTGTGTACTTAATTATAATTATAATTGTTATTAAATTGCGTATCATGATATTAACTTGTTTTATTTATTTATTTATCATCAACACAATATATTAATACAAATAGGTTTATGTTATATCCGTCGTAAAGTTATAAATAGAATATTATCGATAAAATTAATAAAACAAAGTTGAACACATAACCACTTCAATTCAGAATTCAAGGATTCTTAAATATGAAACTCCTGGATATCTTATATTTATTCCCCTTTCCTCCCACACATTAAGGGTTGCACCCTCCCTCATTCATGAATCTTACAGGAATGTCAGTTTATAATATGTCATCCATAATTATCACGCAAATTCTTTCTAAGGAAGGGCTCAGGGTTTGCCTGAGGGACTCCTCTTGACAAAATTCTTCATGAAATTAAAATACTACCTTTAATGTCCACTGGCTTTTTACTTTGACAATATGACTTAAAATTAGCTTACATTTACGTTTTCTACGTACTAGTTGTTTGCTTAGACTAATACAAAGGATTAAACCCCCTTTCCTCCCGTGGTTTACATCGTTAAGGTCCTAAAATAATCGGCTTCTAGAAATCCCACTTCAGAAAAGCTCTTTCATTTTCGGGATTTCTGCCTGCTGTCTAATGTTTTATTTTTTACATTCAAATTGCAAAGATGATCATCCAGAGTGTCAGGGTCAAATCTGTTCATCAAAAGTGAACACGTCTGTTCACAGTGGTTCATCCTATGCTTTCACTGACATGTCAATATTCACGATCATGTTATTTGTAGTAAGACGTATTTTAGTAAACAAAAGTAAAAAATAATACATAAATAAATCAATGTCTTCAAGCCATGCAACAACAATTTCTGTGGTCGCGTTACCAATTTTTCGTTTGAATCTCCAGTTTATACAGTACTAGCTGGCCCGGCGAACTTCGTACCGCCTAAGAATCAATGAACGATTTCATACATACATCTTCTTCCCCTTGTCCTAGTTCGGTCGGGGGCCCATTGCCCCTAAGTATCTCCTCCAGAGATAACTGTCCACCGCTGCTTCCAGGACCTCTGGCCACTCCAAACCAAGCCTTTCAACACATGTTCGACACCTGCCCTATTTTCTGCCCTCTCCCACTGACATTATGAATGATTAATATTATTAATCTCTTTACAAACTCCCGTAATTGTCAAAGTGTGTCATCGAAGGTATAGTGTAAAAAAATATAATTCATTTGGAACTTTCGCAGTTTAGCGGCCCCACCCGTTGTCGAGTACTTTTTTCCATAGAAAAAGTAATATTTTAGAAACTTGAGGAAATTGTTGCCATATGGTGAATTATTTTTTGGTCACCAAGTTTTTGGAAAATTCTTTAATAGGAAAAAAAATTCGCAACTATGAAACTTGAGCGGCCCCACCCGTTGTCGAGTAATATGTACGGGATTTTAGGAAATTAATTTTCGAAGTGGATTTTTTTTGCCGGCAAATTAAAATAATTCTACATATGGCAACAATTTCCTCAAGTTTCAAAAATATTACCTTTTCTATGGAAAAAAAGTACTCGACAACGGGTGGGGCCGCTAAACTGCGAAAGTTACATTCATTTTTTTTACATAGACAATTCACACACATCGAGCTAGTCCCAAACTTATATGAATTTTGATTATGGGTACTAACGCGACGATACACACATATACAATGCACTATATACATATATATGTAACACCCAGACCCAGGACAATTTGAAAAAGGTCATTCTTCACTTTGCCCTGTCCGGGAATCGAACCCGGGACCTCGTGACTCAAAGGAAAGAGCTCCGCGCCACACCGGCCGACATGAACAATGTATGTTGAACAATTATACTTAACTCAGATTTGTTTAAGCAGGGTTTACACTATCCAAGTACACTTGTACAAGTATACTTGGATGGCTTACTTGGACGCTACTTGGATAGTGTAAACAGGTGATCCAAGTGTACTTGTACAAGTAGCCGCCATCCAAGTCAACTTGGACGAAACTCTATTCGTCCAAGTGTACTATGACGGTTTTATAAAAACAAAATGGCGCTAACTAAAAGACGGTGTAACGAGCGCGAAACTTTTAGGTTCGTAGAATTATACGAAGCGGACAAAGAGCTGTGAAAAATTAAAATGAGCGATTTATGTTTTGTTTAATGAATTTGATGAAGTCATTTCATGTTTTATTTTCTTTTCTACAGATTTGTAAGCACACCGATATACTTGAAGCATTCGTATACTGCGTTGACCAGATATTGATGTAATGGCTCATTTTGTAGTATTTATGTGAAATGACTGTTTTGCTAGATTAATAAATAAAATAATAAGAATAATAAAAATTAAATGAAATAATTAATTTATTATTCAATAATAAAAATTAATATTTTTTTCAAATAAATAATATTTTTAACTTAAATTATAATAAATATTCCCATAATAACAAATTAAAAAAATATACGTTAAGTAATATTTTTTCAAAAGTTATTTATTTAAACATTTCACAAGTACATTTTTTCATTTTATATTATAGTATTTCAGATTCCGTAGAGCACCCGGTAAAGAATTGGTCTCCTACTCTTTTCCATAAGTTTTCAAGTGTCCTGTAAAAAGTAGGTGTTCGAAATAATTAAGACTTTTACATCTTAAATTCAGCGATGAGGTTTGCCACCCATCCTGAATGTTTTGATTTTATATTGGCACAGAGAAGACAGCATGAATATTTATTATATGCAGCTGGTCTGCTGGCTACCCCACTTGTGGGATATGCCGTGATGGTAAAGTTTGTAGTAGTGGTACAGTAGTTTAAATAATATAATATAGAGCAAATTTTTTAATTGTTCGCTACTGAATCCCAAATTATTTTTAAAAGTATTTATATCTTCCTTTTCTACTTCTCAAATTAAAGTCATCACATCCGAGTCCAAATATTTTCATGGTTCAATTTTTCCGCTACAATTTCTACGCCTCGCAGTCAGAGATCAGTCGTCGTTATCTTGATTGCGCGAGACACAAATGCTACTTGGATGGAAATTTCAACTTGTAGTGTAAACCGGCATCCAAGTGCACTATGATGCGATCTACTTCTACAAGTACACTTGGTCCAAGTGTACTTCGATAGTGTAAACCCGGCTTTATAAATTATCTGCAGTACGTAATATAATTATGTAGGTAGTGACATAGTCTTAGTTTTTTTAACAAACTTTGTTTGAAATTGAACTAAATATATTTCGACTTACTATTTTAAGTGGTATATGAATGTATAACTCAGAGTATATTTGTTGGTAAATAAATGGTACTTACTTCAGAGAGTACGTTATTTATTAAATAATTTTATTAGGAAGGTACATTGAATATTTTAACACGTGACAGTGTTTAGATGATAGGAAGTAGATATTAGTACATCGGGTGAAGAAAAGTACCAAATTGAATTTTTAAACAAAGAAAGTTTGTTGAACTATTAATTGCTTTTAGGTAAGAGGTTAAATTTTGTTTATATTGATATGTTATGTAGTTATAAATACTTCAAATAAAAATAATTTCAAGGAAAGGATTGAGAGACACGTGTGGTTGTTTACATAAAAAAGGTAGATGCTTGTGCTAGGAGTGAAAGAGTAGGTAATTTTGTAAGAAGGACAAAGGAATTAAGTCTATAAGATTGATGTCACAGCTCAACTCGAGGCAGTTTTGTCTTGGAATTAGGAGAGAGAGGTTAAAATCATAAAAGCAGTGTTGTATTCAATTTGTTTTTCGTTGTTGACATTTCTTTCTCCGAGTAATAAATATAATATTTCTTTTAGTGATTATTTCCACAATGGAAATAATAAGAAACTCATCCTAAAATTTTATTATAATTTTACATTAAATTCAGTGTCTCGAAGCAGCGAATTTGGCAGAAAATCACCTTACTCGAAGCTAAGAAATTTTATATATTATTATTTATTTAAATTTTGTAATAGATATTTTTATCGTTACGACTTTGCCTTTCTTCTTGGAGTATCAAAACTCTTGTTTGATAAGTCTCAAATAGGTGAAATTTCTGTAGACAAAGGATTGATGAATTTTATATAATGTTTTAATGAATATGTTTATGAGACTGTCACTGTTAATTATTTCATTTTCCCAAATTAATAAAATTTGGATAACTAATATTATTTGTAAATTAAAATAATAGACATTACTTGATAATAAGAGCAGGGACGGACTCAGAAACATTGAATAAATTTTTATTTTTATGAAATTTTGAATACTAACTTGAGCATGAATTTTTAAACTCATATTTATTTTATGTAAATATCTCTTATTATATCATAAACTAACGTCCCACCATCCACACCCACAAGTCCCAGCGTGGAATACTGGGATACCCAGCGTGAAAAAATTAAAATTCGTGATTAAACTTCTTCCGGTTATCATGGCCGCAAGGCTAAGCGAATTCCGCAGAAAATATTATATTATTATATTTTATTTTGCATGAAAATATATATGTATTATATTCTCTTAATTTATCATATTGTATACTAATGAGGCTGACAGTAGTGAATGAAAGGCTGTGTTCAGATCGAATTTGGCGAGGCAGGTGCCATTTTCACTAACAAACCAATTTTTATTGTTAAAATTAACAAAAATAGTCAGTGATTGAATTTTGTCAAACTTTGGTTCAGTAAAATATTTCATCTCGATGCGCCCCTGGCGCTTTAGACAGATACTATTTTATGTATGAAACCATATGCCTTTTATAAATAAAACTGCATTCAAAACTAATCTGTAATATAATTACAGAAATAAACTTTCGATAACGTTGAATCATAAGTTTGATAAAATATTATTTCATTGACTATTTCTAACAAATAACATGGATTTCTGTGGTACATAAAAAAATTTGATATTTATTCTTGATTGTTATTGTGTGTTGTTTTCTTTGTGTATTTTCAGCAATAAGGTAAGGCTTTTATACTTGCTAACGCAGAGTATAAAAGGAAATAATTTATTAATTACTAACCTTTATGTACAACAGAAAATTAAATTTTGATTGTTATATAAATTATGCTTTTATGTTTCTGAATAGAAATTATTGTTTGTTTTCCACTGATAAAATTTTCTTTTATAAATCGTAAACACAACGTAGAAAAGGTCCTTAACGCATTTTTTATTAATTAACTAGAATATCATGTGCCAAAATCTTTGAAGAAACGAAAATTGTTGAATTTAGCGGCCGACACTTTTGACGGGTCTTACGTTAAACGTTCGGAAATATTTTTAATTATAGTGAGGTGTGAATGATATGGGTTAACTAGTAGGTATATATTATTATGTACGTATGACATCTTTACACACAACGAATATAATTATTCATAGATCTTATAAGTAGGTAGGTGATATGAAAGTAATTTTGTATTATTAAATTTTAATCGGAATATTATAAAGACGTAATTGCGAAAAGAAATTTATAAATTTGCGTAGATTGGATAAACTCGATTCTTTTTAGTTTAATTACTTCCAACTCAGAGGATAAATACGTATTTATTCTCTCGTCGAAATAAATAAATATATTTTATTTATTTCCTGTCAATGTGGTCTCAACGGTTTTTTCTTTTTCTTTTCCTCTTGTGGGAGGGACCACGACAGAAAATGGTTGCCGTTTGTCCAGGATATAATGTCTGTCATTGCAGGCATTAGACATTGGGTTACTATGTAGCGAAGGAAAGTTTTCTGTCATAGGCTATGACAGAAAATGGCGTGTGACCAGAATTATCTCTGTCATTGCAAGGGTAAAATTCAGATTCGGTCATAGCAGAAATAGATTTGAGCTAGTATAGTTAGTTGGAAGAAATAGATAAATATCCAATCTTTAAATTAATTGTCTTACAGAGGAGGGGGAGGGAGAGATAGATTAATAGTCTTATGGAAGAGAGGGGGGGTTTCTACACGAGAAGCAGATTTTTTGTCTTGGGGGGGGGGTGAAATTTTCCAGTATTTTGACTTTAAATTATGTTAGAACTCTCTGCCTATCCTTTAAGGAGGTGACTTGCATTTCAAAATTGATGACAGAAGACGACGAATATTATAGAACACGTTATGAACACTAGAAATACGTTAAATTAATTGAATCGAGGGCAAACTAAATAAAAATTGTTAGCAATTTTTTTATATCTATTAGAAAATAAAAATATTATTAGTTTAACAAGAACGAACTCGTTATTGTTGTTTTGAAAATTTGTTGTTATATGACTAGTGAACTAGTAATAATAAAATTATGTCTTGATTATTAAGTGGATCGTGGGTTTTTTATATGTACCTATTAAGATGTTATGTATATAGAATGGTAAACATTTTTTTTGTTAGTTATTTATTTCAGTTATGTGAAAGTTGAATGAACTACCTTGAAATAATTTTTGAAGGATGAATTTTATGGGGTTTTTGACTGTTGAATACTGTAATAATTTATGGGGTTGAGATGTGTGTCAGTAGTAATATTTTTTTTTAGTTAGATATGTATAGTTTTATATATTGGAATGTCATTCAATATGTCGGTTTTGCTCAGATCTTAACAAAATGAATATGAAATAATATTATTTCATAAATGACGAATCTGTAGGTATAATAATGCGGGTAGGTATGTGTTTTGATCTGATGGGTTAAGTAGATTTATCACTTTAGATAAAAAAAAACTGTTCGGTTTCGACATGTATGATCGGTGAACTGAGTACATTCGGTAATATTATTATTTTAACAAAAACGCATTTGTTCGTTGTATCATATTATTATTTAGACTGAGTCTAATAATAATATTATATTAGATTGTCGCTAGCTAAGTGGAATGACTATTAAGTACCTATATGGTATTATACAATATTATTATAATTGTCGAGCGATGTTTACAGAAATACTAGGTACCTACTGATGTTTTTTTTTCCAATATAGGTAGAACATTGATGAAAGACAGTAGATACATAATATTATGTTAATATCAATATGGTATTCATAAAATTTATGGGTACCTAAAATTTATATTTTAAACAGTAAGTAGATATAAATACTTACTCGTATATAATATTATAGTGCGTAGACTTTATAGTCAAAACATGTATGTGTGTATTTATAGAACAATTTGTTTTCATGAAATAATATTGCTTTTCAGCGCATATGTAATGTGTCTTTTGAAAGGGGAGAGTTGCCTACTATAACTGGGGTTTTTGTTGTGTGAATTTTTTTTTTCTCTATTTTCTTTGGGTGCTGTGTTTGAATGAGGTGTTAGGCATTGTGTGCTGGTGAGACGTGGATGTTTGAGGAATAGTATGGATGTAGTTAAAGCGAAAGGAGTGTCTCGGGAATGGATCAACATGGCGATCTGTTTCTCTTTGCCTGCCTCACCTGGGATGCGGCGTGAGTGTGGTATGGTACCATAAAAAAATAATCAGTTGGTAATTGGCTATTATGATTAATAGTTTCAGGGTTAATTCCAGTCATGAGGGGGTAGGGGTTATTTATTTTTTTTTAACTGATTAATTAAGTTTTCAATTTTTTTATGATGAAATTGGGTGAATTTGTTGATTTTGGCGGTACTGTGATGTAAGAAATGAAACTAGATCGTGAGAGTTTTCATAGTAAAATTTATTATAGGATGTATGGAAGAGAAATATGAATGTGTACAATATGGAAATTTATTTTAAAATTTATGTTCACACATAAAGAAATCAGTATCGTGAAGGAAAAAGGTTTAGGAAAAGAAATGTGATAATAATTATGTACAATATAAAAACTGACTAATACTTATGTCAACAGATATACATAATTATAGAATAGGGTCGGTATTATTATATATGATATAGTAATATCAGTTTATATTGGGTACATACTATTAATATAACATACGACGGAGTTTGTATAAATAAAAACATGTGAGAGTAATAATTATAGTGAATTAACTGTACGTATGTCATGTGTTTGGATGTACCTAAGGTTGACACGTGGGACGGTAGATATATACCTATTATTTATAATTCGGTTATGTATATTGAATGTGTATTCCAACCACTTGAGAGTCAGTACAAAGACATTTTGTACCTTTGACAAAATGTTTTGGTAAGAAATTATAAATGGGTTTATTGACTAATATAATACTGTAAACATATGGTTGTTTACAAATTAATTATAGGATAGTGGGTAACACAAGTGTGCGTTTATTTATATAAGTATAGGATTGTGAATGATTTTAATCAATATAGAGAATTGGGAAGTTAGGGCCAGTGGCGTAGCATATTGATTGCGTTGTGAAATATTTTTCTTTGTTTGTTAAAAAATTTTCTTTTAAGAAAATAATTTCCTCACCTTGTGCAAGCCCGGAAAATTAATTTTCTGAGGGGGCATGACATAGTCTTAGTTTTTTTAACAAACTTTGTTTGAAATTGAACTAAATATATTTCGACTTACTATTTTAAGTGGTATATGAATGTATAACTCAGAGTATATTTGTTGGTAAATAAATGGTACTTACTTCAGAGAGTACGTTATTTATTAAATAATTTTATTAGGAAGGTACATTGAATATTTTAACACGTGACAGTGTTTAGATGATAGGAAGTAGATATTAGTACATCGGGTGAAGAAAAGTACCAAATTGAATTTTTAAACAAAGAAAGTTTGTTGAACTATTAATTGCTTTTAGGTAAGAGGTTAAATTTTGTTTATATTGATATGTTATGTAGTTATAAATACTTCAAATAAAAATAATTTCAAGGAAAGGATTGAGAGACACGTGTGGTTGTTTACATAAAAAAGGTAGATGCTTGTGCTAGGAGTGAAAGAGTAGGTAATTTTGTAAGAAGGACAAAGGAATTAAGTCTATAAGATTGATGTCACAGCTCAACTCGAGGCAGTTTTGTCTTGGAATTAGGAGAGAGAGGTTAAAATCATAAAAGCAGTGTTGTATTCAATTTGTTTTTCGTTGTTGACATTTCTTTCTCCGAGTAATAAATATAATATTTCTTTTAGTGATTATTTCCACAATGGAAATAATAAGAAACTCATCCTAAAATTTTATTATAATTTTACATTAAATTCAGTGTCTCGAAGCAGCGAATTTGGCAGAAAATCACCTTACTCGAAGCTAAGAAATTTTATATATTATTATTTATTTAAATTTTGTAATAGATATTTTTATCGTTACGACTTTGCCTTTCTTCTTGGAGTATCAAAACTCTTGTTTGATAAGTCTCAAATAGGTGAAATTTCTGTAGACAAAGGATTGATGAATTTTATATAATGTTTTAATGAATATGTTTATGAGACTGTCACTGTTAATTATTTCATTTTCCCAAATTAATAAAATTTGGATAACTAATATTATTTGTAAATTAAAATAATAGACATTACTTGATAATAAGAGCAGGGACGGACTCAGAAACATTGAATAAATTTTTATTTTTATGAAATTTTGAATACTAACTTGAGCATGAATTTTTAAACTCATATTTATTTTATGTAAATATCTCTTATTATATCATAAACTAACGTCCCACCATCCACACCCACAAGTCCCAGCGTGGAATACTGGGATACCCAGCGTGAAAAAATTAAAATTCGTGATTAAACTTCTTCCGGTTATCATGGCCGCAAGGCTAAGCGAATTCCGCAGAAAATATTATATTATTATATTTTATTTTGCATGAAAATATATATGTATTATATTCTCTTAATTTATCATATTGTATACTAATGAGGCTGACAGTAGTGAATGAAAGGCTGTGTTCAGATCGAATTTGGCGAGGCAGGTGCCATTTTCACTAACAAACCAATTTTTATTGTTAAAATTAACAAAAATAGTCAGTGATTGAATTTTGTCAAACTTTGGTTCAGTAAAATATTTCATCTCGATGCGCCCCTGGCGCTTTAGACAGATACTATTTTATGTATGAAACCATATGCCTTTTATAAATAAAACTGCATTCAAAACTAATCTGTAATATAATTACAGAAATAAACTTTCGATAACGTTGAATCATAAGTTTGATAAAATATTATTTCATTGACTATTTCTAACAAATAACATGGATTTCTGTGGTACATAAAAAAATTTGATATTTATTCTTGATTGTTATTGTGTGTTGTTTTCTTTGTGTATTTTCAGCAATAAGGTAAGGCTTTTATACTTGCTAACGCAGAGTATAAAAGGAAATAATTTATTAATTACTAACCTTTATGTACAACAGAAAATTAAATTTTGATTGTTATATAAATTATGCTTTTATGTTTCTGAATAGAAATTATTGTTTGTTTTCCACTGATAAAATTTTCTTTTATAAATCGTAAACACAACGTAGAAAAGGTCCTTAACGCATTTTTTATTAATTAACTAGAATATCATGTGCCAAAATCTTTGAAGAAACGAAAATTGTTGAATTTAGCGGCCGACACTTTTGACGGGTCTTACGTTAAACGTTCGGAAATATTTTTAATTATAGTGAGGTGTGAATGATATGGGTTAACTAGTAGGTATATATTATTATGTACGTATGACATCTTTACACACAACGAATATAATTATTCATAGATCTTATAAGTAGGTAGGTGATATGAAAGTAATTTTGTATTATTAAATTTTAATCGGAATATTATAAAGACGTAATTGCGAAAAGAAATTTATAAATTTGCGTAGATTGGATAAACTCGATTCTTTTTAGTTTAATTACTTCCAACTCAGAGGATAAATACGTATTTATTCTCTCGTCGAAATAAATAAATATATTTTATTTATTTCCTGTCAATGTGGTCTCAACGGTTTTTTCTTTTTCTTTTCCTCTTGTGGGAGGGACCACGACAGAAAGTACTAATTTTTTTTTCAGGTAGATTTTACCTATTAATTTAAAATTTATAAAAATTCTTTCCTAGATTTTTTAAAAATTGAAATATCAGAACTACAGATGTTAAATTGTATGGATAACGATTCTAATTTGAGAATGTATAGAAAAATTATCATATAAATAGGCCAATCTATAAAAAAAACTTCATTGTTGATTTTGTATAATTCTCCATATTGCATTTTTTATTGAAATTGAAAATGTATGGCGTAAATAATTTTCTTCGTAATTTTTCTTCTCTGTCTGCAAATTTCACTACACAATCTTGCATCAGAACTACCTACATGAACACATTCTTATTTTCATCTTTAATAGCACAATTTTTGGTTCAATAATAATTTTCCATCTGCAAAAATAAAATACAATTTCAAATATAATCTGTGCACGTCCACATTTATGTGACAGAAGAATCTGAGAAGATCTATCGATACATAAATATTAGTCGAATAATTCGGTAGTTACATGGCAATAGGTTGTATCTCGCATTTTTTGCGTTTTCAAGTTTGTTAATGTTGTTGTTGTCCATAAAATGCTCAAAAGAGTGTAATATTTGATGTGGCAAAAGGATATGTCTCTTTACAGTCAGAATAAAGAGAGAAAAGACGTAACTTATTGACATGTAGAAAGATTGTTTTCATCAACATGGCAAAAAAACTCAAATATTTTTAAACTGCAAGAAATTATTTAGTGAATGTTACATACATCTTGTAGAAGAAATTATTAAGAGAATGTTACATCTATCTTGTAGAAATAATAATTACCTTCATTTTGATATATAAATGCTCGAAATTTGGCTGAAATATCTCTTTTGCAAACTTTGTTTTTGCTCTCCTGTAAAATTATGTTTTAGTGAGATACAACCTATTGCCATGTAACTACCGAATTTTAGTAAACAAATATTAGTACACATTTCGTTCATATTAGTTATAGTAATTTGGTTCTTAATATAGCAGAACCTACGGATTATTTTAGCACAATGCAACAGGCGACGTGGGGGCGCTAATAGCGCCATAACTCTCCATATTGTTTTTATTTTTGAAATTAAAAATGTATGGCGTAAATAATTTTCTTCATATTGTTTCTTCCCGTGAATTTGTAAGATGTTTTAATAGCCTATAGTTTATTCCGGGCGGAGAAGAATCCAACAAATCAGAGATCATTCAAATCGGTACAGCCATTCTTGAGTTATAAGTGTTGTAACACACACGACTTCCTTTTATATATTAAGATTAAGTTGATGCCTATAATTTGAAATCTCCAGGCTATACAATATTAAGTTGATGCCTATAATTTGAAATCTCCAGGCTATACAATATTAAGTTGATGCCTATAATTTGAAATCTCCAGGCTATACAATATTAAGTTGATGCCTATAATTTGAAATCTCCAGGCTATACAATATTAAGTTGATGCCTATAATTTGAAATCTCCAGGCTATACAATATTAAGTTGATGCCTATAATTTGAAATTTCTGTCACTCAAGAATATTACACAATGGACACCTCATCTGCACAACCAACAGACTGTACAAACTCCCTTGAGTATGAAACAGGAAGGGTGTTCCGATGTATACGAATCGACTTAGGCTGGTTTAAGTGCACTTTACCCATGGTACGTTCACCAATCTCACCAATTCCTATTTCAAACCACTATGTTCGACATCAGCTGTTGGACATACATGTCAACTAACAACAACCATCTTATGATTGTGTTCGAGCTGTTGACAATTAATCTATCGCTGAAAACTTCGTTTAACATATGTTTAGAATATTTACTATTTTTTATTGTTTAACCGGATTTGGGTGCAGATGACAAATCATCATCATCATCATCATCGCCCTCAACGCTCCTCTCGGGAGCACAGGGCAGAAACCAGCCTCCTCCATTCAGAGCGTCTCTGTACCAATTGTGTCACCTCTTTTCACGACATTCCTTGCGCTCTGATAATAAATAAAACCAACAGATGACAAAACCAATCAGAAATCTCAATTGGAGAACCTCGTCTACACAATGCAACATTTTGCAAAATCTAATCGGAAGAAGTGAGAAAGGCGTCCCATCGGCTACGAATTGGCTCTAGGCTGGCTTAAGTTATTACTTTCGGTGCCCATGGACAACGCTCAAAAAGATGGTTGCTTCTATGGTTTATATAAAGCGTCTCTAGATTGGTGGACAGTGAGAATGGTGGAATTGGTGAACATTGTCCATGGACACATAACACTCATGCCAGCCTGGAGCCAATTCGTAAACGTTGGGAGGCCTTTCTCACTTCTCCAATTGAGATTTCTGATTCATTTGTCATTTTTGTCACTCGTTTAAATAATATCTATAATATGACTGTAGTTTAAAAAGAGTTTGTACGATTCTATCGACACCTAAACTGTGCCATGCGGTTATATCATGAACGACTCATTATTAGATACGTAAACACAGACTTACAACAAAATTAGAACATCAAGTAGGCAATGCAATCATACAAACTTGTCTACCAGATATTACAATACAATCATACTGTGTTATAGTTACTAGCACTATTTTACTTAGTGCTACTCAGGGAATCATGATTAGGTATTTTTAGCATTATTATCCAAATAATATTGATCACTCTAAATTGATTATAATTATTTATTTATCGTGTCGAAACCCAGAAAAAAATAATCAAACTGATCTCTAGTAAAATGCAAAACGCACAGCAGGTGGAGATGCGTCAAAAATATCCTCCATGGTGCATGTGACAGGGCACAATGGACACTCCAACGAATGTGACATGGTCTGTGCTGCACCAAAGTCACACGCTGTGAGGACATGTTGTATCTCAAAGGTTTTTCTGGTTCGACTTGGAAGGTTCTTGGTAACTTTGCTGTTGACATCAGTTTGCATTCGAGTATAAGATTTAGTTACCTTTCAGGGGCACCACTTGGAGGTTTGCTTCCTTGCCCTCAATTGATAATAAAATATCTCCCCTCTGAATTGATGAAAACGAAACAAAAATACGGTATTTTAATTTTCATAATTTTTCGACTTGTTCAAATAAAATGTTTAGGATATAAAATTGTTTTTTTTTTTCAAATCAAAATATCTGGTATGTTATGTAAGCACATTTATGTAAAACATTTGTCTAAACATTCGTGAATTATTGTTCTGAAAAAAATAACACGAATTTGTTTAATCAACAAAGATAAGAATGTCTGGAGAAAAACATTATTTATTATTACTTATAATTTATGTACCCACTTAACATCAGCTATCTTCTTGGTTTAGAGGATGATAGGGTGCATGGAATGTTGTTTGATTTTGTTCTGAAAAAATTCATTGTACTTTGATGAATTGATCACATTTGCTCATGATTGAACTAATTAATTTAATCTATAGTTATAAGCTGAAACAATAAATCAATGATTGTAAATGGCGGAAATCATCCAAACAAGGATGCATTGCCAATATTCTAAAAAAAAATGTAAGTATTATTTGCGAAAATTCATATCAGACGAGTGACGACAGGCAATCTGCTGTTTTATTTTATTTAACAATCATTCATATACCAACAGGCACAACATAAAGTTACAGGCACAACAAAAATATATAACGTAACAATGAAAAAATATGTGGTCAATCCTGCGCCCTATCTTTTTCTTATGGGTTAAACCCGTTATACTCGAACCTCAAGACCACGTAGCCATGAAATGGCGTCGTCCGACCCTACTAAACTAAGCGCTTGCAACCCGCCAATGTATGAATATTTGGGACATACCTACTCGTACATATTGTGTTCACCATGTGGTCTGTTGTTTGGTCAGCACCACACACACACTTAACCAAGAGTCTGCGAATCCCCATTGATGTAGATCAGTATATGTGACGCTGTTATTGCAAGCATAATTGTAGTATTACTTGAACCACCCACCCCCATGTAACCCAGATGTCCATGGGAAAACCATGGTACAAGTTGTTGCGGTAGTCTAGTCTGGAGACCACCAAGGCATTATTCTTGCTGTATTTATTGAGAGACTGAGACTTCTTATCTGTCTCAGGCGAAAGAAGCTAGAACTCATTATCCCAGATATTTGGATGTTCATATAGAGGGTCTTATCACACAAGAATTTCACCGATTCTTGTGGTGCTTTACTTACACCCATAACATTTATTGGTTTGAGATCTATCAGATGTTGTCTTCTAGGCGATGCAATCCACATGAACTCCTGGAGTGAAGTGTTACAATCATTATTTATTTTGTAACATACTTTTAAAATAAATTTGTTCTGGTTTCACCAGCCAAGTTTCACCAAATTTAACATTCCATTTTTCCAAAGGCCTTAAAAGAATCAGCCAACAACGAGCTAGCTGGATTGGTCCCAACATCAGGCACCCAGGCCTGCTCATTACCATCGCGGAGGGCAAGACCGAAGGCAGACATGGTAGAGGCCGACCAAGAGACGCGTATATGAGGACCAACTGAAGAAGGACAAATGAACTGTGGCACATACGTAGAACTAAAGAGACTAGCTGAAAAAAGGGAGGAATGGAGAAGAAAATCCAAACTCGTTGCAGAGTAATCCAATCAATTGTAACTCACGTGATAAATTATAATATGGTAAGTCTTTGTTTATGAGTACAGTTTGTATAATGTTACTTGTTAGGAATAAACATTATCAGTGCATTGCACAGTACTTATTGCGCGCAGGACTGTTATTACAATATTTACATTAGGTACAAAATAATGTCCGCAGTCCGTATTATGTTATTATCATAATATATAAGTAATACTGTTATCACTCTACGGAGGCGTGTCCCACACGCTTTGCACGTGAACAGCACGCGGCCACACACACAATCTGCGTGAACCAGAGCTGTCGTTGTGATGTATAATGTATAAATAGTGTTATTTATAATGTACCTACTTACAATAATACAGTACTCCACTCGCAATATATAAGTCTACTCAGCATACCTATTAGATAGAACATATCTATGTATGTGTGTATTTAATGTTGTGTAGTGGGCTAATTGGGAATTAAGTATTTTTGGCAAGAGTCTAGTTCACATTTCATTCCAAACCAAAAATCCTTAAATTTTCTTTTAAGTTTTCGAAATTAGCGAGCGAATCTTTGTGGAACAACATTTTATAAAATGATCAGACCAGTGACAACCTGGATATCCACAATTGCCAGGGACCTGAAGAAGGCAGAGTTGCGCTCGGAGAATGCAGGGGACCGGAAAACTTGGAAGATGAAGACTTAAGAGAGCCGACCCCAAGTAAATGGGATAAAGGAGATAAAATCAAAGTTTCACAAAACACTGTTTTACTTCCACTTCACTCGGTTTAAACGTTAGAACGTTTTCGAACAATACGAGTTGTTCTTTATCAATGACCGTGACTTTTCTTGAAAAGCAGTGTTTTCAGCTTACTCCTGAATGTTGCAGTGGGTTGGTTCTGTCTTAAATCCGCTGGTAATCGGTTCCAGGCAGTTTGCCCCGCATCGCTGAAGCTCCTCTCTGCGAATTTGAAACTATTTGCCCTGTTGGGTTCTACAAGTTTTTTGACCGCACAGTGGTCGCCTTCTCAGAGTTTCCGTTAGGTTTTGCGAATTCCCGACTTAAACAGAACACTCGAAAACCTTGGAATAATTCGTTAGATCATTAGACTATTTACAAAATAATGTATATCCTCGATTAGCCTACGACGCCATGCGTTGGACACACCACTTGGCACTTTGTATGTAAGCAGAAATAATGTATTTGTTTGATAATTTATTATGTATAGGTGATTGTGTTGTTTTATAATTATTGTGATATGTATACATACATAGTTATTTATAGTATTGAGAGCTAGGTATTATTAAAAACACTGAACTTCCACGCCTACGATATGTGGAGATAATGAACGATGATGACACAAAGACAAAGAAAGTTAGTGTTATTCTTCTTAGTCCTAGACAAATGTATCTTTTAATGTTTTTGTATTCTAAAGATTTATTCCCCTATATCTAAGAATTTATCTAGAATATTTTGTTCTTTGAATATCATGTCAGGTCTGCCCGACAGTAGCTATCACTAATGCCGAGGAAAATTCCCTATCCAGATATCTAGGATATCAAAGAATAAGGCTCAAAACGCGGGTTCAAAATACCAATATTGTCCCTGAAATATCTGTGTTCAAATATTTTTAACAATAACACAAGTTAAGAATGTTGTTATTATGCTCAACAGCTGATGTCGAACATAATATATTGAAACAAGAATTGGTAAACGTACAATGTGTAAAGTACACTTAAACCAGCCTTAACCGATTCGTAAGCATCATAACACCTTTCCTGTTTCCTACTAAAGGGAGTTTGCACAGTCTGTTGGTTGTGCAGATGAGGTGTCTGTTGGGTAATATTCTTAATATCTTCACTCATGCAGGTGTGAAAATCCAGAAAATACCAACATCACGTTCAACACTAATGATGCAAGTGTTTATTATTGAAGATTTTTGATGCAAAAATTTATCGGTTAATCTATTTTTTACAGTGCACACAGTATCGCAAAGCGTTACCACCGCATGTTATGTTTATAGTGCCACTTGCCAGATCCAAGTGTTCCAAGACTATGTTGTAACTTGTTTACAATATAAATAGATCCAAAAACAAGGGTTGCAGCTTGCAGCTAATATGATTATCTCAAACGCTACCTATTGTATAAGGAGTATTGTTGCCATTTTTGAGAATGTCCCATTACACAGTCTTTGCTAGTGGGCATAAAGGAATCTCCAAAAAGACACAAGAGAAGGAATATGGAAAAGGCCTTTATTTATCAGTGGAAAAATTGCTGTTTGTTTGTTATCGTGTCCGGTCTAAATCTTTCCACTTCAATTGATGTTTAACTCTGTGAACATAATTATGTTGCCCACATTGATAGGACTTAGATCTTTGGAGGCTGTGAGAGAGGGCAGAAGAGGGTGGCAAAGGCAGATGTCGAACATGTGTGTTGAAATGTTTGGAGTGGCCAGAGGTCCTGGAAGCAGCGGTGGACAGGGATCTCTGGAGGAGGTACCTAGACGCAATGGGCCCCCAACCTAACTAAGACAAAGGGAAGAAGATGTATGTATGTATATATGTACATTGAGAGCAATAGCAGACGTCAGACAACCAAGCGATGGAATAGAAGAGTCTCACTCTGGGAATCGCCTTATCCATTGCAGTATCTTTTCTTTAATAGCTAAGTTTGCATATTTTTCTAGTGGATAAAATCTGGACAGAGCTACATAATTATTATCTTAAAAATTGCACCCTGCACTGAGATCATAACAGCTTTCGGAAAAGGTAATATCAGCAAAGAAAACAAAGTAAAATTAAAAAAAAAGCAAAAGAGAGAAGGAATAAAAAAGCACAACCCCCAAAAGAGACAACAGACTCAAAGGAGAACCTCTATCCTAGCGATAAAGTCATTGTATGTTGTGTTGAAAATATCGACATGAACATTCAAATCGTTAAATAATTTTATAGCCTGGCTAACAGGAGAATTTGGAATAATGTTTGTTCTGCTATCCGGTGTGTATATATCCCTGACATATAATCAGCAACATTGCCAGAATTCGGAAAAGATCTGGACTTGGCATAATGAAGAAACACCTCTTGCTTGATGACAATCTTATTCCTATTACTTACCTTACTTTTTGTATGGCTTCGGCTTGTATTAATAATCATCTAAATCAAATCCTTGATTCTCGTTCAGAAAACCAGTGCACCGCCTCTGGGGTGGATCTATGGATGTCCATCCAGTCTCCCTCGTACCTTTCTTCTAGACACTCCTCCACCAGATATTAAATTGTTAGGGACTGAGCTCCACAGTCGCTTTCGGGAACTCCCTCTTTCCCTACTTCCAAATTAGGTATTTGCTGTTGGACCCAGGCTTTTCGGGGGTGATTGTAACCCGTAATTTTATTCCTATTCTTCGATTTGAACGACACGAGTGATTTTTTTTCTAGCAACGATTTTATTGCCAACCCTTGAGTTGTTTGTTGTTTTGAACATTGATTGCAATAATAAAATAAATCAGCGGTGATCTAAATACTCAGAACTGAGTACAGTAACTCACTGAAATACATTTTAATATTAGGGTCAACAAACGAGAATAAATGTGAGATTGGGTGAAGCACAATTTCAAAATTTGCTGTTGGAAGATTTTTTTTATTTGGATCTCGAAAGTTGAAGACGTTATTTGATAAAATTTTATTGGTCCTCGTATAGGGTACCCAAAATAGAACAGATGACTTATTCTTATTTAGGAACTTAAAAAAAATAAGAATAGATTGTAGTGAGCCAATAATCATGCAAAATACCGTTCTATAAGATTTTTTAAGATAACTCCTTGGAGTCCCCGGAATACATATCTCCTACTCTTTTCTGTAAGTTTTCGAGTTCCCTGTAAAAGGCAGGTATTCGTAATAACTCACGTTTGAAGACATTTAACATCGTCAGTTCAGCGATAAGGTATGCCAGCCATACTGAATATCATAACTTTTATTTGCACCAAGGGGACGACTTGCATGTTTATTACATGTGTTTGATCCACTGGTTACCCCGCTTGTGGGAATTTCCGTAATAAGATGGATTTAAGATTACAATCTATTTTTTATCTCATGACAACATTTCTCTAAAGTGGAGTAGACCTACAGTCTAATTGGATGTGATGAACATTCTTTCTGTGCTTTAAAAAAATAAGACCATCAGGATGAGTGGCATCCTCATCGTTGAGTTGATGATATTACTTATAAGTTTTATATTTGATGCTTTACTAATACTTGCTTTTTACAGGACAAATGAAAACTTACAAAAAGATGAGAGACTTAATTATTCTACTTCGCCAAGGTTTTATTTCAAGACTGCCATATTGATATTTCAAAGATTTGTCATTCTAAATTTACGTCATGTTAGAAAGTTTTAATGGGCCTATAAGCCAAGGAGTCTCAGAGGTCCCTGCAGGGATATTACTGTTTTCATCGAAGAGTCTTTCGCCAAAAGCACTATTTATAACAAAAACATATTTTTCTTATGTATTGCTTTGATATTAAATTGATGGTATAGGGGTGTAGGTACTAATATTGGATAGACTGTTGATATTGGGCGAGTAGCGAAGCGGAAAATTCCAGAATAGAAGGTTATTGGGATAAATCGGTCTTATTTTGTGTTTCCTTGTCTGCGTATATTACCCAGATGTTGTTATGAACTCACAAACTCTTCAACTTTTAAAATACTAATTCAATTTATCAGATCATCTGGGAAAGTCCCAGAATCAAATCAAATCATTTGGATTTGGGGATTTAGAATAAAATATAATGACACATGTTTACTAAACATTTGTGACTCTATGACATCCATCCTGAATGTTTCATTTTTTATGCATAAAGAGAACAATGGTTATCTGTTTATTTCTACGTACCTCCATCAACACAGTGTATCTCAGATATAGGGTGGTCAACGTCGGCTTATTTCTCTCTTCCTCCTTTTAACGCTCCCCTTAAAAGGTTTTGGGCTAACATTTATTTTTATTAACTCTTTCCACTCGAACTTTTAACGAAGAATTTGAGAATTAGAAGAATCTCTAGGTGTTTTCATCCTCAACAATCTAAATGTAAAGAATTTCAAGTAGTCATTTGAATATTTATCAGGAGTGCCCCAGGGAGGATCACCAAACCCATAATTCAACTGACAACGAACTACTATCTCCTCTGAGGATGAAAACACAAATATTTCAATATTTTGTCTTCGTATTTATAACAATCCACAGTTTTACATTCCTTCGTCGAACACTTTTGTAGTAACATTGGCCGAGTGCCAGGATTTGTGACTTTATTGTGGAGTGTACTTCGATCCCATCCAATGCCATGTGGGCGCCTATAACCATTTCTTCAACTATTTATTTATCTTTTTATTAATTCACACAATCACGAAGATTTGCGTCAATTATTAATAGACAATTTGAATAAACGAACTGTAGCTGGGTTCAAAATAAACCAATATAGTTCACATATCTACCTACGTGTATTTTTTAAATTATTTGTGACATATGGTGTTCAATGAAAATTACTCTTTTAAGATTTTACCGTTTTATATATAGATAAATATATTAATTTGTGTTTATTGTCTGTTTTGTGTTTTAAATGTGAAAAAATATATATATATATATACCAGTCGCGTGCCTGCCATACATGCAAAAAAGCACAGCATGCCCATAGAATCTATGAAGAAAATATTGAAATCATCAAAAACTAGTTTGAATTTGCCGCCAAACATTTCGTTGCAAAGAACAATTCACAAAAATATACGCAGCAAATATACAATTTTTGTAAGTTTTAGAGTTTTTATCAAAAGCGCGTACTATTTGTATTGAAGTGCGTGTACAATCGATACGTTATTTTGACTTTTTTTAATAAAATCCAATAATTTACCGTGATAGCTAAATTAATGGAATAGTAAGTTATTGCTTTATACGTTGCGTCTGGTCTCACTAACACACACTTAAATTTTAGTGTGAATACGTAGTAGGCAATGACGCGCCATATATGTGTATTATTGGGTATGTTTGGTTGTATGTGTGCAATCTTAAGGACAAAATAAGCAAGCATCTCAAAGAACGTTTGGGTGCATAATGTACCTATATGAGTATGTTTTTATTTGTATTGGTTGTGTGATGATTGTGTGAGTCGTGCGTAACGTACTAGGCAGTTAAAAATAATTTGAAGGTAGATACTATGGGCAACCGCTAATAGTTTTTAGACTTGAAACGTTCTTCATAAAGGATTGATTAATATTATGATGGATGCGCGAGACAAAATAAATTGTATAGTAATTACGACATTTAACTTTAAAGTTACTTACATACTTAAAAATAGTATTTATTTGCATCGCAGACTTCTTGTATTTTATTTATTTATATTAAGGACCCATGAAGTCTTTGGCAAACAATAGATCTCCCACTAAAGTTTTTAAGTGTCTTTTAAGAGACGTCGCATATAAACCATTTAATATCTTAAATTCAGCAAAGGGGTATGTCAACCATTCTGGATATCTTATTTATTTAATTTTTTTTATTATAACGAATGTTAGACCAACATGAAAAGCCTAGTCCCGTCTCCGATATATATATTATATTATTCTCAAGGACGTCCACTCGTTTGTGAGTAAAATAGTATATTTGTACAAAGCATGCCCGATGTGAAAAGCCTAGTCCCGCCACTGATATATACCTATATCAAATCGACCGTTACAATTCCTAAAACAGGATTGGTTATAGATAGATAACAATCTTCTTCTTCTCCTGCCTTATCAGCTTTACCCAATATTACCAATCACTTCTGCAAAGACATATGTATAATGTGTTAGTCGGAAGAGTTCCTCCATGAGCCTTGTTTTCTGCCAGGATCACGTCATTCTTCAACCTTTCCCATTAAAACGAATTGGAGGATTTCATATCTACTGCCTCGCAGAATATGACCCAGAGATGGAATCTTGCGGAACTTAATGTTGGTCAACAATTGCCTGTTGCGATTTGCTCTTCTCAATACTTCCGAGTTAGTGACCAGATCTGTCCACGGTATACGAGGTCTTCCGTGTAACCTCTTCTCGAATGCTCCTAGACGGTTCGTGGTTTGTACTTTTTAGAGTCCAGGTTTCTGAGCCATACAACAGAATTGACCACAATTGGCAATTTCATATTCTTTGCCTTAGTGTCAAACTCAGCTTATAATCAGTCAAATGTTGTTTTCATTTTGTTGAATCTACTATGGGCTACTTCAATTCGGCATAATCTCCACATCCGGGTCTACAGACTCTAATGCTAATGTTTTTATACTTTCAAGGGACTTAGACCGGTTTACTTGCTTTGAAAACGCTAACAACCTTACTTGCTAAAAACAGCCTTATTTATTCGTGCTTAAATTATTATAGAGCATATTCTAATTTTTTTTCCATGGTGGACTCACTCAATATTCAAGTCTCATTTAGCCTGACATAACAATGATAGAAAAACAGTTATTCCGATTTCATAAGAAATATCAGAGAACGTTCTTTTTTGATACGGTGAAAGTAATAATAACGAATGTTTACCAATCTATGTGTGTGTGTGCGCAAAATGTAAATTGTATATGCGCGTATTGGCTCATTAGGTTCACGCTTCCTATTAAACTACTTAGTACAAACAATACAAATCGTATAATGTATTTAATTAAAGTGTTGCTATGCCCTCAGCTAGAGGTAGGTTCGAGATTCGCCTTTCTATAGAACTCTTATATTTTACTGTAGTACAAATACAAATACATAAGTATAGTTACATTTACATATTATTATACAGTAAAAGTGCACACCTACTACAACTCTGTAATGAGATTGTATGGGTGTTTAACGTAACTAAAGAAACACTCACATCGTTTCACTTTGAATGATCATCCAAAGTGAAAGAACCGAAGATGTTCATCGAAAGTGAACACGTCTGTTTTGTTCGCTGCCATGTCTATACTCTATACTGACGATGATGTTGTCTGCGGTTTAAAGGGTTTTCGTAAAAAAAATTAAAAAAGAAATAAATAAAAAATAACCGTTATTAAAAAAATAATTATAATAAGCACATAACAGCGAGTCCGTTTTGTTTTTGATTATTATTATTTGTTTGTTTTTATTATAATTTGGTAAGCGCTATTGTGTGATGTAAATTGTATGAAATATGTTAAAACCCTCAAAGCACGAGCACTGCTCAATTTTGAGGGTCAAATAATTATGTAATAAATGTGTTTTTTTAAGTAATAAGGTGTGTATATAATATTACTAAGTTGTAAATTTTATTTAGATAAAAATATTTGAATTTGAATTATGACATTCGATATTAATTCAGAGAATAGGCCAAATTTTAATAGGAAAAAATCTTTAATCAAGAAAACACGAAAGGTTTGAGTTTTATTACTTTTTAATACTTCAGTGATCTGGTTTCGACTTACAAAGCCATTGTCAAACTTGTAAGTGTTGTGAGTCGAAACCAGGTCAGTCAATTATTAAAAATAAGTAAAATTCAAATCATTTGCGTTTTAATACATAAATTTATACGGAGTTTTACAAAATAAACGTCAACGCAGTCGATAAAATGGAAAAAAAGTTGTTTATTTGTGGCCGTTTGAGTGTAAAGACTACTCCTACCTACGACTACTACACCATCACGGCATAATGAAAGTAGCCAGTAGACCAGCTGCATGTAATAAACATGCAAGCCGTCTTCTCTGTGCCAACAAAAAAATTAAGACATTCTGTATGGGTGGCAAGCCTCACCGCTGAATTTGAGATGTAAAATGTCTTTATTATTCCGAAACATCTGTTTTTTACAGGACACTCGAAAACTTGTGGAAAAGTGTGGGAGATCAATTTTTTACCGGGTGCTCCAAAATTTATACTTATGGAGTTTTACAAAATAAACGTGAACTCAATCGATAGGAAAAAACTTGTTTATTTATGGCCGATTGAGAGAAAAGACCTTTCATCATTAAAAGGCCCCTTTAGCAAAAACGATAAAACATTCAATTTTCAACAAGTTTGTTGGTATTAACAAGCAAGTTGGTACACAAACTCTCAAAACTTGTTGATAAAATATGAAAACAAATATTAATATTACCAATATCAAACTTTAACTTTTAAAAAAAACTTGATTTTTGCTTCATAGTATTCGTTTATAAAAAAGCATATTATTTCTAAAAATCGAATTCGGGGGTGTGTTTGGAGAATCTTACAAATTTTCATATTCTTTTTTTTAATATTACGAATACTTAAGATAGTTATTACAATTATAGAACAAATTAATTCTATTTTTTTATTGTTTTTATCATGGATATTGACCGATTTAATTTTTTTTTTTTTTTTGATATAATTTCTCATATTTTGAAACCAAAAATCATCACATGAACTCGATTTTTTGTATACTAAAAAAAGTTTGCTAAAATCTACAGTATTTATATGCTTGATATGATGAATAAAAAAAATATATATTTTACAAATAATTTGTATTTTGATATAACAAAAAGTACCTACCTAAATAAATCTCGTAAGTCTGCGATTTATTTATTTTTTAGTTAAAAACTAATATTGGTAATAAATATTTGTTTTTTTTATTTTATCAAATCAATATGTTCGCAAGGGTCAACATGTTTTGGCAGTTTTTCTATCAAATTTATTGAAAACTGAATATTTTACCGTTTTTGCTAAACGGGGCCCTTAATAACATGCCTGGTATCATACTGAGTATGAAACGTTCGTTCACACTTTTCACTTTCGATGATTCATTTTGAGTGATCACTCAAAGTGACAACTGTGAATGAGCCTTAACAAAATACATATACCTATCTACTCAAATATTATGATGTGTGCATTGGTGACTGTAGTAAAGGTAAGCGCACGCTGTTTTCACGTGTTCACTGTTATACTATGTACGTTGTAACATGACATTTTATTAGATCGAGAGAATGGAAGGTGGATCCTCGCGATCTTAGGCCACTAACGGATGTGATTTCCCCTTAAAGTCTCCTGCAATTAAATGTTTAATAAATTATTTTTATTCCAACTATGTTTTGATAATGAGAATTACCATTTATAATGATGCTATAAATTTTTTAATTGAAATATTGCGTACAAATCTATCATTCATGATTATCGGTATTATTTTTACAACTTACTCTTGTAAATTGTAAAAATGTTAGGTATCTACTAGTGGATTACAATAGGTGGCAGATGAAACTAATAAATTAAACGGACAATTAAAATTGTAACAATAAGACTTAATTGAAAAGGATGAAATTCTTTTGAAATTATATTTTTAAATAGTTTAGAGTTGGTATTGTCTGTAGTATTGAATAGATAAAATAATGTTGATATTGTCCTTATTTAATAATATCTGGACCACCATAATATTGTAGCATAATAGATGATGCAACAGGAACCTTAACAATTAATATTGTTTGGTTAAATTCTTTAAGCACCTTCAAGCTATTGTATGAATAACAAAGAAGTGAAACCTTCTACTTTACAATAGAAGATTTTGTTGTTATTATTATTTTTAGTTATATATTTTTGAATTACTTAACACCAATTTATGAGTTTGTATGTTTATATATGTAAATGGCTATATGAGCCGTAAATTGAATAATAAATAAAAAAAAGAAAGCCTTTTCTTGCATAATACAAGGAGGTGTAAACTATAAATATTATAAATTTTAAGAGGTAGGAAGCCTTGTTATTGGGCATTATCAAAATAAGGGTGGTACCAAATGACACACCCACATATTTCAACTTGCATAAAACCGATATGCAGACAAAATAATTGAGACCATTTTCCATCATAACATCTTAGAGCGCACATTTCCGCTTCGCTACTATCACACGTCTCCAATACATAATCCTACCTGTAATACCATAGGATCTGTGTTTGCGATTGAATATAATAATACGAATAAATAATTAATATCACTCCAGAGTTTTATTCGTGTAGTGTGAAACAGAAGACCTTTAACAAAAACAACAACGATAAATATACAGTGAGTTCATATTTCTCGAGACCAGAAAACGAGGAATAGTTTTGAAGAGGCCTATATTCAGTATTGGATAGATGAAGCGTGCAGTTTTTTTTTTTAAGATATATCTGGGTTTTGTTATAAACCCAAATACAACCTTATACACCTTTCACAGTAAGCTAAAAGCTTGTGTCGTGAAAGGGGAGTTTGCCGGCACCTGGTATCGAACCCCGGACCTCATGTTCATAAGGCCGAGACCTCCAGGCTACCGACGAACTCGACGAACGAAAGTTTATAAGTACTTCGACAAGTACGTACCCTTTTCTTTAATGTCCTTCACCAGTTATGTTTTTTTTATTAATTTCAAGTACATGTTTATTAATTTGCACAAACATCACTCTTGTTTCTGTACTCAGCAAACAAATAACCTCACAATCACAAAAGTCTACAAACGCAATCCATTGATGTCCAAAAAACCATTCAAAATTCTCACCATCTCAGCAGTCGGATCACACGAAAGACTCGACATACCTTTGACCAGAAATTCTCGAATAAATTAAGTTCTATGAAATCGTTACTAATTATTCATCACCTGTCACAATACACCGTACGGACTATACTTGGCAATCTTTATAATCTAGTTTCTATAGATAGGTACCTACTCTAGAATAGCACTGTATACACTTCATCATAGTACATTTGTACTTACATACCTTTGATGATCTTGTTCAGTAGCGCAGCAATAAACTTACACAACGTACCAGGTACTATAAACATACATTTAAATGTATTGAATACAAGCTTAGCTTATATCTATAACACGTACTTATGTATTCATTTGGTTGGTTAGGTAGGTACATAACATATAGACATACTTTGTAATATCTTTGGTTAGGTACCTACTCATTTTAGTATAGCTGCCCGCTCACTCCTCGTTGAAAGAATAACACAGGTATATTAATAGAAATAAACAGCTGATCGCTACTCGCTTTACAAAGAATAACATATTATTCAGCCATCCTTACATATTTCTAGCTGACCCGGCAAACGTTGTTTTGCCACATACATTATGCCATATACATTTGCCATATACTAATACCGCTATTAAAAAACAGGGGTTGATGGTAGAAGGGTGAAAATTTAGGGCTGTAGGTATGTATTTTAATGCCTCACCATAAAAAAATAAAAAAAATTCCAAAAAAATAAAAATACAGTAAAAAAAAATCGGGGTGGACCATCCTTAATTTTTAGAAGTGTGAAAAATAGATTACCTATGTCGGCCGGTGTGGCGCGGAGGTAATGCTCTTGCCTTTGAGTCACGAGGTCCCGGGTTCGATTCCCGGCCAGGGCAAAGTGAAGAATGACCTTTTTCAAATTGACCTGGGTCTGGGTGTTACATGTATGTATATGTGTGTAGTGCATTGTATATGTGTGTATCGTCGCGTTAGTACCCATAATACAAGATTCATTTTAGTTTGGGACTAGCTCGATCTGTGTGAATTGTCTATGTATGTTATGTTATGTCTAAATACGTGTATCTAAGTGAGTACTATCTACTATTTAATGAGATTGTGAAAAAGTTTTTTATTTATAAGTATTGACAATGCCTTCCTCATCGCTGAATGCCCAATTTGCATGTTTATATTCAGTGTGTAGTTACTCCACCGGTTACCCCACTTGTGGGATGTAATGTGATGGTATTGATAGACAGAAACAATTAATATAGTCATAAATCTTCCAATTTATTTGCACGTTTCGAATTCAATATCTTGTGCAGTAAATTCTAATGCACAGTGAAAAAGGATTTTCCAGACAACCGGGAACCAGTAAAAATAAAAAATAAATTGATTATTATGCGATTTAATTTAATTGATAATTTTAATTATTTTTTCCTTTAAGTGTTTGTAATGTGGTAGGTATATTCTGTGAGAAAAACAAAAACAAGATAACGTATGTACCTAATATATAAAACTGCAATATTTTAATCACAGTTCCGTGAATTTTGTTCCGTTCCGAAATATTTTGTTTTTTTCTTGTTGTTGTTGTTGTGTTATAAAATAAAATTATTATTATACCTACGAGTAGGTTAGCCAGAGAAACAACTGCTTGTAATAAATATGCAAGCCGTCCTCTCCGTGACAGTAAAAGCTAAGGCATTCAGAATGGGCTACATAACTCATCGTTGAATTGAAAGTGTTAAACGTCTTAAAAAACTACGGTAGTTTGGACATGTTGAACGAATGAACGAGGTAAGAATGACAAAGAGGATAATATACTTGTCTAAAAGAAAGGGTGTTAGGAAGCGCGGGCGTCCGAGAACCACGTGGCTTGATCACGTAGACCAAATTCTGAAGGATGGCCGTGTGTTGAGAAAGATGAGGAACCGACGTGCGTGCATGAGAAATTGTATGAATGTGGAGGAAGCGAAGGAAGTGTGTAAAGATAGATCAGTTTGGCGATCCGTTCTCTCTGCCTACACCACTTGGGACACGGCGTGAGGGTATAGTATAGTCGCATAGTAGTAAATGTTTTAAACTGTGATGATTAACAAATACCTGCAAACAGTTATTTATTCTGTGGTGCTATCTATTTAATATTAGATTTGTGTCAATCAAATGTCTTTAAAAGACAAAAGCGCCTCTCTCTCTCTCTCTTTCAATAAAAAATAGTATAGTAGTAGAAAAAAGTTATTTTTTATTTCATTATTCCATAGTCGGAAGTTTTAATGATAATGCATTGTGGAAATTACCGTATAAAATGTTTTCATATATAATTATTTTTAAAAGAAATGATGAAATGCAGTGTTTTTGGTAAACATGTCGATAACACAGTTTATTTAAATATGAGTCATACGTATATTTATTACTAGCTGACCCAGCGAACTTCGTACCGCCTAAAAATCAATGAGTGATTAATATTTTTAATGTCTTTACAAACTCCCGTAATTGTCCAAGTGTGTTATCGTATAGTGTAAAAAAATAAAATTAATTTAAGTTGAACAATTATATTCTAACTCAGATTTGTTTATAAATTATCTGCTGTACGTAATATAATTATGTAGGTACTAATTTATTTTTTTAGGTAGTTACCTATTCATTTTGAATATATAAATATTCTTTCCACGATTTTTTCAAAATTGAAATTTCAGAATCACAGATGTTAAATTGTATGGATAACGATTCTAATTTGAAAATGTATACAAAAATTATTCCATAAATAGGCCAATCTATAAAAAAAACATAATCGTTGATTTTGTATAATTCTCCATATTGCATTTTTTATTGAAATTAAAAATTTATGACGTAAATAAGTTTGTTCGTATTTTTTCTTCCCGTGAATTTGTAAGATATTTTAATAGCCTATCGGCTATTCCCGGCGGAGAAGAATCCAACAAACCAGAGATCAATTAAATCGGTACAGCCATTCTTGAGTTATAAATGGTGTAACACACACGACTTCCTTTTATATATTAGATTTAAACAAGTGAATATATTGAAGTACCCTCCGTCCACCCGGATACCGCAGAAGTCTTAGAGACAAGCGATTTTAATTAATATTGTCGACCGACGGTACTTGGTGGAAGTTCATGTTAAATTAATAAAATAAAACATTTATGTTTTGTGTTCATAATTATATTCCGGGTAAGTTGGAAGACATCGCATTTTAGCGATAAACTCGCCCTCTGTACACTGAATTGTATTATGCACTGATATTTTTATGACACTTTGTTTTGATTTGAAATATTAAAACCAATGTACTATGAAGAATAAAATAAATAATAAATAAATAGAATTCTTGACGTTAGCTTGATAATGAGAACGGAAGCTGTTGAAAGCCGGCTCGCGATTAATGAAATCAACATGGAAATACAGTACTTAATATAAGTGTTTTATTTTATTAATTTAACTAGTGATTTTCCCAAATTATTTTATAAGGTTTGCTGGGGGTCCATATCTTTAAAAAGAAAAACAATGTTATTCCATACCAGACGTAAATATTTTTGTTTTTTTTGGTGTTGTTTATATCATTTTATCACGAAAAATGTTTACAATTGATAAAAAGTTGGTAGGTATATGTACATAAAATTGCGCACTTGAAGAATATGTACACAACAAATTTTATCACTCGCAGCCTAGACAATATTATTGAATTTAAAAAAAATATCAATTTTATCTATTTTGATCCGTGTAAATCAGTTGATAAATAATATAGAATGTTATCAAAATATATGTGGTCTAATTACACAGATAAATAACTTTTAACCTATTTTATTTTAATTTATTTATTAACCGAAATTTGCTTTAAAATTCTTTGATATTTTTCATCGATTGCACAAGGCTTGGGCAATATTATAATTATAACTATACCCACAAATTAATAATATTATCAAAGTATGATTGCATCACATTTATATAACTCACTTACACATAATATCGTTGGATAGATGAAAACAGTAGGATGACGTGTCCTATCCTATCGTGTATGATTAAGTATGAATGTGCCTATTGTGTACATTATATTAATTCATTGTAATATCATCTATATTAATTGCAATATATTTGATTTGTGGCACTATATGAGATGGTAGGCCCCACTGTTGTCAAATGTGAGATTTCATAGCAAAAGTAATATTCACGAAATTGTTGCCATATGTAGAATTATTTTTTGGTCACCACGTTAAATTATTTTTGGACATCAAGTTTTTCGACACCGGTAAACTTTACATTCGAGTTAGATTTTATTTTTGCTGGTTTTATTTTATTTTTGCCGGCAAAAATAAAATAAAACCAGCAAAAATAAAATCTAACTCAAATACGAATTTCTTAAAGTTTATATTCGAATTAGATTTCAAAAATAGATAGAAAAATATTCAAATGAGATAGCAAAAATAAAATAAAACCTGCTAAAATAAAACCTACCTCGAATATAAGCTTTAGGAAATTTGTATACAAATTAGATTTTATTTTTGCCGGTTTTATTTTATTTTTGCAAATAAAAAAAGAAGAAAAATATTTCGCCAAAAAATCCAAATAATATTATTGTAGCAACAATTTTCCTGTATACAAAACTATATTTGACAGATATCTGACATTGGGGCCTACTATCTCAATGAGTTCCTGATTTGTTGTGTCTTGATGAATAAATTAATAGTTATACTAAAAAGTTGCTTTAAAAAAAATATAATCCACCGCTCTCCGCAGCGACATATTATTGAGTTTCTTATTTATTTATTTGATTCTTCACTGTACATTGTTTACAATAATACAACTTAACATAGAAAATATCAGTTATACAATTCAATGTACAGAGGGCGAGTTTATCGCTAAAATGCGATGTCTTCCAACTAACCCTTTCTTCTCTTATATGTAAAGTAGCATTTACACAGTGATATGTTACAACTAGATTCGCAATGTCATACAAATATTCTCTAAAAATGTGAACCCACCCGTCGAGGTACAATACCTGAGTAATATAATATATTCATCTCTTTTCTTTTGTATATATTCATCTCTATCTACCGGCCTTTGTCGTCTGTTATAATCCCCATTCTCATATTGTCTATCTCTTGTTATCTACAAACAATTTATATGTGTGTCGCTTTTTTTCAAACTAAAAATTGCGGCACTGAGGACCGCAACGAGATTTTATTGATGGTACATGTTTGAGATTCATATTGCAAATCTAGGTATAACATATCACTGCATTCACATTGTTTCACTTTGGATGATCATCCAGAGTGTCAGGGTGAAACCTGTTCATCGAAAGTGAACACGTCTATTCACACTTATTCATCCTATGCTTTCACTGCCATGTCAAAACTCACGGTCATGTTGTATTTAGTTTGACGTTTTTACGTAAAAAAATAAATTATTTGAAAAAAATAACACTTATTAAAAATTAAAACAAATTAATATAATTCTCGACAGTATGGTTATTTTGTACATGATTCTGACTTTCAATACAAATTCATAGAGAATAAGACAAATAATAGGATTAAACTTGTTTAGGATCGTTTCAGTGAAAAGACTTTTCATCAAAATTATGTCGGGTAGTAATGACTTTCATCCATCGTCGCTAATAGTGATTACTATTGATGAAACACCTGTTCACACCTTTTCATTTTAGAGGATCATCCAGAGTGATCACTGATAGTGAATAAATGTGAACGCCCCTTAACTATCTAGATATGTACTAGTGATGTAACGAATGTCTGATTTTGGATATTCGCGAATGCGAATGCGAATGCGAATATTTGTTGCCGACATTCGCGAATGCGAATGCGAATAGCGAATATTGACTTGCTTAAATTTCTACAATATTTCTCAAACATTAAAATTTCTACCCCCCCGTCGCCGAAATTTCAAAATGGTATAGGAATTTGAAATATTTCATAACTCCTCGGTTTTCTTAAAGAATATTTTCTAGCAGTAAGACCTAAAGACGGACTTTTAATAGCACATGGTAGACAGACTAGATCAGTGGCTAACAAACTGTTGCGCATTAACAAATTTTACAATGACTATGGACGTAGGACCGACGATGTGTTGCTGCCCAAGGTTTGGAACCCCATGCCTGCCTGTTTGAAGCAATGCGAATCCATCGAGGAGTTCAAAAAGAAGGTTAAAGGATACATATTACACAAAAATCCTCGATGGTTGATCTAAGGGCTGGGCACGGGTTGTTCTGGACTTTGCGGGACGGACAGAATTTATTATAGGTATAACATATTATGTACAATATTTATTTTTTGATCGTTTAATTTTATTATTGTAATGTAAGATAGTTAAAATCACAGCCCAAAATCCCCATAAGGGATTAGGCAAAATATGTAATATAGACTTTGTAAACATATTTTTTATCAATAAAAGTTAAAAAAAGTTCCTTTTTTCCACAATGTACTGGGTAAGTATCCGAATTACTGATTTATTTATTTATTCATTTGTATGGCACACAACAGATGAAAGACATATAAATATAAACATGTAAGTGCAAAAACATTCCAATAGTCTTACATCCAAACAGTGCACACTTCAGCAATAACACACAAAACACTTATCACAATATTGTACACTTACGAAAATCTTATACACAATACATTCATTCACAATACACCCACTCACCCAATTTCACACACATAATACATTCATTCGCACAAACACATTCACACTTCCCAAATGTATGCAATAACAATACAAAAAAAACTCTAAAAATAAGAAAAATCAAAAATTAAAAAAAAACAGACTAAAAATAAATACTATCCCAAACACTTCACATTTTATCAAACATACCTATATTTTATTTTTTTCATCTTATTCTACTCTCTTTTCTCACAAACTTGACGTTATTGGCATTTTAAAAAGGGGATTGGGAAAGTGAGGGGAGGGGGTATTCAGCTCACCTCCGAGACAGGCCCAGGACCAAAAACGTGACGACCGATAAGTCGCTTAAATCCATGGTTCGATGTACCAGCCATGTCGCACTGTGAAAAGTTCTTATTGTAAGTATCGCACATTTCATAAACAAGGTTTCTTGAGCCTGCAATAGTTTTTGGTTTTTTTAATGTAGAACGGAAAACAAGATCTTGTTAAAGTAGGCATTCTAAAATTAATCCTATCTAAAATATTAGGCACATCGTATTCGGACAAGCATATCTCAGGTTGTATGCATCCAGCAAAACTCTTCTAAATTCCAATTTAGGCAAATCTTTAATAATTACAGGATAATGCAATCTCTTCCTAACCAAACGAATGAATTAAGACTGAGTTCTCTCAACTTGATCGACATATTTCTTAAAATGTGGATTCCATACGGAGGAACAGTACTCCAGCTTGGAGCGAATCAACGATAACTACAAGTACAAATACGATTCATACAACCTAAATGACTTTGTAGATTTCAGAATAAATCCCAGTATTTTATTGCTCTCTTCGATAATTTTGCTCACGTGATCATCAAAGTGAAGCTCAGAATCAAACACCACATCTAAATCTCTAATTTTATTTACTTCTTTTAAATCATGAGTATGGATATTGTAAGTATATCGAATTTTGTTTCTATTTTTGATAAAAGAGATCAGATTACACTTCTCCAGATTATTATATCATAATTATTTGCAAATAAGTTTGCTCTAAATTCCTCGATCTTAGACTTCAAGCCCCGACAATTCTGATAGAATACTTTAATGTGGTTCACCTTGTAGTATGATATAAATATTCTCTAAATAGTATATAAAGTTATTGCAGGGGCCTATACTCATAGCAGTTGTACAATACTTAAAGCAAGCATATAAATTAAATCACCACAAATGCATACTTCTCCCAATAATAATAACATTATCAAGCAAACGAAAACACGAAACAATACAACAATTGCGGCCAACACAGAACAGACCAGAGGCCTGAGTCAACAACACACTTTCGTCTCACGTTCCCGCTCCGTTAGCGTTCGGGTGCAGACGATGTTGCAAGCAAGTGTCAATTTCGTTGCTAAGATACACAATAGTTACGAAAATTAACACTTTGGCGCACCATCGTCTGCACCCGAACGCTAACGGAGCGGGAACGTGAGATGAAAGTGTGTTGTTGACTCAGGCCTCAGATACTTTATTAGAAAAATAATATTCACAAAACATTCGCATATTTTTTTGCGAATGCGAATACTTAAAAATATGCGAATATTTGCGAATGCGAATGCGAATGCGAATATTCGTTACATCACTAATATGTACGTCACAGTCAGGGCAGTCTCGATGACGCAAATCTTTCACATGGCTCACCGCATTATACCTGATGTCACTATTCGTATTCACTCGTAAGGTAATAATACTAAGACTCCACGGGTCGAAGTTGAGTCATAAAGCAGTGACGACAGCATATTGTATTATAATTATAATATAATAGTGAGTTACAATCCATTGGATTGATCTGCAACTAGTTAAGATTTTCTTCTCCATTCCTCCCTATTTTCAGCTAGTCTCTTTAATTCTACTACGTATGTGCCATAATTCATGTCCTTCTACAGTTGGCCCATATATTTATTTTTATTTATATCCATCACACCATAGACCCCATTATAGGGCACTTGGGTTTGTCAGGTTTACAATATCAAATTAACAAGACACAGAAGCATGAAAACACAAAATTATCGACATAAGAAAAATAAAAATCAAGACAATAAAATTATATGAAAAAAAAACATACGTACATACAAGCATAAAACACTTGAGACAATATGAAACCAATAATCATATTTTTGATTTAAAACCACTCTAGATTAATCCTTCTAGTTATTTCAACTCACCGATAGCCAATTTATTTGGTAGGTATGTTGTATGGAGCATTCTGCTATATGGTTCCGAGGCGTGGAACATCAGCAAGAGTGAAAGCGGACGGTTGATGGCCTTTGAGATGTGGTGCTACAGATGCATGATGAAAATCCATTGGTCGGAACACGTCCATAACTAAGAGGTGTAAATCAGGGTAGGCGAAAAAAGACAACTCCTTAAAAGAATCAGCTAATAACGAACTAACTGGATTGGCCACAACATCAGGCACCCAGGCCTGCTCATCACCATCGCGGAGGGTAAGACCGAAGGCAGAAATGGTAGAGGATGAACAAGAGACACCTATAAGGATTAATCTAGAGTGGTTTTAAATAAAAAATATGATTATTGGTTTCATTCTAATACATGTGCATGTTGTACCGATACTAAAATACAGGTTTCTACGTATGATGATGTCACACGATGATTCTATTGTAGACATTATGCATCTGATCCCCACAATTACGTCATTGAATTTGTTATTCCTACTGTTTTCTCGCTTCATGGGAATTTTATTTAAATTAAGTAGTTTTATCAAAAGACTTTGACCTAACCTGTTATCAAGAACATTATTATTAATTCATAAAAAAGAAACTCAATTTTCTACAGAGTCACTATGGCCAATTCTGAATCATAAAATAGTTTAGTTGCACTAACTAAGTCAACTAAGTGTGAGGAGATAGTTGAGTCATGATAATTAGTTCTAATTCGTATTCACAGTTTTCCGTACTAATTTAGTTCATTAGTTCATTTTGACACCTTAGTACAACTATAAATTTCGAGAATCTATGGATTTCGTATTCAGAATGAAATTTTAGTTGACAGCCGACGACTAAAATAAGTTGGATATGGCAGAATTTTATTCACGACTTTTAATGTGCGAATATTATTAGTTGCTGTCATTTTACCGCAGAATATTGCTATATTTTGGAAGTGTTAAGTTGTTTTTTCAATTAAAAGTAAAAAATTATATTTTTAGGGCAACTCTTAGCATGTATAAATTGTAAAATTACACCACCACCGACGCAAATACGAACGCCAAAATATATCGGCAAATCTGACATTTCACAATTTTCACGCGCGACAACTATTAAATTGTTGCCAGAAGTGTAAATCGGAACGTGAAAAACATTTTGTATTGCGGCATCACTGACTAATATTAGTTTGTCCCATAGATTTTACCGTTTGCACTTGGTGGTTCTCGAGTTTATAGTTCATAACTAATGCTGAATACTACATAATAACTAATATTAATCAACTTTTTAGTTAGTTAGTTCATTAAGATTCAGAATTGGTCCTACTAAAGAATTTTCGGAATACAATTAGACGAACGGTGTGAAGTAGAGTAACGCTCTTTCTTGGCTTTGAGTTATGACTATGAGGTCCCAGGTTCAATTCCCGACCTGGGCAAAATGGAGAATTGAATACGATTTTTAAATAAAGCACTATGTGCCAGAAAATTCTCATAGAGATTCAAGGAACACATATACATGTAACACCCAGACCCAGGACGATTTGAAAAAGGTCATTCTTCACTTTGCTCTGGCAGGGAATCGAACCCGGGACCTAATGACTCAAAGCTTAGAGCGCTACCTCTGTTATTTAGATAATATACCTATATGAATATAGTTGTAATTTTAATTTAGATTGACAGTGTTCTTAAAAGACGAAAGATGTCTCTCTCTCAAAAGTAGGAAAAAAATTGTTTTTAATATGTACAAAGTCGATAGCCTGGAGGTAGAGTCTCGGCCTCGTGAACAGGGGGTCCGTGGTTCGATTCCAGGTGCCGGCAAAGTCCCTTTTCATGACACAAGCTTTTATAGATTACTGTGTAAGGTGTATTAGGTTGTATTTATTTATTTATTTATTCAGATATTCACGGCCGAAGCCTTTTACATGTAAAAAACTAGTATACATACAATACATGCATACAAAAAATATTTAAAAAAATAACAAAGCCCAGATATACCTATATTTAAAAAAAATCATTATGGGATTTTATTATCTAAACACCGACACAGTGAATAGTTAGTACATACCCACAATATTTTCTGCAGGTACCTACCTGTTTGAAGTTTAACCCACACAAGCACGGTACGTGTGTATTTAATCCACACATAAATATTTGAGTCGGTTCGTATGTGCGTATGTCCTCAATGGACTCTGAAATAAGGAAAGACAGAAGTAAAATAATACACTCTATACGAGGTCTCATTTCCTGGGCAGGTTTAAGGCTAAAAACATTTTAAATATCTTATGTATTGATAATGATATTACAATTTTAATGAGATTCCCATACATTCGCTTGACAAAATTTGCCAAGCGAATGTATGAAAATCCAATATTTGTAGTCAAACATTTTTCATTGTATTGAATTAATTTCAAAATGGATGTAACAATAAATAAAACAATACTGAAACTAAATAATTAGGGACTGTTTACATAATGAAACATTGTGATTGCTAATGACAAAAAATCCTGAATTATGAGAATAAAAATTGCATATTTTTGACATTTTGAGCTATTTTCATAATGGAGGATATTATGAGACCATAGAAATCCATACTGTAGAATAAGAATAGTATTATGTAAAAAATCCATAAACAATGTTAATTGATTTTTTGTATAAATAAATACAAAAGTACCTCGGTACTAGCCATAAGAACCTATTTATTTTCGCCTAATATTTTTCTTTACTTTTCATGGCAAATCACTTGAAGATTTATGTAGGTACTACAAACTAAAAATACCAATTTTAACCCATGTATTTGCACGGTTTCTGTTTATCGGTACCCGAGCAATGCCGGGTTACAAAAGCTTGTAATTTATAAAATAATGGATAAGTTTGTGGGAAGGATAATTTTATTATACTCACACTCATCTACGTCATTCTATGAACATAATGTTTAATGTATTAATTTTTAATGCAAGAGTTACTTGCAGGGCCAGATTTAGAGAGGGGGACGAGCCAGGCAAAATCCCAGAGAGGCAAAATGAGGAACGGCAAAGAAATTTTTTTGAAATTAGAGACCTAAAAAGGTCCTCACTTGGAAACTTAATTGACAAAACCAAATTGAGGAAATTGCAATAATATCTACTGCAACTACTATTACTACAATACCATCATGGCATTCGCCACAAGTGGATTAGTCAGCAGACCAGCCGCACGTAACCAACATGCAAGCTCTATTTTCCGTGCCAACAAATATTCAGAGTTCAAGACATTCAGGATGGGTGGCAAACCTCATCACTTCGAATTTAATGTGTAAAATATTTATTTATTTATTTATTCATTCTTCACTGTACATTGATAAAAAACAATAACATAAGAGGTATACATTCAAATTAAATACAATCAATATACAGAGGGCGAGTTTATCGCAAAGGCGCGATCTCTTCCAACTAACCCAAAAGTATTAACTTAAAAAGTTCGTCGGTAGCCTGGAGGTAGAGTCTCGGCCTTTAGAACAAGAGGTCCGTGGTTCGATCCCAGGTGCCGGCAAACTCCCCTTTCACGGCACAAGCTTTTAGCTTAGTGTGAAAGGTGTATAAGGTTGTATTTGGGTTTATAACAAAACCCAGATATATCTTTTTAAAAAAAAAAAAAAAAAAAAAAAAAAAAAAAAAAAAAAAAAAAAAAAAAAAAAAAAAAAAAAAAAAAAAAAAAAAAAAAACATATGATGAAAATAAAAAAACATACATACACAGACACATATATATAAAATGGGAGAGACTGCAAAAAAAAAAGATACAAACATACATGCATAAAGGGAAAGGAAAAGGGGGAAAAAAGGGGGGGAGGTTAGGAGTGATGGGTTTCAGGTGTCAGAGGCTGTGTTTGTATTTGTGGAAATCATTTTGGCCTTAACGGCTCGCTTGAAAGACGTCAGACTTTGAGTCAGCCTAAATTTTGAAGGGAGATTATTCCAGCAACGAGCACCCTGAACTGCAAATATCTTCTTTTTTCGAACTCCTGCTTACTTCAAGTGACCAATTCTTTGCCGATTAACTCATAGACCATGAAATATAACTTTAAATAATATGCTCATGACTTATAACATTACTTGTAATATGGACATGGCGCCGTTTAATGATCCGTGACCATCTCAAGTAGTGAAAGAAATAAAACAAATGTTTGATTCGATTTATTTACGAGAGAGACGTCATTCGTCTTGTTAGGACATTGTCAATCAATTTTATTTACTTCGCTATGGAATTCTATTACCTAAACACCAACACAGTGAATAAATCTCAAGTAGTGTTTTCAACTTGGTCCTAAATGTGGTGTTAGAATTTTTCTCTCTCACTTCTCTCAGATCTGACGGCAACATGTTCCAGCTGGTGGTTGGAGCAGCGTTAGAAGGTGTCATTATAAAGAGCGTCAAATATTGTTTTTCCCTGCAGCGGAAAAATAGCTAAATCGGGCCCTGGTTACTTGTTATCATTATTATTACGTCAAAACTTTTATACGGGGCTGAACACAAACATAATTAAGTTAATAATTCATTCATTCATCCATATCATCATGCCATCTCAGCGGACTAACTGCATTGAATAAACATGCAAGTCATCCAAGTGCCAATAAAAAATAAGTTGTTCAGTACGGGTGACATACCTCATCACAGCTGAATTGAATCATCAGGACTGGTAAATGGAAGTCCCCAGACCTCTGCTGTATCTGGGTGGAAGGTTGGTCTCCTTCAATGCTGAACTGATCATCACTGTTTTTTTACCTGGAAATGCTTTAATAATTGTTGTCTCATTGTATGTATGTGTATGCTTCTCTCGGTTAAAGATTCCACAAACGAGGGTATTTTTGCCAGCCAGCCCTATAGGCTCATCACTACAGCACCTTCGGTGTGAACAAAATTTGTTAAATGTAGAATTTCGGATAAATGGAAGTCCCCAGACTTGTGCAGTATCCGGATGGACGGTGGATCTCCTTCGAAGCTGAATTGAAGATGTTATTATATCTTGTAGGGATGCTTTATGGATACATTTTACAGGTCACTTGAAAACTTACAGATAAGTGTGGGAGACTTACTCTTATACATACTATATAAAGAACATACATACATACCATCACGCCGCTTCCCTTGCGGGGTAGGCAGAAAGGATCGAGCGCCACTTCCTTCTATCCTTGCATACATCTTTCGCTTCCGTCACTGTCATACAATTCCTCATGCATGCTCTCCTGTTCAATGTGCTCAACACGTGACCGTCCTGTAGGATTTGATTTAAATGATCTTGCCATTTAATCCTCGGACGTCCACGTCTCCGAGCACCATTCCTTTCAGCCAAATATATCTTCTTGCTCATTCTGTCCTCATTCATTCTTTCCACGTGCCCAAACCATCGTAACTTATTCATCCTTGTAACCGCACCAACTTTCATTCCACATTCCTTTCGTATATCATTGTTACGCACACGATCTCTCAGACTTTTACCACACATCCTTCTCAACGATCTCATTTCAACTGCATTTATGCCACTTTCATCCTTCTTTAACCATGCCCACGTCTCACTTGCATACATGAGTGTTAGCACTAGGATAGCAGAGTGCACCAACTATGGTGTATAAAGAAAATTATATAAAGAAAAACAGCTATATAAAGAAAATTGACCATAAATTGTTGAAATAACCTTACCCGGATATTTCAGGAGTCCAAGGACTCCAATTTATCCGTTTGAGTGTATTTTTTTACTCTTTAAACTCTTCCCAGTCCATCAGTACCATTAAGCCAGTATTGACATTTCCGATCCTACCACGTCAGTGGGTGGAGGACCCGGCTGAACCCACACATCCACGGATTCCTAGCATGAAATGAATCAGTGATGAAATTACATAAAAAATGTTGTGATGAATCTAGGTAAGTATATTGAATTTGACTTTCTCAATATCATTGTAAATGGGTGTAGGCGAGCCGAATAAGTTCAAGGCCTTCCCGCCTGGTCACCGCATGCCACCCCCAGGTGGTGTAGTAGGGCTGGCAACGGACGTCACGTCATACACTCCCACGCGAAGTATAATAACCACTCTCTGGAGGGTGGAGGGATGACGTCAACGTCCCGGCCGATTCATATACAGGCTGGGGTGTGTTTACATAATATTACCTTAAGGCACGTGACGTAAAAATTTTTGTGTTAAAATATCGGGTTAAATTAAAATATGATAATTTGGCTGTAAGTTTTCGATTGTCCTGTTAAGGCAGGTATTAGAAAAAATAAAGACATTTTACATCCTACATTCAACGAGCAGATTTTCCACTCATCCTGAATATCTCATTTTTTTATTGGCATGGAGGTGATAGCTTGCATATTTATTGCATGCATTTGATCTGCTGGCTACTTCATTCGCGGGATATGCCGTGATGGGATAGGAGTAGTGATCGTTAAAATATTGTGAAATCTCGAAAGTTCGAAAAATCAAAACATTTAATATAGTCAAAAAAATAAACTTCTTCTACGGTGTACAAATGTGTGTATAAAATTATGTAAAAGAATTTAATATAAAAAAAATTAACGTGGCTTAGCATTAGGGTGAAAGAAATTTTAATTTGGAAACAGGAAAGAAGTGTACCTAACAATCCAAGATTATGCGCCCCAGCCGTTCTGACAATAAGTTTGTACAAATATTCAGTTGAACCCTGGAACTGAGAATGGAGAATATGGTAGAAGAGTGTAGATACAACAACAGCAAAGGAGAGAAACAAAACCAACGGTGTACTGCTGACGTGGAATCTAGGTCACGGGATATAATTTACTGGAACAATACTCAACAACGTAAGATTCTACTAGCATGGTTACTTTTGACGCGATCTAAATACGATCTTAATCTTGTCTCGATCTAAACCTACGCATGCATGAAGTCACTATAGTGAAAAATACGTGCATGCCAATCTCGCAGTAGCTGAGGATAGTTGTTTTCAACATTTACACGAATATTATGGTTGTATTATTTATTTATTTATTTAAGCAATAAACGGCTTTCGCCTTTTACAGTTTTCATAATAGTACACAACAATCTTTACATACACAAATAAAAACAAACAAAAATATTTTTTGTGTTCAAAACATAATACAAAATAAGTTTACAAAAGTAAATAAAGAAACTGTGTAAGTTTAACACAGAATATACAAAAATTTAAAACATTATTGTGACATATCCTCAAGAATTTACCGGGTATTGATGTGTACATTAATATTGTTGTAGTATTTATCAACTTTTATGCAATATATCTTCTAATTTTGCCGAAAAAAAATTATCAGTCGCCTGATAAGAAAATAATATTTTGACAGAATTTGAAGATATATTTCCCAAAAATTGATCAATATCACAACAATATTTATGTATACAGAACTAAACACCAATGTCTTGTACAGTCTTGGGGTTACATCACATAATACAACCATATTACTCATGTAAATGTTGAAAACGACTATCCTCAGCTACCGCGAGATTGGAATGCACGTATATTTTTAACCATAGTCACTTCGCGCGTCATAGGTTAAGACCAAGACAAGATTAAGATCATATTTAGATTGCGTGAAAAGTGTCCCTGCTTTTTACTGCCCCTTTAACAGCGATATTAACCTACTAATACTACTAAGCACCTACTGGAAATACAAATCGTGTATCTTCCCACTCAAATAACTGGAATAATTGGGGTGTGGATTTTTATCATCATCATCATCATCGCCCTCAACGCTCCTCTCGGGAGCACAGGGCAGAAACCAGCCTCCTCCATCCAGAGCATCTCTGTGCCGATTGCGTCACCTCTTTCCACGACATTCCTTGCGCTCTGATATCGTTGTCATAGGAACGGTGTATTGTGAAAGAGGGACGCCCGAGCCGACGGAAGAACAGTGCTCTTTTTGGCCAACTATCATTAGGCATTCTCAAAACATGTCCCAGCCAGGACCATCGTCTCTCCTGTATTACGGAGATTACAGGTCTCTGCTGGGTGCGCCGGCGCACAGCATCATTTGTAACATGTTCATACCATCTGACATCCAAAATCCTTCTAAGACACTTGTTTTCAAAGCTTAGTATCTTCCGCTCTTGAGCCTTGGTTAAGTGCCAAGACTCGCAGAATTCCGACCGGAGATCACCCTCTGGCGTTATGGTTGCTCCCAGGTACCTGAATTTGCTAACCTGAGATATTTGGAAATTGACAACCATTAGTGGGGTGTGAGTACTTGTGCATGTACTATTACATATGTACTCCGTTTTACCAGCGTTGATACGAAGGCCAAGGCGCAAAGAATTTTCATACAGAGCATTAGCGTTGCACTGTAATCCGTCCACAGATGTATCAAAAAGGGCTAGATCATCCGCATATTCAAGATCGTGCAGCACTCCCACAGACGTCTCAGTGTTTTCACGCTGTGATAAAGGCTTTTTATACATAGAACTATTCAAACAACTGTGTCATTTCCATTTATGAGAAATAAAATACATTGGTCTGGAAAATAAATTTACTGGCTTTAGTGGCTCACTATGTTATGAATGATTATTAGTCCTCCATGTGGGGTTTTCTCACGTTGCTGGAAATATTTAGTTCACGATCTATTGGCCTTCAACAAACTATTCTTCATTGTTTATTGTTTCTTATTGTCCCTAGGCGCCTATTATGGAGGCACTTGGACTCGTCATATATACATTTTATATAATTAATCATAATTTCATAATTTCATAATTTCAAACAGTCAATCAAAGAAACAATTAAAGTCAAATAAAATATCAAATTAAATAATTTTATGTACGAGTAGTCACGGATGTAAAGAGTCCGGACCCACAACGTTGGTTTATTGGTTTAACGACGTTATTTTTACAATTAACCCATTACAGTGGACCCGCGGTAATCCGATAAACGTTTTGCAGGGCAGTGTCGGACTATCAAATTTGTCGGATTATAGAGTAGGTACGGCCCAAGAGCCTAAGACCCCCTATAGTCCGGAATTTTTTACAAACGAGTACTTACCTTGTAATCCGATAAATTACAGATCCAATGATAAGATTTTATACGTTATACTCTGAAGTACAAATCATACTTCATTATGTATGTCAAATTTATGTATTATTATTATTGGATAATATTGCGCCGTTTTCATGATTCAAATTAATCATCTCGCGTGTTTGGGCTTATGTGGTTTGATGCCTTTTACCTCGCCGTAAAATTATGTCTGGATGAAATTTTTTGATGTTAATAATGAAACTCACGCTGTTTTAGTCCTTTGACATATTGGATATTTGCTTTTTCTTTTAAAACTAGACGTTTGGGGATTGAATCCTTTTACCAGAATGTGTACAATACACAAATGATTGACTTGTACACATAAAACGACTTTTGCCAAAACTGTGGTTTGATGCGTTTGTCCTGAGCACAGTCGATATGAAGGTACAAATAATTTTTATTTCGATCAATAAACATACAACATTGAGACGAGGTAACACTTGTGTATACCGCTATACCGCATGCCTATACAGATACAGTATATAGTAGTTGTAATATTAAACCTTTCATAACATGAAGCATGCTGTTGGCGCGTGCTCTTATTATTTGCATTCTCTTATCAGCATGTGCTGTTGTTATCAGATCAGCGATTCTCTTCTAAGGGTAATATTCCAGTTTTATTATCAACATTACTATGTACAAGTACATACCTAGTCCAGTGGTGGGACTTTTTTATTTTTCAGTGAACACAACAGTTTAAACAATGGATAATAATACAATAATAAAGAATTCTTCTTCTTATTTCATTTTACGGCAATGCACCTGCAATCGAGTGAATTATGCCTAAATTTCATAATAAAGTACATTTCACAAAACTTAATTAGGATGCAATATGCGTCATCAAAACGCTTAGTATCAAATACATTTACCCTTTTATCATATTCGTCACAAAATCAAGCAAACAAACCAAGTCAAAAACAATGTAAAAACAAAAACAACAAAACGGAGAATAGGTACATACATATATACAACGGTGGTCGAAGTGGGACAGAGCTATAAAAAGTAGGAATCTACCGTTTCGCTCCCTCCCATGAATCCAGCCTACCAGCATATTATTGAGTTGTTTACAATAACATACTGGGAACAGTTTTTCAAAATATGTTTTAAGTGAACATTAGAAACTTAGTAAAATAATTGATTTTTTTTATCCCATTTCGCAATGCAATTATTGAAAGACTGATACAAAATTTAATGAATTATATAATGTACCTATATAAGATTATGCATATATACTGCGATATTTCATGTAACATCCATTCGATCTTATTTTTCTCTTTTAATAATAAAGAATTAAATCATATTAAAAATATATGTTGGGAAATGTGTAATACTTTTTAAGGTGTTTTTTTTTTAACTTTTGTTTGTAAAATATATTTTTTTGTGAAGTATTTACTTCCTTTTTGAAAGTGGGAATGTATTTGTATGAATGAGTTGTAGGTATTGTGTGTGCGAGATTGTGGGTTTTTCTGTATTTATTTTGTATGTTATTGCTGAAGTGTGCACTGTTTGGACGTAGGACTGTTGGAATGTTATTTAAAAAAAAATGATATATCTGGGTTTTTGTTATAAACTCAAATACAACCTTATACACCTTTCACAGTAAGCTAAAAGCTTGTGTCGTGAAAGGAATTAAATCAGTTTTTTTCACATTTCTCAACTTTGAATTGATTTATGGAACTATGGACAATCGATATGAAAGTACGTCAGTGGCGCCCCCATAATAATAATTATTTTTATTTATTACACACTCCAGCAACAGTCGATATTGTTATGAGACAAGTATTCTGTACTCTTATCATAGTTGTACCTACCCACTGTTGTCTATTGTAGACATGACGATGTAATTATTTATTGAGATATAATATCTGTCCTTATCAGTTATAATGTGTTATATTGTTGCTATTATTTATCTATTTATCCAGAACTGTTAGGGTTGAGAGATAACAACCTGTCTGTAAGAACTGTCTCTTCAATAATAAAAAAAATACGGATCAAGTAAAGCGGCACAATATGACTCTCTCAGCCTTGACTTAGAAAGCCATTGCTCAATGCTGAGAACAGAAATGGATGGTGTATGACAAGAGACGAGGACTATGAGAGAAAGAAAGAGTTGAATATTTTATCGTTACTTATTTTATTAATTTAATACTGTACAAACAAACAGCTATTACAGATTATAAAGTATAAATCTTAATATTGTATGGTTCACGAGACAGTGAAGTTTGTTAAATTATTTTATAACGTATTTTATTAACGTATCTATAAGACACTCATTCGACCTGTCCTGACCTATGCCGCCGAAACATGGTCACTCACTAAAGCGAATGAGCTGAGACCTGCAGGGCTACTCTTGACAAAACTAAACACGATCTCAATCTAGTCTTGATCTTGATCATACGACGCACGAAGTGACTATTGGCCAAAAATACACGCAAAACGATCGCGCGTTAGCGGTAGCGCGGTGTTTTTGACCATAGTCCCTTCGTGCGTCGTATGATCAAGATCAAGACTAGATTAAGATCGTGTTTAGTTTTGTCAAAAGTAACCCTGCTGGACATATTCGAAAGAAAAATCTTAAGACGCATCTATGGGCCCACATGCGAAAACGGAGTTTGGCGAAGTAGATACAACTACGAACTCTACACGTTGTATCAAGATGTGCATATCACCAAGCACATCAAAATCTGCCGACTCCAATGGCTAGGGCATGTGGAAAGGATGAACGACACATCAACAATCAAAAGAATATACACCACAAAGCCAAGTGGCAGAAGAAGCGTCGGGAGGCCAAAATTGAGATGGATGGACGGGGTGGAAAAGGACCTGCGAGCTTTGGGCGTGATCAATTAACGACGAGAGGTGATGGATAGGAGGGAGTGGAGGCGACTTCTTGAGGAGGCCAAGACCCACACAGGGTTGTAGCGCCAATGATTATGATTATTAGTAACACCATGTTCCAAACAAAAAAAAAAACACAAAGAAAAAACGAAATGCTCTCGATTAGACCAGTGTATCGCAAACTTTTTGTTTTCAAGGTACACAATATATTAAATCTAGAAATTTTAGAGGTACACCAAAAAAAAGAATGTTTATTTAATATTTATTTATTACCAAAATCAATATACCTTATGGAAAATATGTTAAGTGAGAAATGTGAGCCTGTTTAAACACTGGATTAGATAATTGATGTATCAATCAAGGCAAAAATAAACAAAAAACTTTCACTTGAAAGTGAAATGGGGGGAATGCTCTCTGAACAAGGATTAGGGATATAATTTTATAAAACTCTATATCTATTAATAACCAAGTAAAAACATGTTTCATAGTTTTATTAGTATGTAGTTACTTTATTACACTGTAGTTACCTGGGTTTCGACATTATGTAAAAGTTTCACATCTGAAAACAAGATATTTGGTAGTAATTCCAGGCTATGCATCTAAAAGCACCACAAAAGCTTAAGGGGCCCCTTTAGCAAAAACGATAAAACATTCAATTTTTAACAAGTTTGGTACACAAACTCACAAAACTTGTTGACCCTACGAACGTTTTGATTTGATAAAATATGAAAACAAATGTTAATTACCAATATCAAACTTTAACTTTTAAAAAAAACTCGATTTTAGCTTCATAGTATTCGTTTATAAAAAAGCATATTTCTAAAAATCGAATTCGGGGGTGTGTTTGGTACATAAATGCACGAGAAATCTACAAATTTTCATATATTTATTTCAATATTGAGAATATTTAGATAGTTATTACAATTATAGAACAAAAAAAATCAATTTTTTATGTTTTTTTCATAGATATTGACCGATTTAAAAAATATTTTTTTGATAAAATTTCTCATTTTTGAAACCAAAAATCACCACATGAACTCAATTTTTTGTATACTAAAAAAAATTTGCTAAAATCTATAGTATTTATATGCTTGATTGGATGAAGAAAAAATATATATATTTTACATATAATTTGTATTTTGATATAACAAAGAGGACCTAAATTAATCTCGCCAGTCTGCGATTTATTTATTTTTTTAGTAAAAAACTAATATTGGTAATAAATATTTGTTTTTTTTATTTTATCAAATCAATATGTTCGCAAGGGTCAACAAGTTTTGGCAGTTTTTCTATCAAATTTGTTGAAAATAGAATATTTTACCGTTTTTGCTAAACGGGGCCCTTAAGAGGTTAATATTTCATTTACATCCTTGCTGAATTAGGTATGATGGATGTTAATAATTATATAGATAATGCAAGTACGAAAACACTGGCGATGGATTAGGAAATTTTGGGTTCGCGTGGGTGTATGGTGCGTCTGATCCATACATAATATTCTATGCACACACTAGAATTTGCACTTGACTTTTCGATAAAAATACATGATTAATAAATAATATTCAATTTTATGTTCTAGATCCCTTGATCATTTTGGAAGACAGCGATGGCTCACGCCGTGTCCCAGGAAGCGTAGGCAGAAGAAACGGAACGTCATATAGATCTATCCTAACAAACTTCTATCGCTTCCTCCCCATTCATCCAGTTTTTCATACGTGCACGCCAATTTCTCGTACATCCTCTTCGTCATTCTTTCTTCTTGAATTCGCTCAACATGTCCATTATTATTTATTTATTTTTTCAATAAATTTATGTATTTGAAAGAAAAACCATACTTTACGTTAGCCTGATGATGAAAGCGGAAGTTGTCGATAGCCGTCTCACAATTAATAACCTTGCACGACATGACGAACTCGTGTGTACATCTTCCTTGGTGGAGAGAAGCATTTATTGGAATGTCAGCTATGGGAAGGGAGTAAGAATTCACATCATCCATACAGTTTCTTGTTAGATAATAAGTTGTAAAGTGTTGTCTCTAGTGTTAAGAATTTTAGTACGTAGCAATACGTGACTAAGATTATAGTTTGTAAGAATATTGTAGTACTGAGTATCTCCTCCAAAGGACATTAAGGTTTGTAATTTAGGGGAGGATTTTGTCGGGGGGAGCTCTTATGGCAAATCCTGAGCCCTCCCTTTGAATTTTTCTTTTTTATTGCGTTGAGTCTGGATGATATAGGAGCTCAGCTTTTAAAATATCCAGGGGAAAGTGGTGGGAAACCCTTAATGTAATACAGTTCTGGGACACCATCTCTGCTATCTGTACCAATTGTAAATATGCTTAGTTTAAATTTGTTTATTCTTAGGCTTAAGTTTGATATAAGTAGGTACTTTTTGTTAATCTTATCACACACGCACGTGTACTTAATATTCTTTCTTTATCTCTCATTTGGAATTCTTCTTATTAATTCTAGCACAATACACCCACGGAGCGGCTTCTCTTGGTCTACCGTTCGGGCCACCTCTAATGGAGAAAGGAATATCTGCAAATGGGGATAAATAACAGTTGACTCCTGAGATATCTGGAGGCTCTTTCAATACATTAATTTATCAAAAATAATAATTACCAAACTCCATGGTAGATGTAATGTCAGCAGAACAAAATTTTGTTGGTTATATTTATGGAGTGACATTGCAAGAGACAGAGTAGGTTAATAATCAATAATAGCCTCCCGATTCTATTACATTTTTAGTGTGCACTAACTATAATAGGAACGTTCCAATTTTAGTTAGTCTACATTGGTATTCTATAAACTCTTATATTGTTCCTAGTTAGAATTATATACAACCAATATCATATAGAATACGAATGTTAGTTCAAGTGAACTTAATTATAAAATATTGGAACGTTCTTATTTTAGTTTGAATGAATATTACAGAATAGGGGCAATGTATATTATAATGAATTACAATCCATTGGATTGGTCTGAAAAGGGTTGGATTTTCTTCTCCATTCCTCCCTATTTTCAGCTAATCTCTTCAGTTCTACTACGTATGTGCCACAGTTCATTATTATATCCTCCTTCAGTTGGTCCATATTATAAGCATCAATAATGAAAGATAAAAAATAAATAAAACAAGTATTTTTATATATTCATAAATAGTTTTTTTTTTCCATTTATTTCTTCAATATGAAAAGTATGTTTTTTCTTACATTTAAAACAGGTAATACAGTAAACAATAGTTATAATATGTTGTTCTTAAACTATGTATATGCGAATACAATAACTCATCGTCGATGGATTCATGAAACCTCGTCCCATGTGCATTTATTATTAAGATTTATTGAAAGATAAAATTAACTGTATTGCACGATGACATTTTCCATAATTATGTCAGATTCGTTACGTGGAATGTGTCTTAGAAATTCTGTGATATATTGAATTTCTAAGCATGATTCGAACATTTTTACAAAATCATTTTTAAGTACATGTGAGTTTTCAAGAATAATTAACCAAGAAAAGCATCACTTAAGAGATTTGATTTCTCTCAATGGTAGCAACTTTAGATGTGCAGCACGGCGGGACGAATAGTTTGATATCGGTTTTGGTCAAAAAAAAATTTGCATGGTGGGTTCCATGGATCCACAGACATTACATAATCCAATACTAATAATGATGATATAATAATATTTATTTTATTCTATGACTAACCAAAATCGTATTTTTAATAAGTCTTTGTATTTTTTTATGATAATAGTGATCAAGTAAAATGCTCCGATTGCGACAGATCTCCCTACGAATAGATTCTATTACATACAACATAAAGATATTTTGATAAATTGTGGGGGTTGGAATCGAAAATGGACTAACCCAAAAACTTTTTTGTTTTAATTAAGTACGTTGACTTATTCCTTGTGTTGTGTTCTATAAAACTACAGTCAAATCCTATGAAATGTATATGACAAATAGTTGAGAAATTAGAAGTTTATAAAACAGTAAAAAATCAGTTAGTTTTTGGGTTGTACTGTCATTTTACAACAAATGGATATGTTCAATTTCGATCCCAAGACTTCAATTGATACACAAGACATTTTAGCTGTTACATTTTTTTTTAATTTAGTATTAATACTTCACAAAATAATACGTGGCAAGCAAGTATTATTGCTACAAATGTTGCTTTTTTAGAATCGTATTTACTCATCCTGCAAGAGATGCAAAAAAAAAACAAAAAAAAGATAATGTAGTTTTATATAAATTATGGAAACATTCAACAATGCTTGTAACAAACATACAAATCGTTCTCTACGTGTCGCGATAGAGCATTTTACCTTTACAATAATAATAATAGTAATAACTCGTGTCAAATCAAATAAAACAATCGAGATCCGATTATTTTATTCGTTTGTTTTATTATAATATTATGATATAATAATTTATAACTCTTATTTGATAAGACAGTTAAGTATGCGAATTCGATAAATACTAAAATCACAGATAACATTGGCTTATATACTAGTTTAGTGATATATAACAATTATTTATATAATAAGCTATGCCATAAATAACTTTAATGATGCCCGATATAAAAATAAAATACATTCTAGATTGTTGAGAAAAAAAATATGATGAAAGTTTAGTCAAATATACAGATTAATGTTTTTTTTTTAATAATGAACTCTAAATATTCATAAAAAAATGTATTTCTGACTGCAAAAAAGTAAAAAAAATGTCGGTTATAATGTAACAAAAAAAATCAAACTGTAAAAATACACTTATTTTTGTTAAAATTTAACACAAATTTTACAAAATTCTTGTTGCTGTTTTTTTAGGATTGACGAATTTTTAAATTCGTTTTTTTTTTGACATTTTACTAGCTGAGAAATCTATTCAAAACAATAAAAAAAAAACGTTTATTTGATAAACTGTAGTTTTTGTGTACAATTACTAATTTGTATTTAATTGACAAAACTATTCGGAATGCTGCAAGTGCTGGATTGTGAGATCATCCGTGGAAGAAAAAATATTTATGAGTTTAAATCGTTACGGCATCTTTTACAAGTGAAAAATGCAGTAAAAAATTGTATACTATAGAGAACGTAAGTATATCAAAGACAACTCGATTATAAAAAAATGTATAAGTACTTTTTTCTTAATATCTCAGGTATTTTCTTCCATGGATCATGTGAGTAGTAATGCTTTGGAAAGACAAACAAATAAATACATAAATAATAATAATATTGTCAGGTAAATCGTAAAGTTGAATCAATAATAATAATAATACAACAAAAAATTTGAAAAATAAAAATTAACAGACTGGAGAGTATTGTATGGCGATAGACAAGGCTATAAATGCATTTTTAAGAACATGGAATAATAGTTTTTAATTACATAATAGGTACTAGCGATTTATTATTAAATTTGGTAAGATTTTGATCATTATTAAATTAATCAGATGATAATAAATAAAATAATATTTAAGACGATAGTAGGAGAATAATATAGGAAACAAAAGGGATATAATTGAGAACAAAATACAGTCGTTTGACAGAGGCAAAGAACAAAAACAAAATATTGGTTTTTGTATTAGTAAAAAGCGTTAAGTGGCAAAATAGGCATAGGAGGAGCAGATTGCACCGTAACTGTTGGTTTTGAATGTCTTTTGACGTGCTTTGCGAGGTGATCTGATCTCATGAAACGACGTGAACATACCGGACAGACGAACTTCTTTTCACCTGTGTGAGTACGCTTGTGGCGTGAGAGTTCGTCAGATCTACTAAATCTACGTCCACAGCCTTCCCAACTGCATGTGAAAGGGCGTTCGCCCGTGTGTGTGCGGGCGTGTGCCTTGAGATGGGAAGATTTGAAATAATTCTTACCGCAACCCTCGTGAGAACATTCGTACTGTCGTCTACGCGCAGGGGCTGTGGAAGAAACTAAGAGGAAGGTACTGCCTACCATTAGGACGTGGGCGGGTCTGGGGGCAAGGGCGGGGAGAGATGCAGGGGCCTGGACACGGGAACAAACCTCTACAACTTTCTGCTGTTGTTCTTCTTTTTGTGTTGTTTCTTTAACTGGCATACTGGCTGCTTTTTTCATTGAAAGTGGATTTGGAGGGACGGCAGCAACTTTTCTTACAGGTGTGTTTGATTTGTTCATAGCGATTGGTGCTACATTTTGTGCTGTGGCATATTCTACTGGTGCTGGAGACAAAACGGGGAGAGGCGATAAAGGCGAAGGTTCCGGTGTGGAAACCATTGGAAAACAACCGGAATCTGTAGGTATCTTCTCTCTCCTATTGCCCATTTTAAATTTGAGTGTTCTGACTATATTCTCTTCATCTTCCCTGGGTCTTTTATTACAGCTTGAAGCATACATGAAAGGAATTGTCTCTTGACTGCATGTTCCATCTGCGTGTGCTCTCATGATAACAGATGGGCGTTGTGGAGGTATTGATGAAGGACGGAATTCATCTTCTCCTTCTGAATCTGATGGTTGGGGGGTGGGTGGTAGTTGAGGAGATCCTGAAGGTGGGGGAGGATGTACTGCCGCTACTTCAGACAGGAAGCTTTCGACGCAGTGGAAATTCACCTGAGAACAAAGAGATACATTGTTAGTGAATGTTTGAATGAGATCACGCACAATACATTAACATACAACATCAGCTGTGTCAGCTGTATTATATTTTTCTTATGTGTAAGTGTGTCTGCGAGTGAAAGACACACCTTAAAACATACATAGACACCCGCGCATACAAAGTAAAGATAAAGCAATGAAACGTATGTCAGATACATATTTTTAGGAGTGTCTCACATAATAGGCGATGCAAATTTTAGTCTTAAGATATTATTTTAGATTATCGGACGTGGATGACGTCATTAAACCTCCTCAAAAGGGGGGGTTAGATATTGTAACAAAACTTTTCTTCTAAATTTTTTTTTGTAATTTTTCTAGTGATATGTAAAAAGAGGTGAGCAAAATTTTAACATCTTTAATTTAGCAATGGGGCGTGCAACCCATGCTGAATGTCTTATTTTTATATTGGCACAGAGAGAACAATTTGTTTATTATTATGTGCAGTTAGGTAGTCAGCTGACTACCATTTATGAGATATGCTGTGACGATATAGATAAGACTATTCAAGCATATTATACCTAACATGCTGATTACTTGGAAGAAATCGTTAAATAGACAACTCACTCTTTTGAATTTGATTATACTAAATTTAATGCATACGTTACTCTTTGTTTGATTTTGTTTGTAATCAATTTACAGCAAAGAATAAATAAATAAATATATTGGTAGGTACCTACTTGTGAAAGGTACGTATCATTTAATTACACTGAGTGCATAATTATACTTATGTATGAATCGTTACCCTCTGTAGAGTATTAGAGTACTGCCGTTAGCACGCCAATGTATCGTGGTCATATAATAAATACCTAATAATTATTAGAGATGCAACGAATATTAGACAACTATTCGGTATTCAGTCTATTCGGCAACATTTTTACTATCCGCCCAAATACCAAATAAATATTTAGTTTATTATTTGGTGTTCTGCCGAATAGTTTAAATGTAAAACTGGAAGGAACTAATAGCTTGTAGATTGTTGCTATTTCATTGCCAGCTGCAGATGTATAATTATTAATCCTCCAATATCTAATTAGTTAATTTAATTTGATATGGAGTGAAATAACATTATTATTATTATGTTATTATTAATGTTGGAACACAAAAATTACGAAAAAAATGTACCGCGGAGAAGACAGCTTGCATTATTATTATTATTTGGATGATTTGTAAAGCGCCGTTTTGTGAAAAAAATCCACCTCAAGGGCGCTCTTTGCTAACTAAGGTTGTGCTTGGATTATTCCGTGAGATTTCTTGAATAGATAAGTCTTCAGTTGGTTCTTGAAACGAGATAATATGTCCTGCGTTTCTCTGATCATTTGTGGAAGCCTGTTCCAGACTACAGGTGCAGATATTGCAAAAGCATGCATGTTTTATATGCAGCTGGTCTGCTGGCTACCCCACTTGTGGGATATGCCGTGATGGTATAGTAGTAGTAGTAGTAGCGCTGCAAGTGTAATAGTACATAATATATGTCTATGATTTACCTACACAAAGATCCGGTCAGGTATACCGCACGCTCTCACCATTGTTTTGCTGAATATTCGGTTATTCGGCATATGATCTTGCATTATATTCGGTATTCGGTCAAATATACTATTTGTTGCATCTCTAATATTATTATTAGTGCAATAATTCGTGTATCAGATGACTGACTAATCAAAAATACATAATCACAAGTAGATTGCTCAACTATCTATTGGTAAAATTAATACTAATACAATTATTACAATTAGGTATGTGTTGCTATAAAGATATACGTGTACTGTACACAAATAGAAAATGATCTCGATAAAAATAATGATAGCAGATGAAACAATGGAGCGTATCCCGTGGAGAATTAGTCTCCCACTCTTTTTTGTAAGTTTTCGAGTGTCATACTGTAAAAGGCATGTGTTAAAAAAAAATAAAGACATTTTACATCTTAAATTCTGCAGTGATGAGGTTTGCCACCCATCCTGAATGTCTTGATTCTATATTGCCACAGAGAGGGCAACTTGCATGTTTATTGTATGCAACTGTTCTGCTGGCTGACCCACTTGTGGGATATGCCGTGATGGTGTAGTAGTAGTAGTAGTAGTAGATGAAACAATAATTGATATACGATAAAACGAACTGCTATTATATTTTATTTATGTGGTTCTATTTTCAAATTTTGTCTCAATTTAAACAGTTCCAACATGTGGTGCAGATTATGGATTGATTAATTGCGTGTGATAGATAATTAACACATTGGTCATCCTCTCCGTGTCATATAATAAAAGTATTCATTTAGTATGAGACACAATGCATGTCATTAGTGCTGTATTGCAAAACACAATAAGAGCCAAATTTTATACACTAATATGTTATATAGAAATATTTACAATATACAAGGGGCGAAGAATAGCCCTATTGCGTAAATGATAAATAACAGTGCAAAATGTGGCACCTTTACATAAAAAATACAGTTATTCGCGGTTATAGAATTTATTGCAAAACAACTTTATGTGTAAAAACAATAGTCCCACATGTGTATGGATTAAACTAAACAAATTGAAATACCTATAATTTTTATTATTCTTTAGGAATTCTACCCAATACTGTTTTTCATTGTTTATTGAAAATAATATTGTATTGTGTACCTACTTTTGAAATAAATATATTTATTATTATTATTGAGTGATATTGTAGATTGAAATATAAACTTTGTAAAAAACAATGTTTCGAGAGGTTTCTAACAATTTAACAAACAAAAAAACGACAAAGTACGCATGTTTTCAGGAGAAATATTAATTAACAGCTGAATAAATAATACAAAGAATTTTCAGTGATTAATATATAAACGCATAATATTATAAAAAAAACAAATGTTTACAATGGCGCAATAAACAATTTGATTTGTCCTTAATCATTGTATGGTTAATCACAATGAATATGTAAATAAAAAAGGGTGTTTTAATTAAATTAATTAAAAACTAATAACGAATGTAAACAACGGCTAACTCTAGTCTCTGACCTAATTAAACATTTTCGAAACAAGTTTTGAACAATAGCCATCCAAATTTAATCAGAAACAGTTTTTAAAAACTAATTTGGATAAACTGAAAACCTATATTAAAATATTGATAAAGTAAAGCAAAATCTAAATATATACTGTTGTGTTTAAAATTATGTTAATTATAAAAATATGGGTGATTATATTTAGACTATGCAAATTACAGGTGATTAGCTTCGGTGTTAAATCTGGTGGAAACTTACTTTGGCGTCTCCCAAAGGGGGTGTTGCTGGTGGAGAAAGTGGTCCACATATTTGTGTATCCATCGTTATAATCCTCGAATTATCCATTTGACCACAAACCATCACAAATTACTATAAAACTTTTGTTAAAATTGTATATTTATTATTACGTCAATTTCTTCTTTTGTTTCACAGAGTCATAAAAATTGCGAAATTTCACTTTAAATAACACAAATATTGATAATAATTCACAATACTGTAGTTGTAGAATACTTTGAACTGTTTATTTATAATTTTTCACACAATTCTGTTGATTTTTCCAATGAAAAACTTTCCGAAACGTTATTTTGAATCTCTGTAGCAATTTCCTATGCTCAAACTGTACGTGGTACACTTCGCGCGTCTACCGAGCGAATGTTCATAGAATGTTTGTATACTTTGTATCCGGAGGCAACCTCGTGTTATTGTTTCTGTGTAGGGTGTGTGCGCGTGATAGCCTCGCAACGACCAATAGAAAACGGGGGCTCGTCACAATCCACCAATCACAGTTGACCTATCATCCCGTGACCGCGTGATCAGAGTCGTGTTGTTCACGTGCACAGTGTATGGCCCTAGTGACGTCACAGTATGAACGCGTCATCCGTTGAACACGATGTGACCGCATGTATTACAAATACCACCAACACAATACTAATACATGCATACAATCTTAGTATGAAGAATATTACAATACAACGCCTCGTTCTCAATGAAGCGATCGATATGCGCAAACTTGTGGCACTACGCCAACATCACGCCTAGTGTACCAACCACACCTTAATTTCAACGTCGAAATACTACAAAGTGCCTATTTTTTTATAAATATTGTACTAAATTGCAAGTCATAATACAGTAATACTTCGTAAGAAGAGGCAACTCACTGAGGTGTCTTATCATAATTATTGCACATTTTTACTGTTTTGTTAACATTTTTGTATAAGTGCATTGTTTTGTTGATGGTTTTCTATTTTTAGTGTGATTACTGAATGCGTCATGATCAACACACCTACATGCATTATTATTTTTATTACTGGGGCAACATGCTGCTGTTGGTTCATTATAGTAACTAAGTAGGTATTTGGATATTGTAAAACAAAGGAAATTGTTAGGAAATGATGTAACTGTATTAGAACTGTACACGTTATGGTCACACCTTTTTATTTTATGTCTACTTCAAAGCCACGTCCTTCCTTCATAAATTGCATTCTCGCATATATATGTATTAATTATATTATATTTGGGGTCCAAGTTCAATTCCCATTTAATTAGGTAGGTCACAGTAAATAAATAAATAACACAAGATTCATCATATCTTAGTTTGGGACTAGCTCGATATGTGTGAATTGTCTGCAAATTGTAAAATTCGTTTTTATTATTTTATATGTGTAGTTTATAACATAATCTGCTCATAAATACATATGTTTTAGGATTAAGTTACTAGTATTAACACAATATTTTAGGATGCGCCCTTGAAGTGGATTTATTCCACAAAACGGCGCATTATAAGTTGTCTATTATTATTATTATATTATTATTATTATGTTGTGTTAGGTACAAAAAAATAAACTTCAGCGTCTCGGGGCAGTCGGGGCCAGCTGCCTGGAACCGATTTCCAGCGGATCTAAGACAGTACCAACCTTCTGCCACATTCAGGAGCAAGCTTAAAACATTGCTGTTCAGGAGAAGTCACAGAGCCGCTATTCTCGTTCCGTTTTTAAAAGATAAGGACAGTAGTAAGGACAGCTATCTCTAGTTAGGGATAATTGCTATTCTCGTTTAAAAATTTTGACATAAGGAATCCTTATCATAGAGATAATTGTGAACATTGTCTTTAAAATTATCCTTAAGTTAGCGCCGGCATTTTATCCCGCGCTATCTCGTAAGGATACCATCTGTCAGTGGGAAATAACCTAATTATTACTAATTTATTCACCATAGTAACTCAATGTTACTATGGTGAATGCGATGTTGCCTATGTCAAAATCCTTAATTAGAGACACCTATCCATAAAGTGCATTGTCCTTAACTTCGATACATCGAGAATACCAATTTATCTTTCGCAAGGGACAGCTATCTTTAATTAAGGATCCTTATCTAGAGACAGTAAACCAACGAGAATAGCGGCTCTGGATCATTAAACGGCGACTAATACAAGTGGTCTGTTTATTATAGTTAATTATTTACGCTGTATTTTTCTTAGAGTAGGCAAAACCCTAAATCAAGCCATAATCAAGCTGTGACCCAACACATACTTAATAAGTTTTAATGAGGCCTATATATCCAACGGTAGAGAAACAACTAAACAAGGACAAGCAATTAATGAGTAAGAATGATACGTATATTTTAAATATGTAACCAAAATGATAGAGAAAACATTATCATGACAGCAAAGGCTCAGAGAACTCTATTTATTATTCTAGACATCTTATACCTTCATAGTACCTACTACTGTATGTAGTTAGAGACTTTGTAATATTACGTCACCCCTTGTACGATTCTGTTTGCCTGATACAATTCATTTCATACTCAGTTTTCGAGATTCTTCACTGCGCATTCCTTTCATTCCTCAGACCACTGACCACTCATTTCCATCGTGTTCATTCATTTCAAGGATTCACGACTTTTTACGAGTCAATGCTATTTACCCTCATTTACACGAGACATGACAAATTGTCATAAGGGGGTTGGATAACTCTATCACAGATGTGTTCAAAGAGTTTTCTTTATGATGATGATGGCGCAATCGGTCATAAGGGCACGAGAAGTTCTCTAGAAATGTCTTCAGTTTGCTTATTAATGTTGGTATAATTAAATATATCGATTTTTTCGAAGGTCTTCGGGTCGTTAATTCTAGCTAACAGCTTTTGTTTCTCTTACCCGTTTGTTTTGGATATGGGGTACAAATTGATGATGAAAAGGTGAGCTAAAAATCTACAAGAGGAGTCAGAAAGAGTCGACGTCCAAGAATTGTTACGGTACCGATTTGATTTTATAAATAAAATAAATAAATAAATAAATATATATGTCATTGTATAGTTTTGATTGACGTTCTGTCTTCCGTGTTAAAGGTCTTCTGTTTCACACTACACGAGTAAAACTATGGAATGATATTAATTATTTATTCGTATTATTATATTCAATCGCAAACACAGATGCTATGGTATTACAGGTAGGATTATGTATTGGAGATTTGTGATAGTAGAGGAGCGGAATGTGCACTATAAGATGTTTTGATGGAAAAAATAATGATCTCCATTATTTTGTTATCTCCATTATTATCGGTTTTATGCAAGTTGAAATATGTGGGTGTGTCATTTGATATCACCCTTATTTTGATAATGGCCAATAACAAGGCTTCCTAACTCTTAAAATTTAACCAATAATTGATTGATTGTCTTTGTTTTAAATGTATTTTTGTGTGAATTTGCTTGTAATCAATGTACAGTAAAGAATAAATAAATAAAATAAAAAATAAAAATAAAATGTTATAATATTTATAGTTTACAGTTTACACCTCCTTGTATTATGCAAGAAAAGGCTTTCTCTTCTATTCTAAAGTAGAAGGTTTCACTTCTTTTGTGTTATTCATACAATAGCTTGAAGGTGTTCAAAGAATTTAACCAAATAATATTAATTGTTAAGGTTCCTGCTGCATCATCTATTATGCTACAATATTGTCCAGTTATTATTAAATAAGGACAATATCAACATTTGTCTATTCAATACTACAAACAATACCAACTGTTAACTATTTAAAAATATAATTTTAAAAGAATTTCATCCTTTTCAATTTAGTCTTATTGTTACAGTTTGAATTGTCCGTTTAATTTATTAGTTTCATCTGCCACCTATTGTATTCTACTAGTAGGTACCTAACACTCTCTGTCTACCCCAGAAGTAATTTTTTTTTTATTTATTAATAATTTAAAGAAAGATAGAAAGTACAGAAAAAAATCTGCAATATGCTCTCAAATAAATCCTCCTAGTAAACTTTAAAATTGTCGGATTACAAATGATTCCGTCCAGCAGATTGAAGAAATTTAATGTGTTATTTATGTTTTCCTAATGACATTGCAGCAGATAGAACCTTCATGAAAAACGGAATTTGAGAGTTCTGAGAAGCTTGTTAGTAAAGTTATTCGTAGATTTTTATCGAATGTTCGCATGGTTTAAAATTTTATCTTCTATATTCTGGTCCCCTGATATCATTTGGTAAAATATAACAAACGGATGGCTCTATCTCTGTTTCAATAGTCTATCTATCGTTTATCCGATGCATACAACTTGTAGACAAATCTTTCAGGCCCGGTCTACACTATCCAACTTGGAGCATGGGATGTGAACTTGTGAGATGAGATGTGAGCCGGGCAGCGCGCACATGCGTATTTGATTTCAAAAAATAAGATCAAATTTAAAAATAATTCTTATATCTATTATATCAAAATCCCTATTTGAACCAAAATTCTATCCGCGTAACTTATTATTTTATTTTGAAGAATGTTTTTTTAAAACGAAAAAATTATCGATATGGCTGGCTTTTGTGAATATTAAATCTATAAAACATTTTCATAAAAAGAAAATAAATATAATAATTATTATCACACTAGTTATTTTATTAAACTCGGTTTAACTATCCTCTCTTGCACATGAAAGGAAGACGTTTTATACCGAGTTTGTTATTTCTCAAATACCAGGAGCACATAAAGAACAGAAGCAACACCCAACATATAGTAATAATATTATGCTGTACTGTTTGCATTCAAATAAAAAGTAGTCGCGTAAACTTGTCGATATAATTTCCCGCGCTTCTATAGCGGTAATTTGTAGAAGATGAAGAACATTGGGCCTTTGATGTTATATTCTAATATTTAACGTAATAATTATAATGATGGACACATAGACATACGATGGACATAAACAATTTGGAAGAACATTGGGCCTTTGATGTAATATTCTAATATTTAACGTAATAATTATAATGATGGACACTTAAGATGATGGACATAAACAATTTGTTTAAAACCATGCATCAGCAATGAGGACTTGTTGTAATACAACTTCTTCTAGACAACCCATAATATGTTTGTATTGAAGCAAGCTACTGAAAAAAGTTTGAAGAATTTCTTCTTATCTTTTTAAATTTATAATGCATCTACTGCTTACATGCATAATATTGTAATTTGGTGTAATAAGCATGAAATAATAAACAAACATCTTTTCTATAACGAAATTTCTATTTTAGTACGATTACTGTCATCTATGTAAGTATGTGTAAAATAAAATGTAAGTTTCAAGGCAAATACACGCGGGAGCCTGCTATCTCCATACCTTTCAAAACTCATACAAACGTTGTATCATGAAAGATGCATTTTATTTTGTCAAGTTTACAATAGATGGCGCTTTACCTAACGCTTATTTTTTTTTTTTTACGCGAATGTATGTTAATACGAAAATTTAGTTTTAATTCGACTTCAAATATGTATATGAAATTGAGTTATACGACTTAAAAATCTTAAAATATATGATAATTGAGTTTCAATTCGAAATACAAGCTGTCCTCTTCGTTCCAACACATAGTTTCATTGAAGACGGATGGCAAACGTGGTCTTTATATTATCGAACAACTGCCTTTTACAGGACACTCGAAAACTTACGGAAACCAATTCTTTGGCGGGCACTCCACGGAACAAACGATAAAATAAATATAAATAAAAAAATAAATATGTAGATGATGTAATTTTGTAGTTTTAATGTAATTTTCAAAATTTCATTGTAATAAATAAATGACTTAAATCGAGCTTACATCACGAATGAAATTGTTTGTAATCAATGTACAGCAAAGAATGAATAAATAAAAATAATAAAAATATGGCTATTTATAATATAGCGCCGTACTGTATCACTTCAAGAACGCTTTACATTATTTAAGAACAACATCCACGTTCATTGTTTAAAAAAACTACATACTTAATATCATTAAAAAATAATTGTCGTCAGAAAGATAAAAAATCATAATAAAAAAATACAAAAATAAATAATTAAATAATAAAAAATATATATAAAATAATTTAAATTTGTTTAGCAGACAGACATTCAGTCTTAAATAAATTTAAATAAAATGAATACGGTTACAAAAATAAATCTCAACGTATTCAGGTACATATAAATAAAAGTTATCCATCAGATAAATTTATCCCTCGGATAGGTTGTTGAAACAGAGATAGGCTACCGTTAGTTAAAATAGTATCAGGAGAACAGAATATAAAAGATAAATTTAAACCACACTACGCGCGAACTCAACATTCAATAGTGGATCATCGACCGGTACGGTACAAACGTTTTAAAAAATTTGATTTCAGAAAGGTTCTAACTGCAACAATATTATCAGGAGAACATAAACAGCACAGTAGTGTTTAGTTTAATGAAGAGAGATAATTATAATTTTTCGATGGTCCTTGAACCACAGCTAAAAAATAGTATTTCAGCTTGGCTTTGATTTGAACAAAGTGGTGAAATAAATATTTTTTGTAACATTTAGTTGTTTTGTTATGTTATGTATACATCAACTCATTTATATTATTGCCTATTTGCTCTGAATCATTAATGTATGGTCCATCACACGTAAATAAATATAGATACAATTTTTTTTTGATCTCCCGTGGAGCACCCGGTAAAGAATTGGTCTCCCACTCTTCTGCGTAAGTTTTCGAGTGTCCTGTAAAAGGCAGGTGTTCGAAAAAATTAAGACATTATACATCTTAAATTCAGCGATGAGGTTTGCCACCCATCCTGAATGTCTTGATTTTATATTGGCACGAAGAGGACAGTTTGCATGTTTCTTACATGCAGCTGATCTGCTTGCTACCCCACTTGTGGGATATGCCGTGATGGTATAGTATAGTATAGTATAGTAGTATACCGTTTTCCTTTTGGGGTAGGTAGAAAGGATCATGAGGCACTTTTACATACTTGCATTCACTCTTTGCTATCGTCACTGTTACAAATTTCCTAATGCATGCTGTCCATCTTTTATCATCTTTTCGCGACATTTTAGCTTCCACTCTAGCGTGTAATTTGTGTAAAATGTTTAAAATATTAGCTATCCAAAAGATTATAAAATATGTTTATATATGTAATTGAAAAAAAAATAGTACTGTACCTTGTATGGACTTTGTGTAAACAATATGTTGAAATATCTTTATTTCTCGGATATTTCAGGAGTCCAAGAACTCCTATTTTTCCGTTTAGGTGAAGATTTTTTTTTTAATATTTGGACTCTCTCTATTCTAATACAACTATGCCAGTGTTGGCATTTACGATCCTACCACGTGACCCGGCTGACGCAGCAGATCCCATCTTGATACCCACACATCTACGAATGTCTTAAAGCGTGAAGCGTTTGTGGCATTTAGAAACACTTCCCCAAACCAGATGGGTCGAGGAGTGTCAACAGTCATACCCAGAATCATTTCCTCTCTTGCATCCATCATTAAAGGACATTCCCAAAGGATATGTTCCGCATATTGAGCTCCTGTCCCACATGTGCACAAACAATAATCGTAATACTGTAATCCATTCATAGACATTTATGGTATATAGTATTAAAGTACTATATACTATAAACATAAAAGTATTTTATAGTATTTTAATAATGAATTTTAAATTATGTTAAATTTTGAGAGATTTTATATGATATTTTTATATTTTTAATTTTATTTTTCATGGCTCATTGTATTATTTTTATTGCTTATTGTTTAATCCTGCGATTATTGCTTGGTGAGCATTATTCTGTTAATTTTCTTAACATAATTTACTCTATTCTATTGTATTTGTTGTTTGTTGATTTTATCTGTTATGTTTAGTTATGTATGTTTTGTAGAGCACATGAGGGTAATATAGGGATCTTCACTGGTTTGCTTATTGCTAAATATGTAATAGACCATTGTATTTTTTGTATCAACTGTATGTATCCTGTAAAATTGAAATAAATAAATAAAGTCTATGAATCCATTGCATTAGGAATTACACAACGCCATCTACCGTATATAGCTGCAAGCATTATAATATGAATCCTTCACAGCTGTTCACAATCGACGCCATGTTGAAGTTTTGTCTCATTGATACATTAATTTATCCACCGGTCTAGAGTAGTAGTTAAAATGGTATTGTTTGCATATATTCTGAGGTTTATTATTGATGCGGCAAATATCCTAGAGATAGACTCCATCGTTGATGCGTTGGCCGTTATTCCGTCCTCATGTCTTTCATTCTATACGAGCAAACCACCATAGTTTATTTACCTCACATATTTATTAAAAAAACAAAGTTGATTTTTAAAATTTAGCTAATTACATGAGAAAAATTAAAAAATTAATTACAAAAAGTCGATGATCTGAAACTGAACGCAATTGACGCGTTCAGGTGCAAATAAAAGTTGTCCATCAGATCCATCGGATAAGTTTTTGAAACAGAGATAGGCGTCCGGTGGTTAAATTGTATTAGGGTAACAGAACATAAAAGATAAAAATTTGAGTGAAAATACGCGCGAACTCAATATATTCGACATCACCACCGATGAGAAATGAACCTTCTTAAATTAAAGTACAAATAAAAATCTTCATATTTATTGTCTTGATTTAAAAATGTTGATTGATTTTTGAAATTTCATTAGAATTACTATTAAAACTGAGCTTTATAAAAGGAATTAATATGACATGTATTAAACACAATATTCCCAAACCAAAATGACAAACAATGTAACTTGATGACGTATGTAGCACCATCTACAGACGAAAAAAATATTCATTCTCAGAGTTTACTCGTGGATTGGAGAGAAACTTAAAAATTATCTCGTAATCCACCGTGGATATCACCATTTCCTGAGTTAACCTATGGTTGACTATTGAAAACAGGTTAACTGCCTGGTTAACTAACGTTTTGGATATCGCGGCCCAGAGATAGGCGACTGGTGGACAAATTTTATTAGGAGAACAGAAAATAAAAGATAAAAATTTGAATCAAAATATACGCGAACCAAACAAACATTCAATAAATTATAAGTATTATAATTATGTCTGTTGATTGTCTGTTAATTTATTAATAAACAGACAACACCACCGACACGAGATTATTTTCAAATTACACCGACTTTAAATTCTTGAAATCTGTAAAATAAAAAGTCTGATTTTCAAAAATTCATTAGAATTAAACTTCTTTTAAAACTGAGCTTAATTAAAGCAAATACAAATTTAATTATGTTAAAAAAAATGCAATCATGCGCTGACAAAAGTGTATCAATCCATTTTATCCATCGGAGCTATCCAATTGAGATGGTTTGGTCATGTGGAACGAATGAAAGAGGAAAGAATGACAAAGAGGATATACTTATCTGAAAGAAAGGGTGTGAGGAAACGCGGGCGTCCGAGAACCATGTGGCTTGATCACGTGGATCAAATTCTCAAGGACGGCCGCGTGTTGAGTAAGAGGAACCGACGTGCGTGTATGAGGAACTGTATGAATGTGGAGGAAGCGAAGGAAGTGTGTAAAGATAGATCTGTTTGGCGTTCCGTTCTCTCTGCCTACCCCACTTGGGACACGGCGTGAGGGTATAGTATAGTATAGTATAGTATAGTATAGCTATCCAACCGATCACGGCGTCTCCCATAACTGGGATAGCCAGCGGACCAACTGCTTGTAATAAACTTGCATATATTATTATCCTTTACGTGGCAATACAGGCGAGTGGCATACCTTATCGCTGAACTGAAAATGTCATAAAAACGTGATAAAGGATACCTGAAAATTTACAGAAAGGAGTGGTAGACCTACACTTTACCGGGGACTCCATGAGGTAAGTTATTGGAATCGAAATCGAAAATTCAAATCCAGCTCACTTCATGAAAGCTGTTGCAAATTGAATGACAATAAAAATCAATGATCTCGTAATTCACATCGGATAAGTTATTAAAACAGTCTGTTAAATTTTATCAATCGACGGCATAGTGCACAGATTTGGTGAGTACAGTTTTTGATCTAATCGAGACACGAAGATACTCAAAAAATATTGTAGGTATTATTTCAAAAATTATTTGTGTACGAATATGATACATTACATGCTGATTTATTAGTAATATCCGCAAACTTCACTGGTCTTCAAGATATTTAATACATTTATTTGTAATGGTAATAATATTGATTTAATATATTTATTACCAAATGACTGTATATTTTGCTTGGCTAATATAATAATAATAATAATAATAATAATAATAATAATAATAATAATAACAATTTTATTCAAATAAATAAAATAAATCAGTGATTATGATAATGTCTTCAAATTCATAAACAAAGCAATAGTAAAACTTTCAAAATGTTCCCACGTATTTAATCACCTCTGCGGCACTTACCACATCTGTGCACTATGCCGTCGAAATGATATCAGGAGATCAGAATACAAAAGATAAAAATTTAAACCACATTACGCGTGAACTCTACATTCGTAATATTATTATGTAGGTACTGAATATCCATCTAAACATTATAATACAATAATATTTAGTAAGGTACCCTAATAGAAAGGGACGGTTTCCCCCGCTCGCTATCTCACGTGGCACGTTTATAATTCTTTTTTATAATAATAACATTTTATTGCGCTTTATTGATGACAAGTGCTGGGTAGATCAATCGGCAAAGTACCTACCTGCCTTTGTACCCGCGTACCCGGGTTCGATACAACTTTATTGATAATCAATTGGCGAACCTATTGCCTGGAGGCAATATCTTCCAGTTAACCAATATAATGTGATTTTTTTTTTAAAGATATATCTGGGTTTGTTATAAACCCAAATATATAACCTTATACACCTTTCACACTAAGCTTGTGCCGTGAAAGGGGAGTCTGCCGGCTACTGGAATCGAACCACGGACCCCATGTTCTGAAGGCCGAGACTCTATACCTCCAGGCTACCGACGAACTCTGATATTATGTTGACAATGTGTGTAATTAATACTAAATGTGAACAGTTAATACTAAACTTAATTATAACTAATTAGAATCTAAAATATTAATGTTGTTGACCGAAGGTACTTGTTGGAAGTCCATTTCAAGATAAAATTGAAAAAAACACAATATGTAGTTAACTTTCAAATGATTTTGATTAACTTCGCGTACTAGTATTCGGAGACTCTCGACTCCATCATCAGGCGATTAGTAAAAAGTGAAATAAGATACAGTATTTATAGGATTTGAACAAAAGAAAGTTGGGAGAACCCCGTTTTGATAAGAAAGTAATTATAATTCATTGATATCAAACTATTGGAAAGTGATCCGCTGTGGACGGATTCCCAAGAGAGGAATTAAAACGAAACGTTTCTTCAAATTTCATTAGTATAATTATTTAGTTTTTTATAAAATCAAATATCTCACATCATTTTTACAATGTTAAAGGCACTGTACTCATATTGAGCTATATCATTTTGTTAATTTTTGTAATTGCTTACTATTTCCTTTTTCTATTAATAATTGATTCACATGTATCTACTTTAATTCATTATTGTTCATTGTCTCTTCAAAACTTTAACAAGTCATCATTTTGTGTTACATTCCCGCTTCTATTGCCAAAACACGTGTTAAAAAAACCGACCCCTTCCGGGAATCACTCTATACAAGTGCCAGCGTGTAGTGATCAGTGTATGTCCAGTAGTGTAACAGAGAAGGATAACAACACCGACTACTCGCAACAACACAGCGGGTGAAAGAGACAAAAATACTGTTTTGTCTACCACGATGCCTATCTCAGATCTCCGTAAGAAGAAGCTTCTCTATGTGTCCAACGTTTTCTTTGATGTCAACCAAAGTGGAACGCTCGAAAAGAAGGACTTCGAGTCGGCTGTTGAGAAAATCTACACTCTTCGTGGATGCCCCCAGAGTCATCCCAAGAACGTAGAGATGTACGACACCATGACCAAGATATGGGATGGCCTGAGGCAGAGAACTGATGCCAAAAAAGATAGAGAGTCCTCTGCAGTCGCAGCAGCGTTACATGAACTTCATGTTTGACCTAGAAGATGCTTCCAACTTGACTAAAAAACCACGGCGCTCTTGAGATGGTCACGGACCATGAAACAGCGCCAAATACAAATCATCTTTTTATTATTATTATTATTAAGAAACTTATAATTTTTTTTTTTTGGGTTTTCTGTGATTTCCCCATTTCGCAATAAGGTAAATACCGGAGAAGGTAGATATTTATATTTTTCTTAAATTCTTCTCATGTGAATCCGTCCACAGCGGATCACTTTCCAATAGTTTTTTTTTATCAATGAATTATAATTACTTTCTTATCAACACGGGCTATTCCAGCTTTCTTTTGTTCAAATCCTATAAATACTGTTTGTCTCTGTATCTTATTTCACTTTTTACTAATAGCCTGATGATGGAGTCGAGAGTCTCCGAAGTACGCGAAGTTAATAAAAGTCATTTGGATCAAAACTAGGTACATATTGTGTGTTTTTTTTTCAATTTTAATTAGATTCTTATACTACAAAATGAAGGATTAAGGCATGGGAAGGAATTATTTAGGATAAATCTATGGATTTTAGGTTATTTTTTAAACATGTAGCGTAGGAGAGTTTCTGATATTGCAAGGTAGATTGTTCCACATTCTAATTGCATGGGTCGTAAATCATAAATCATTTATATGATAATTACATAATATATTTATAATAATGTTTTTGCCAATCTTTCACTCATTCTTCTAATGGTCGCTCACGACTTGATCTCCAAATTCCGCAGTCACTGGATCGCGTAGTCCGTAGGAGCGTGAAGTTCTGAAGTTCTCCTTGGACTGCGTGTGTGGGACACTCATTTTTCAGATGGTCAAAAGTTTGTGTCATTCCACATCTGCACGCTGGTGAATAATAATAATATTAACTAGACAACTTATTTTGTCTCGGCCTTGTGAACAAGGGGTCCAGGGTTCGATCCCAGGTGCCGGCAAACTCCCCTTTCACGACACAAGCTTTTAGCTTACTGTGAAAGGTGTATAAGGTTGTATTTGGGTTTATAACAAAAACCCAGATATATCTTTTTTTAAAAAAAAAAAAAATAACACCTCCTGAACAATAGGGTTTTTAACTTCGCCTTGAACACCTCCACAATCTCCAGAGTCAGCAAATCAATAGGGATTTTTTTTCCACAGCAACGGACCAGCCAGACAGAAGACACATGAAAATCCATCCCCATTGGTAAAAGTTAGAAGCAGTACAGCCTACACCACATCTTATACGATTTGAGTTAGTTGGAAGAAATCGCACACTGAGAAAAGGTACATCTCCAAATTCAATTGATCTATAACAATAAATTATTTTGCTCGCCTTACTATTGATATAATAAGACGCAAACAATCATTTAATTATACGTAACAGTAAATTTCTCGGCGCTTACCATCATCTTTTGTGTATACGATTTTGAAATTATTCGGCTCCTTTACCAACGTTTTAGTTAACTAAAAATCCGTATGGCGCTAGTGGATTCAAAGAGTAGTACTCTGTTTATTTAAAAAGTGATCTTATCATATAAGACAATAAAGTAAAAAACGCGTTGGCACGTCCGTTTACTTACGTTGTTACTTCGTTTCCATTTTTTCTGTCATTTTTCGGTATGTAGTTATGTACCTATACAAACAACAAATACAAAAGATGTTCGATCGAAAATATTGCGTTGCAACGATTTCTAATCTTTTGTTATTGAGAAATTGTGAATTTATTATTCTGCTGACCGTGAAGTTAGTGTGTTTTGTCAATGAAACAAAGCTATGTATCTTTTTGAGTTGTTAAAGTCCTGGGGATTTGAGGATAAAATAGAATTATTCAGTAGTAAGTACCTACCATCACTTATTTGTTGTTTGTCATATTGTTTTAATTTAATGTGCAATATTTATTTATTTCTACTTATATTCTCGTAATTATATACATAGTTTTCACTCAAGAAATGTTATGTTAATGAAATGATTGCCAATAAATGTGCTTTTGCACAAAAAACACCAGACTACATAACTAACCTAACCTACAAATCAGTGTATAAATAATTTTGTGCTTAATAAAACCACAATATTACACCGCATTGTTATTCCCAGATATAATGCTACATTAAAATAATTCTAAATTATTGAAGTTTTGATGCATTGACCTAAACTTAATATATTCCTTATGTTTTCCCACAGAAAATAAAATGGACATTGATATTGAATGAACAAGAAGTAACAGAGCTGAGACAAAAATACCACTATCATCTAAACCAGCGTTTCCTAACCTGTGGTCCGCGGACCCCTGGGGGTCCGCGAATGTATGTGTGGGGGTCCGCGGTCTCATCTCTGGACCATTATTAATAAAATATATGGCACCAAAAGTCTCGTAATCGCTACGCTTACTCATCACGACGAACGTGCGACAGCGCCGACAGCGGGCGGAGTACTTGACTTACCGAAGTGAGTGAAAGAAGTGCGTGCGGGCAGTGCGGGACGTGACTCTTCTCTTCTCCCTAGGCACCGCCCTCGCCCCGCGCCCTACACTTGCATCCGGCGCTCGCCCGCGACTTGTTAGTGCGTGTTTTGTTTTGTGTTGCGTTGGACGTTGAAGATAAGTGCAACGAAATTACGTTTTTCGAGTGATTGTTACAATGAAACGCTGGTTAAAACCAAATGACTTCGCTTCAGACGAAGCAAATGAAAGACCGTCGACTTCGAAGATCAAACGTCGTAAGTTTTGTGACGAATACTTAAGTTTCGGTTTCACAAGTACCAATTTAAACGGTGAAGAAAGACCTCAGTGCGTGATATGTTACGAAGTTTTGTCGAATGAGTCGATGAAACCGGCCAAACTCCGACGTCATTTAGAGACAAAACACCAAGAGCTTCGTGAGAAATCTAAAACTTTTTTTAAAACTAAAGCTTCGGAATTAGAACAAAGCAAAAAAACAATGATTAAGACGGCTACTGGGACCAATAACGAATGTGCTGTATCAGCGTCCTACCAAGTGTCTTTGTTAGTTGCAAAAAGTGGTAAGCCCCACACTATTGCTGAAGAATTGATATTACCGTGCGCTAAAATTATGGTTTCGGCTATGTTGGGAGACAAAGCTTCAAAAGAATTGGACGTTATTTCGTTATCCAATAACACAGTGAAGAAGAGAATTGATGAAATGTCAGGAAATGTTAAAGAGCAGCTGATTTTGAACATTAAACTGAGCACATTTTATGCTATGCAATTAGATGAGAGCACAGATATTAGCAATAACGCGAACTTGCTTGCATATGTTCGTTACGAACACAACGACAGCATAAGTGAGGATTTTTTATTCTGTATGCCTCTGCCTTCGCACACTACAGGTGAAGCGATATTTGAAGTGTTGAACAACTTTATGTCCACTCATGAAATAACGTGGGATAAATGTGTGGCAGTTAGCACCGACGGAGCTCGGGCTATGACCGGTACACGAATAGGACTTCAGGCGCTCGTAAAGAAGATGAATCCATCTATTATCTGGCATCATTGCTGCATTCATAGGGAGGCGTTAGCTGCTAAAAATATGCCAGAAAAATTGAAAACAGTGTTAGACGACATAGTGCAGGTGGTGAATTTTATTAAAGCTAGGCCTCTAAATTCCCGTATTTTCAGTATCATTTGTGAAGAAATGGGAAGCATTCACAAGCAGTTGTTATTGCATGCTGAAGTGCGTTGGTTGTCTCGTGGCAAAGTAGTGTCGCGTGTTTTTGAATTGAGAGATGAGATAAGAATGTTCTTTTTGAAGAATTCTGCAGGCAGCGTCAATAAACATGCTGATCACTTCAATGACTTTGAATGGCTCACAATGGCAGCATATTTAGCTGATATTTTTAGTGCTCTGAACGAGTTGAACTTAGGTCTACAAGGGAGGGATAATAACATCTTCCAAGCTGAAGACAAAATTGAAACGATGGTAAAAAAGCTTGACCTTTGGACAAATCGTACAATAAAAAAAATATATAATCACTTTCCTACACTGTCAGCGTTTTTAGAATCCTCTGGTGGAGCGATGTTACCAACTCAAGTACAAGACGAAATGATCAAACACCTCCGCGCTTTAAGGTCTTCGTTTCGGGATTATTTTCCAGTACCCGACAAAAATAAACATTGGATATTAGACCCTTTCAACACAGATGTCACTGATATTACTAGCTTGACAACGACACAAGAAAACCAACTAATAGAACTATCTTGTGATTCAGCTTTGAAACGTAATTTCAAAGAATCCTCTTTATCAAGTTTTTGGGTGAATGTAAAGAAAGATTATAAGGAAATATCAGAAGAAGCACTGAAACATTTGCTGCTTTTCTCAACCACATATCTCTGTGAAAAGGCATTCTCTGCTCTTGTATATACTAAAAACAAATACAGAAACAGATTACAAGTGGAATCCGATTTGAGATTACTACTTAGTACTAACATCAATCCGAATATTACTAATTTAGTTGCAAAAAAACAACACCAACCTTCACATTAATCAACGTGAATCTTGATGCTGATGTTGTATTTTTGTATTTGTAATATTAAAATAAATGGTCCGAAATTTATTTCTGTTTTTTTATTAAGGGGGTCCGTGAAAAGTCTGCTTGATTTCCTAGGGGTCCGTGGCTGAAAAAGGTTAGGAAACGCTGATCTAAACGATATGGAGTGAGACATCACAATATTATTATTGTTATTAATGCGTATTATGTTGGAAGTGTTGGAACAGGAATATTCCAAAAAAATGTACTGCACTACAAGTATAGTATGTCTATGGCTGTTTTATTTGGTTTCCTATAATATGGTGTATATTTTTATGTATGTTTTAATGTGTGTCTTTATTAACTGTCTTTATTTTTATTTTTTTCCTTTGTAATTTTTAATAAACTATTATTTTACGCAAGTAACTACTTAAAAGATTTTTTTTATTTTAATTTCCTACCTACTTTTTCTACTTATATTAATCACAATGTTTATTTGTAAAGTGTGAATAATTATTCTAATAATATTATTTTTGTTGGTATGTTTCAAATAATTATACCGTTATTAGAAAAATAGATCACATTTTACAACTAAACGCGATTAATATTATTGGACTTTTGACAGCTACATTTTGAGGTTATGTATAGGTACCTACGTAAGTATGACAAGTAAATCAATTGATTCGTACCAACGATTCGTTCTGCAGCCAACTTCAAGTTGATGACGTCACTGTGAAGAAGTTGTTGGTAAATGTACCAATGAATTGGTTGCGAAGTCAATAGATCTGTACTAATGAATCGTTGTTACGATCTCTGGTCCTAATTTGATAGTACGTACCAATGATTCGTTGTGAAATTTCGTTAGTATTTTTCTCAGTGCACCCCCGCTATAAACTTGCACTCTGTGCATTGATTGTATTTTTATGTAAAATTGCTTACGTAAAATCAATTTACATATAGCAGAGGAATGAATATTATTTACAACCAATGGGGAACATGCATGTGTGAGGAATATGAATAAATGTTATCAATTTATATTAAAAAATATACACTGATCAAGAAATAACTTAAATTAACTTTATTTGTAACACAAGCTTCTGCTGTCAGTGTGTCAGTGATTCATTAATGCGACTGAGTCCCAAATTCTTGACGTAGGTACCTATTGTTTAATAATATCTAATAAACGGAGAGTATTTAAAGCGCCATCTTTGTGCCATAGCACCTCGAGGACGCTGTGCATGATAATGTTTTATCTATTAATCCCGAAATACCGGGATTTTTTAAATTTAATCCCGAAAATTTCGGGACTAAAATACGACTGGGATCCCGGGATTCGGGATCCAGGGATTGAATCCCCTATTCATGATGCACGATTATTCTTATGTTGAAATAACTTTCAATTATTCTTATACAACATTCACGACACCCCCCCTTGAGATGGTCATGGATCATCAAACGGCGACAAATACAAATTGTCTTTTCAATTATGATTATTGAAATTATGTGCAAATTAAATTAAACAGGTGAATTAAAAATAATCAAATTGAATTATAGATTTTGGCAGTTTGGTGGTTTGGCCGGCCAGCCCTTAAGGCTGCCCACTATGGCGCCTCCGTTGTGGACAAGATTTGTTAAGTGTAGAATTTCGGATAAATGGAAGTCCTCAGACTTCTGCGCTATCCGGGTGGTCGGTGGGTCTTTCAATGTGAATAATTAAACATATTCTTATAAGAGGTTATAAATTATGTGGAACGAATGAACGAGGTAAGGGTGACAAAGAGGATATACTTGTCTGAAAGAAGGAGTGTTAGGAAGTGCGAGCGTCCGAGAACCACGTGGCTTGATCACGTGGATCAAATTCTCAAGGATGAAGCATGTATGAGAAGTTTTTTTTTTTTAAAAAAGATATATCTGGGTTTGTTATAAACCCAAATACAACCTTATACACCTTTCACACTAAGCTAAAAGCTTGTGCCGTGAAAGGGGAGTTTGCCGGCACCTGGGATCGAACCACGGACCCCTTGTTCTGAAGGCCGAGACTCTACCTCCAGGCTACCGACGAACTCCGTACCGACGTTTATGAATATACATTGTACATTGGTTACATTAATGAAAATCAATTCAAAGTAACATAAAAATATCAGTTATTCAATGTACAGAAGGCGAGTTTATCGCTAGAATGCGATGTCTTCCAACTAACTCGGTAATAAAATTAAAATCAAAGAAACATACATAAAAAATAAATATGTAAAATCAAAATAAAATTAAAATCAATGAAATATACATATGAAATTATATATAAAAAGATATATTTGGGTTTATAACAAAACCCAGATATATCTTTTAAATAAAAATAAAAAAAATAGAAAATCAAGAGAAATAATAGAAATAAAAAGAAAACATACACACATTAAGACCATAAACAATATATTGCATAGGTAATATATTGCAGTGCAGCATGCACACGCCAAAGAGAAAGGAGTTTAGGAGACAGATGCTATATTCAATGAGAGAAAATGATTTTTGACAACTTGTCTGGAATAATGGAAGGTTGTTATCATCCTGATTTTCGATGGAAGATTGTTCCAAACAGCGAGCACCATGAACAAGAAATTTTACACATATAATATATGACAATGTCAAATACAATCAACAAACCTACATACGGCGAGTTTTTTTGCAGTACCGTGATTTTTGAACTAACTCAATTTCATATACATTTCATGATTACATTTTAAGAAAGAAAGGATATAAGGGAAAAATAACAGGCATAAGAAATTAAGAATGGGTAACATACCTCACCAGCGCTGAATTTGAGATATTAAAATGCCTTATAATATTATGTGTGATTTTGAGCCACGAGTTGGTACCTATCGCTAGAAGACACTTGCTTTGGTAAGTCATGACTCGACACGTAATCAAATATTTACGAATATCTATCATTTGTCTTTTTCAGAACTCACGTAAACTTACAAAAAAGATTGGGACACTTATTCTTAACCGGGACTCCATGAAACTGACAATAAATTATTATCGTGTTCCAATATCTAACCACTTACCTATGGCCAATATGGATTGTTGAGAAGCGATTGCAATCTATTAGTGCAGGAGGCGGATTATCCAATACAGGTATCTACAATACAACCTTATTATATTGTACATGATACTAATAACAATAATACCATCTATAGAACCTTATCCCCACTTTTTGCAAAAACGATCATAACATTATACTTGCCGTTCAGCGGTCCATTGAGAACCAAAAAGGCGGAGTTCAACATCTTTGAGGCGTATCTAAAAACACTCCTTTTAATCTACAAACAGCAAAAAAATTACATCAGTAAAATGATTATACACAAAAAAATAATAATCAAAAATATTGATGCAACAAATAAGTGGGAATCAATATATTTTATCTTGTTACTCGTGTGTAAATATTATACGATTTTATACTCGTGTTTTTGTTTGATTCCGTACGATCTTGTTGAGAGTAGGGGTTAACGTGTCTCCCCCACTTTTACAGCCAGTTGCTCTTTGGCTGTCGTAGGGAGTGGACTTGCGTCGCGTTTATGTAAATACGTTTTTACGTAAATAAAATTTACAAAATATTGTGTAATTTTGAATTTACTATAATTTTTTCTTGTTATTTGATATTCATCAAATTTTAATTCGTTTATTATTAATTAATTATGTTGTATAATGTGTTAATCGCTGTTTATTACTCAATAAATATATTTTAAAACATTTTGTTTTGTTGTTGACAATATTGTTTGAGCGACGCGGCGTGGTCAGCTGTCAATTTGTTTGACATTTCGAACAAAAAAACTAATGACAATAATTAATAATAGAAAGAGTTTCGATGTTTGAAAATTTGTTCTTTTTTCAAAAGAGTTGTTAGATTTTTTTTTGTTTGTTTTGTGGAATTTGAATTTCGTTCCAATTTTTGACACACAGCTGTGCGAATCGGCACAATATTGTTGATTTGAGTTTGTTTTGTGTTGTAATTTTTTTTTAAATATTTATTTAACAAAATTATTATTTTGTTTATTGTGTGTGGTGTTTAGATATAATAATTGTGGTTTTGTGCATTGTTGTGCTATTAGGGGGGTGAAGTTGTGGAGGCGAAGAGAGGAGTGCTAGGGGCAGGGGGGGCAATTGAGCCCCCGCAGGGAGGTGTGGGCCCTAAAGCCCCCCCACAGGACATGTCCCGACGAAAGCAAAGTAATCCCAAACCATTAAAACGTAAGTTTTATTCCAAATCTTTCAAAATATCATTAATAATTATTATTCTTTATCAGTCTGATAACGGTTCGATGATTTCGAAACCCGTCTTCTAAATGTCAAACACACAAGATATTATTATCGTCAAAATTCCAATAGATACTACTCATTCGTAACAACATCATATTATTTAACTTATTGTGAGTGTTAAATAGATTTAGGTAATAAAACTATTTATATAAGCTTTTATTTACTACTATTTCTACTACCTACTGTACCATCACGCCATACCCCACAAAATGGGTAGCCAGCAGACCATCTGCGTGCAATAAACATACAAGCCGTGACAACAAAAAATTAAGACATTCAGGATGGGTGGCAAACCTCATCATCACTGCTGAATTTAAGATGTAAAATGTCTTTATTTTTTCGAACATCTGCCTTTTACAGTATGACACTTGAAAACTTACGGAAAAGAGTGGGAGACCAATTCTTTGCAGGGTGCCTCACGGGTTTAATAAATAATTATGAAATAAAGAAAAAACTTTATTAATTTTTCTATATCTCTAAATTTTGAGGTAGGAACTGAAATAATTTTTGATATTTTTTTCTTCTCTATAATCTAAAAGTATTTGTGACAATATCACGTCTTTTGATGAGGAAGAGAGTTGTCCTCCTTTGAAAGAGGGAGTGTGAGCAAACGCGCTCGTCCCCTTTTGAAATTAAATACTTCTTTATGAATCGGCATTGATAGATTCTCCCAAATTGAGTACATAGTTTTACATAGTAAATCTTCTTAATCTTTTATTAGACCCAAATTTTTCTTCATACAGGAGGGTCGTCTTGCGATGTGGAGGCCCAGCTGTTGTCCTTCCATCGTTTAAGGGGGTCTTCCTGGTAGGCGTCGTCCCTCAGATAGTCCATGTAGAACAATACATATTTGGGTTTCTGATGTTATTCTTCCTCTAGCTAGACGTGTTCGTACAAAGATCTCCGCCGTTGACATAGTAAATCTAAATTTTTATAATTATTTACCATTCTATGAGATACAAAATGGTGTATATTTAACAAATTTGACAAAGTCACAGCGATATTTTTTTTACAAATATTTAAATAATAATAAAGTATTATATTTCACTCACCGATGGTTCCCATAGGAACATAGTTTTATGGATGTGTTTTAGTAAGTGATGTGAGAAGAGAAAATTCTCCAAAGAAATTTCTCGAGAACGAGAAATTTCTCCTCTGATGGAAGAGAAATTTCTCTCCATAATTTTCTTAGTGGTACTATGATCTTTCGCCCTGTACACTTCGCAGCCAACCTGATTAATCCAAAAATTTGTGGGGCTGATTAAGGCCCAAATCAGAGGTTATTTACACTTTTTTCCATGTACGTACCTACCTATCATTTTTTGTTTCCATAATTAATTCTAGCCATATTGGTGATAAATTGTCTCAACATTTGTAAATTGTTATTGATTGATTGAATAAAGTATTTATTATTATTATACTGTCAAATAAAAAATAAAAAAAAATTCTCCGAAAATTCTCTACTTCGAGAAATTTACCAAGAAATTTCTCGGTAAATTTCTCGAAAAATTATTTCTTGAGAATTCCACAACACTAGTTTTAGTAATGTTTTGATAGTGTTTTCTTTTTTTATTTACTTTTTGTATTATTTTGTAATATTGTAACAATTTCACTCACTTCAAAACACGACACCTTCTTAAAATATTGGACTTGGCACAAATCGTCTCACAAGTAGGGGATTCGATCCCGACCCTTTTTTCTAATCCCGGGATTTCGGGATTATCTATAGTTGATCCCGGGATCCCGGGACTAGTCCCGGGATTGTATTGGTAATGTAAAGTGGTAACAAAAAGTCAGTAGGCCATGTCAAAATCACTTTTTTTTACTTATCTGGCAATGAATTTAAGTTTTAAATCTGTAAAAAGTCGGTTAAACAAAATTGCACTTCAAACTTATTCTAAAATAAACATAGAAGGCACTTCTGTTTATGATTTATAAAAGTAACAGTTAAACTTTTTTTTATATTCTTAAATTGAAGAGATGTGACGTATTTGAAATTAAAGTACTTAAAACACAATTACAAAATACAAAGTACGTATTTTTATTTTGTATTTCAAATACGTTTTCGTAAAAAGTATTTTGCATTTTATTTGAAATACTTTTTTTGAGTATTTTGTATTTTACACAAAATACTTTTACAAAATATCTTTTTATTTGTTTGAAACAAAATTCTGCCATTAATTGATATGCGCGTATGCAAGCTTTTTTTTGTCAATTTGTTGAATTACGAATTCAACGTTTCCATTAGAGTACTCCATATTTGAGATATCATCATCATCATCATCGCCCTCAACGCTCCTCTCGGGAGCACAGGGCAGAAACCAGCCTCCTCCATTCAGAGCGTCTCTGTGCCAATTGCGTCACCTCTTCCCACGACATTCCTTGCGCTCTGATATCGTTGTCATAGGAACGGTGTATTGTGAAAGAGGGACGCCCGGGCCTACGGAACCCCTGCGGACGGAAGAACAGTGCTCTTTTTGGCCAACTATCATTGGGCATTCTCAAAACATGTCCCAAGCCAGGACCATCGTCTCTCTTGTATTACGGAGATTACAGGTCTATGCTGGGTGCGCCGGCGCACAGCATAATTTGTAACAGCACATAATAGCAACATTTGAGATATACACACATAATAATGATTGAACTAATTATACATGACGCCGTTGAATGACCCATGACCATTCCAAGGGCGCTGTGATTTCTTCTGAACTGCAGCGTTTTCAACTTTGTCTGCAGGCAATCTGTTCCAGGCAATTGACGCTGAGACTCTGGTTCTCCTTTCTGTAAATTTAGAGGTATTTGCAATATTGAACTCTACGAGTTTGTTCACGACCACGACATTAGAAGCTGAGCACAGTCTTTGACTCAAATTTTTGTCAGCGGAATAGGTCAGTGGGTGGTGTGCTACCTTGTGGACAGTGAGACACAGTTTAAACTCCACTCTGAGACTCTTAGCTAGCGTAGACTTCTTAGTAGTGAAGTGATGTGGCAGCTCTGATTCTCTCTGTAAATGATTCGGAGGCAACATTAAAAACCATCTGAAAACGATCGAGAAAGGTCTGGAGCAGTCCTGTATATAATATGATGTTACAGTAGTCCGTACGATTTCAGATTCGGAGTATCCATCCTGATTTATTCTGCAGTCCAATTTCAGGAATTCTCTAACTTGCTTGATACTCACTCCATTTATGATAATTTTCGCAGTCGCCTCATCTCTTCGAATGACCATACATTTTGTATTGTCTTATTTATTTTTTATGTTGTATTTTGATAGTTCTTCCTAAGACTTTATTCAACTCATCTTCATTTTCTGCAAGCAATGCTATATCGAATCATGTCAACCCTTCCTCCATTTATCTATACTCTTGTCCAGTTATTCATTTCTTCTATATATTCATCAATGGCTCGCTGTATATAATAGTTAAAGAGTGCTGGAAATATTGAATACCCCTGTCTTACACCTTGTTGGACTATTTGTAAAAGGTATTTTAAATAAGTATTTTAAAATACGTATTTTGTACTTAAATACCATTTTGAAAAAGTATTTAGTATTTTGTATTTGAAATACAAAAATTCAAAAGTATTTGTATTTTGTATTTAAATACTTTTTTGAAAGTATTTTGCACATCTCTGGTTTTAACCCAGAACAGTTTTAGTTTAGTGGGGCAATATATTCTATAATGTTGTTATTTATGTTTGTTTGTATGTACTATTTTGGAATATTTTTTTTAAAAAATCAACTTAGACTTATTTAGCTTAACCCATAACAAAAAAATACATTCTATTGGGATCAATGTTTAAACTCGTATTTTTAAATCAAATTGACCAGAGACTTTATGAATTATTTATTCGAATTAGGTCGATGAGTAATTTATTGTTGCTATTTTTTAAAATATCAAATAGCTCAAGCATTGTTAAAAGACTATTCCAACGCGATTTGCAGCTAAACAATAAATTAAGCTCTCTTCCATGTTCCTTTTCAATAAAGTTTTGAAGCATAGTATCATTCTTCAAAGATGCTCTTTTAAAAATAAGAACCACTACGAACTTTCTTTACGATTTCATTAATATTCCGGTCATTGGTCAAACTCACCATTACCGATTTTAATGACTAATCCTGAGTCCAGTTCTTCATTATCACCATCCAAATCATCAATAAAAGGCGAAAGCCGTTATATATAAATAAATAAATAAAATATCATCACTGATAGGTTCATTTGCAGGTATTTTTCTATACAATAAATCACAAACGGCTAAGTGAATACCGTGTGCAAAACAAACTAGGTGCTTTGCATTAACAACTTTTCCAACTGTAATTTGGACCATCAGTAACTATTGCCACAATATCGTATCTAGTGAGATATCGAACTCAGAATAGCGCTCTTTTAAGATACTAACACAAGCTTCGGCTGTCAGTGATTCATTGATGTGCTTGAGTACCAAATATTTGACTTATTGTATAATTGTATTAATCCCGAAAATCCCGGTATTTCTTAAATTTAATCCCGAAAATTTCGGGACTAAAATACGACCGGGATCCCGGGATTCGGGATCCCGGGATCGAATCCCCTACTCACAAGGGACGGGATACCGTAATCTTATAAATAACTAGCGGTCCGCACCGGCTTCGCACGGGTAGATAGGTATTTAAAATATAATTTAGTTTTAGTAAGGATCCCTATTTTTTTAAAATAGTCTATGTCACTCGGTGATAGTGTAGCTTCCCAATGCTCAATATGTAAAAGTTTCACGTCGTGTATAATATTAAAAAGTAGAGATCTGAATTTTTCGGTGTAATTTTTTCAGAGAAGCGGTGTTTTTTTCCTATTTTTTTTTGTTGGACAAAATGTGTTATTTTTAAAAAAATCGGCGTTTATTTTTCTAGTTAAATAGTGTTATTTCTAAGAAATGATGTTTTTTTTAGAAAGAAATATAAATTAAGAGAAATCAATACAAGATTTAAAATGGCAAGTTCTATTAGTTGCACTGTAAATGATAATATGCTTAATTAATTTTTATAACGAATGTTCAAAATTGTTTGAGAAATTACAAGCAAATGGAACAATGTCATCCTAAATCCTCGACAATCGGATTTATTTTTTAAAGAATAAAACAATAAATAAAATACAATTATTTTATTGATAATAAAATATCTTGTTAGACATATTTTGCGAAAATGTCATAAAGAGTCAACAAATTTCGGTGCAATTTTTCTAAAACGTTAAAATTCGCATTATTCGTGAAAGACGTGCGAAATTCGCAAATAAAATCGGGTTTATCACAAACGCGAAAAATTCAGGTCTTTATAAATAGGTAAATAAAAATAAAATAACGTGAATCCCATTATCAGCCGTCTGTGATTCCCTGATCTCCCCTACGTATTCAAAAAAAACCTAAAGTAAAACAATATTTTGTACATATATATAAATAAATAGAATAAATTAATAAATATGATTCAAAGGTGGGTGTTTGAATGTTGGAACGAAATGTCAAACATGCATGTTTTCGTTGTTGGTTACTGGTTAGTGATGTCCACTACTGTCCATGGCTGAGATGTTATTCATGTTATGTGTCATGTTGTGTCAAATGACTCGATGATCTGGCAACACAGGCCGTCTTCCAATCTCCTTACAAATATAATACCTACATACATATTATTAGTATTTGCTGTCCTACCGGTTGCCAGCTTACGTAGTATTTACTGTACCTAAAATCAAAATTAAGTGGTAAATACCTACATTTTTTTTGCATTCAATACACTAGACGTCCAGTTAAAATGTTTTAATTAATGTTGTTTAAATATTTGATTTAATAGTTTCGTCGAGTCCCCGGTAAAAAAGAGGTCTCATCGGAACGGTGTACTGTGAAAGATATACGTTCGGGCCGTCGGAACCCTTGTGGATGTAAGAACAGTGCTCTTTTTGGTAAGGAGTCTATTTCTATTATACAGTCTATTTTATTGGAAATTGACAAAACATGACCCTATCAAGTTGGTTCCTGGCAGGGCTTAAAAATATATACAAACAAAATATTATATTTATTATACTAAAGATATTTCGCTGCGTGATAGAGTGAAGAATGAGGATATTAGAAGAATGAGCAGATGCAAGAAGAGTGTTGTGGACAGAATGAGCGTGAATAAGCTATGGTAGTTTGGGCATGTTGAACGATTTTTTTTATTTTATTTATTTATTTTCAACATCTCCCGTAGGTCCTTTACAGGACACTTGGGTTCATCAACATTACAATAATATAACAAGAAGGAAAACATTAATACAACAGAAAGGGCGTAACAGACACCATAGACAATTAAAAATATTAAAAAGTCAAGACACAATAAAATAATTATAGACACATATTTTTTTTTCTTCAGTAGGTACTAAAAGGATGTAAAGGGTCCCTTTAGCACCATGTCAAAGTGTAAAAAATATTTCATTAAAGTTAATAACAAATCCACATCAAAAACAAATTATGAAAACAATGAACGAGGTAAGAATGACAAAGAGGATATACTTGTCTGAAAGAAAGGGTGTGAGGAAGCGTGGGCGTCCGAGAACCACGTGGCTTGATCACGTGGATCAAATTCTCAAAGACGGCCGTGTGTTGAGTAAGAGGAACCGACGTGCGTGTATGAAAAACTGTATGAATGTGGAGGTAGCGAAGGAATGTGTAAAGATACCGTTTGGAGTTCTGTTCTCTCTGCCTACCCCACTTGGGACACGGCGTGAGGGTATAGTATAGTATTTGGCTCCTTTGACTAAGAAGTCTGTTAGTTTCTGAGGTAAAAGATATCATCTAGGGTCAGTCTCAAAACGCGGTTCTAAAATATAATAACACAATATTATAATATATTGTAATAATGTAAGGAGTATCTGATTGTGTTGGAAGTGATGGCGATCCTTTAGTTGGTACGGTGACTATCTATCTTCTCAGAGAACTGGTTCTCTACTGATACCACCAGCGATTGTCTGATGCACTCAGCCATAATCAGTACCCACATACTCATTTCATCATTGCAACAGTGCTGGTTCTAGAACACTCACTGATCATGTTCAAGTTAAGGTATATTTTTTTAAAATCATCTGTGTATTAAAAATTACGTACATTGTCGTCACGAGCGTTGAAGAAGGGTATGAGTTTGTTGAAGTTGCTTGCAGCAAATGTGTTAGAAACAGTGGGTTAAAAATCACCCTCAAGACTACGGTCACTTGAATATTTTTTTTTTTTTTTTTTTTTTTTTTTTTTTTTTTTTTTTTTTTTTTTTTTTTTTTTTTTAAAAAGATATAACTCAGTTACAGAACTTATAATAATAATAATTTTATTTACCAAAAAAAATATTTACAGAACAGAGTATAATATGCAGTTGGTTTTGAATTATTGTTTATCTTTGTTTATTTTATTTGATTTGTTTGCGATTGCATTTTATCTTTCTGAGAGGAGCATCGAAGTTGCAAAAAATATTTCTAAGCGGCGGTTTTGGCCGGCCAGCCCTTCAGGTTGGCCATTGGGGCCCGCCTGTGAGGACAAAAGTTTTGCTTAGAAGTGCGGATAGCTAGAAGTCCCCCGAAGAACTAACGATACTGCATATTCCCATTTCTTCCCTTCCCTTTTTGCACCATTTTTTTTTGGTGTGTGGCCGCTAAATCTAGAGTGCTCCCTCGGGGCAGCATTTCTCGCTTTAATGCGACATTAAATCCTGTTTATGCATGTGTGTGTCGTTATGGAGATACATATCTCCAGGTACGGCACGAGGTATGTGGCGGGCGCTGCCCTTAAAATAAAAAAAGTCCCCCGAAGATGCCACGATGGAACAGATAGACAAAGGTTTGTTTGAAATAGCTATAGATACGTCTATTAGGTAATAGGGAAATCATACTTCCTATCAAAATATCATCTCCAACTACACTTTTGTGCCTATTTTTCTCTCTTGTTTATTTATATCTTTAACGAATATTTACGTATAAAAACGTTTTTATCCCTTGAATCGTTCATTTTGAATTAAATACTATTCGGTACTGCAATCATATAGCTGTCGTTGATAAGGGGTCTCGTATGCCGACCCTGGGGTACTCCACTTGGTTGCTCTGCCCAGCCAGCACTGAGCTGATATCCTAATGGACCACGATTTGTTACCCACTGATAACTTGTAGTTAATGTGCTGATAATCGACATTATTATTATATTACTAGCTTTATATCCGACCTCACTCAGGGAATAAATATAAAATTTACAAAGTACACATAATTATCAGTGATCAGTATCTGTGTCTATACATGTTATGTTATGTTAGATTAGTGGCAGAAAAGTGCGGCTCTCGAGCCACATATTTATTTATTAATAAAGTGTACGGCTAAATAGCCTTTACAGTACAATAACTTAAAAAAAAACATACTTGAAACAAACACAATCAACATATGAGAGACAATGAATACAACAACATGACAATAGAAGCTACTGGATATTCTCAACGGAAAGCATGTACCTTTGAATAAACCCTGGTTCTTCAGCCATTTAAATGCGGCTATGGCACAAAATAATATCCACAAGAAGAAATTGATAATTTTTTCTCAAGCATGACTTTTTTAAAGTGTGAGCATCTAAAGTCGAGCTTAAAATTAGAAACAACTACAAAGAAACCTGGGGCCGTAGACAAACCGTACTTAGCGATAGTGTTTGTCTAGGGGGTCAGATGTATTCAATCTTTGCTAGGACATTACTTGCAACAAGTGTTTGTCAGTCACTGTCATGATTTAAATTAATTTAAACCTTATTTTTAATTATTTATTTTTTGATTGATTGGCATAGTGTTGTTCCGAATGAAGGGGGTTTATGTTAACCCTGTGCTCTTAAGAGGAGCGTCAAGGCAAAACAAATGCATCTAAAGCGGATATATAAATATTTAAATATACATATGTGTGAGCGGATTGAAATATTTATTAGATGTTGTAATACAGAACTATGCGTATGTATGTATCTGTATACATATTATTATTGTGCCTATATTGTTATCATTTGTGTGATATGACATCCTACACATAACATAGTCGAGCATACATTGGAAACTTTTTTTTCGAATAACTTAGTTTTCATACATGTACCTAAAATGGACAATGCTCACAGATCTAGCTAGTCCCAAACTAATATATTAATTTTGAATTTATTATATTATCATAAAATTAAATAATTTTTTAAACACTGTAATTTTCAAATTAAATTTATTTACCTCCAAAATAATTTATAGTCCTCCTGATGATGCCAAGCAGAAACCTTGACGGAAATGTTTGGGGTAAATAAATTGAATTTTGAAATTATAGTCTTTAATTTTTTTTTTTAATTATACCTATGTCAATAATGAATTTCCAAAAACACAAAAACATTAGATTTATTATACCTATAACTCTATCTTGTATTATGGGTTCTAACGCGACGATACACCCATATACAATACTCGTAACACACGTACCTAACACGTAGAACCCAAATATTTTGAAAAAGGTCATTTTTCACCTTTTCCTGGCCGGGAATCGAACCCGAAACCTCGTGACTTAAAGGCAAGAGCTCTACCCCTCGCGCCACTCCGGCTTTCTAAAACAATTTATTTTAATTTCATTCATAATCTAAAAATTAATTTAATTTCAGGTGTTACGATAAACAGAAGAATTAATAGAATGTGTAATAATCTGTCTTGCAATATCAGAAACTCCACTACGCTACACGTTTTTAAAAATAATCTAAAATCCATAGATTTATCCTTAATTGTTCCTCCCTGTGCCTTAATCCTAAATTCTGTAGTATTCATTACAGGAAACATGACACATATAATGTTCTACTTAGGACTAAGAATGTAATTATGTAGTTATAATTTAGTTTAGTATTAACTGTTTACATTTAGTAGGTATTAATTACACATTGTCAACATAATATCACACATTATTTTGGTTAGCTGGAAGATATTACCTCCAGCCAATAAACTCGCCAATTGCTCATCTTTTTTGTTGACCAATAAAGTGTTATTATTATTATTAAGAATAAATGTAAATCTTAAATTTTAACCATAAGGTAACCGATCAAAAAAATATTAGCTTGACATTCATATGGGGATATGACAACCCCAAAATTATAACACATATTCTCACATTCTAAATTCAAAAAGTCACACGAATAATAAATGATAATATGTACCTAACTATCGTTCTCAAATGTCATTTGGTTTGACAATTGAACGCGGCGCGTGTTTCGCATTATGCGTTATATTGTTAAACTCTGACACACGATTGTAAATTTTAAATTGTATGAAAGGGGGGTTGAGTCGACCCCAATAAGGGTGAGAAATCACTATATTCGACTTTACAGTATCATAACCTAACAACCAGAAATATCTTATATTCGAGAAATCACAATTTTTGTAATTATGGTATATTTAAATTAAGATTTAAAAACACAACAGAAAGCGAAATATACTACCAAATAATCGCACTGACATAGGTACTTCAAGACATACCTACATTGTCTTTGTTCCGTTCAATATTTAAACAATTCAAAATATTTATTTATGGAATTAAAAACATGTCTATTATTTTTTTCCCATCATCATCATCGCCCTCAACGCTCCTCTCGGGAGCACAGGGCAGAAACCAGCCTCCTCCATTCAGAGCGTCTCTGTGCCAATTGCGTCACCTCTTCCCACGACATTCCTTGCGCTCTGATATCGTTGTCATAGGAACGGTGTATTGTGAAAGAGGGACGCCCGGGCCTACGGAACCCCTGCGGACGGAAGAACAGTGCTCTTTTTGGCCAACTATCATTGGGCATTCTCAAAACATGTCCCAGCCAGGACCATCGTCTCTCTTGTATTACGGAGATTACAGGTCTCTGCTGGGTGCGCCGGCGCTCAGCATCATTTGTAACATGTTCATACCATCTGACATCCAAAATCCTTCTAAGACACTTGTTTTTTCCCATAGCCAAAACATAATATGACGTGGATGTAATGTCCTAAAATTGATTTGAATTGTTGAGGTGCTTTGGCACGTAAACGACACTTTAATGTTGTCCAATAATAATAATAATAAGTTGAAATTTAACTACTACTATACCATCACGGCATATCTCACAAGTGGGTAGCCAGCAGAGTAACTGCATGTAATAAACATGCAAGCTGTCCATGCAAAAAAAAAAACAGTTTCAGAATGGGTGGCAAACCTCATTGCTGAATTTAAGGTCTGAAATGTTTTTATTATTTTTTCGAACACCTGCCTTTTACAGTATGACACTCGAAAACTTACGGAAAAGAGTGTTTGACCAATCCTTTCCCGTGAACATAAAAATAATAAAATAAACTTTATTGCACAATACCTACATATTTACAAAGTTATAAAATAATGTGATACAAATAAATGATATTGTACAATGGGCGAGTTTATCGCAGAAGCAATTTCTTCCAACTAACCTATACACTAATAATGATAGTAAATTGTGTTATGCACGTGTCTATGGTAATCTTGGATTTAATAATAATTTTGTACAAGTAGATATGCATATAATTATAATAAGAATATAATATACATATACATTATGTATATAAAATAATGAATTATTGCTAAGTGATAACAACGAAATAAAAGTATAAAAATAACTTTGTATTAGTGTTTTATAAAAAAATAATAATAATAGAAATACTAGATCAAATACCCGGATTCGCTAAGATAATATTGTATCCCTCTCCTTTGTTATCTTTCTCTGTTTTGTTTATCTTACTTACCTACTGCTAGCCCTCTTCTCTCCACTGCTGGATATAGGCCTCTTCAAAACTTTTCCACACTTTCCTTTCTCGAGCAACACGATACTATTGTTTCCCCATCATCTGGACAATATCGTCAACCCATCTTTTTTGGAGTCTTCCTACGCTTCTTTTGTCCTCCCACGGTCTTCATTCAAGAATTCTGGAAGTCCATCTGCCATCCTCTCGTCTTACCACATGACCAGCCCATTGCCATTTCAGCTTGGAGACTTTATCAACAACGTCAGCAACTTTTGCCTTTTGTCGGATGGTTTCATTTCTTATTTTGTCTTTCAAGCTGGAACCTAGCATTTATCTCTCCATGGCACGCTGCACACACCTCAGTTTTCGTTTACTCGCAAGTTTATCTTAATTAATTTTAAATATATATACTATACTACTATACAGTCACGGCATATGTCACAAGTGGGGTAGCCAGCAGACCAGCTGCATTTAATTAACATGCAAACTATCCTTTGTGTCATCAAGATATTCTTTGGTTTCCCTCTTGATAGATGTCGAGGGAGATTTATTAACGTGACTTTGTTAACGGTGTGTTTCGGTGGTCTTCGCCTTATGTGCCCATACTATCATAGTCGCCTCTCTTCTAGCTTGCTATATATTTAAATGTTCACATATAGTATTAATTACACACATTGTCAACAAATTATCACACATTATTTTGGTAAGCTGGAAGATATTGCCTCCAGGCAATAAGCACGCCAATTCCTCATGATTTTTGTGATCAAGAAAGTGTTATTATTATTATTTTCAAAATGTCACTATCTGTTACTCAGGATTTTCTCCCGGTATTCCAAATAACACGGGCACATGTGCCAAGGGTAACCTATTTCTGTGTCAGTGTCATCCATTTTTGTGTCAGTTCGTTAAGTTTCGTCTATTTGTACAAAATTGACTTACTATTCTAGCATTGCCTATAGAGTGTAGAGTGATATACGTTTATTATTATTTTGCAATCATACAAACATATTGAAATATAATTATGTTTGAGATTACAATAATAGCATGTTATTACCTATATCTCGTATCTGGCGTATCCACACTAAGAGCCCAGATTAAAGTGGCCGATAACACACCAGTAATAAAATCAATCTGACTTCAAGTGAAGATACAATACTATTTCAAATTCCTACATAAAAATAGCAACGCTTCAAACATTGTTATTACTAAATGTGTTACTACAATCCATTTGATTTGTCTGCAACGAGCTTGGATTTTCTACTCCATTCCTCCCTATTTTCAGCTGGTCTCTTTAGTTCTACGTATGTGCCACAGTTCATGTCCTTCTTCAGTTGGTCCATTATAATATATTAATACAATCCATTGGATTTGTCTGCTACGAGTTTAGATTTTCTTCTACATTCCACCCTATTTTCAGCTGGTCTCTTTAGTTCTACGTATGTGCCACAGTTCATGTCCTTCTTCAGTTGGTCCATTATAATATATTAATACAATCCATTGGATTTGTCTGCAACGAGTTTGGATTTTCTACTCCATTCCTCCCTATTTTCAGTATGAGTCTCTTATTGGGCAACCGAAGAAGTCATGGTCCAGGGATTCCACATCTTGAGCTCGCACTCGCAAAATGGGGACGAAGTCAAATAATATAACAATATAATGTGGTCTTATTAAATTATAGTTATCGTAGGTAGGCATGTTATATACTGTGAATTCGATTGCATTTTGATTATGTAAATTAGTTGTGAATGAAATTTTATGTCTCTCATGTGCATTCGTCTAATCGCATTAAAGTCAAACGAAAGATATTTTGGTAATTCAAGTACCTACCCAAGTACTTTTTTAAGCGGGTTAACAATCTAACGTTTTATTGATATTTGTTGTTGATGACATCTATTTGATATTTTTTCTTCATCATCGATTTAATTTCCTGCACCAATCTATTATCTATCCTCTAACAAGTTTTTATTTCTCTCTATAATATTACTACTGATCTATACACAAATGTTTTTCTGATCTCTATAGTCTATTGGTGTGTTGTATCTAATCTGTTTATTATGATGTCTAAATTTGTTTTTTGCACATATATTACTGATTGTACTGTCAGCCTCGACACACACTTTAGCCTAGTGAGGTAGCAAAGTGGAATTAGTTTTATTGCCCTAGAATATTTGAATTTTATATGCTTATTTGAGGAAATAAACGAATTATGTCATGATGATTGATAAATTAGAAACGCACCAATTGATGGAGGAACTCTCGAGAGCGCAGGAGAAAGAATAAGCCCTCAGGGCGACTTTATGCCAACCATGCCACTTTGTTCCACGATATTCTCAATCTTCTGATATTGTTATTAATATTACTCAAAATACTCTAATGGGATCCTAACAACTTTCGGCCAATGCGATCCCAGAGACAATTAAATATTTACTTTACTTTGTGTGGAATATGTCTGTGTAATATCTAGGTATATTCTGGGCAATCTTGTTATAGGTAGGTACAATCTAATTGCCTTTGCTATTGGTGATTCTGCAAGAGTATTGGTTCTGCTTGTTCTGCTTGCTTCTGATGGGTAGCAAACATCAAATTTAAGGTGTAGAATGTCTTTATTTTTTCGGACACCTACCTTTTACAGGATACTCGTTAACTTACGGAAAAGAGTGACAAACCACTTCTTCACTGGGTGCAAATATCTGCAAATATATAACAATCCCTTATAAGAATTTGCAGTACTTTCTGAGGTAGTTCAAAGTACCTAATTAATCACCTATAAGTACTCGATAAACTTTTTTAAAGCGATTTGTCTGAATGTACATTGAGTTTGTATCTAAGTATAATAATATATTATTACTGAACCGAGCCATCATTGGTCGAGTTTAAACAATCGATCGATCAACAGAACACGAATTCAAAATAATGGATCGTGTGCTTTTGTTTTTTAATCGTCTTTTGTTGTTTATTTTTTTTATTCCTTTAACTAGCTTTCAATCCGGCTTCGCTAATGAAATAAAAATTAAACTGTTAAAAAAATCTGTACATGTTGTAGATATGCAGCGAACGAGTATTTTATGTCAGAATTTGTAAAAAAAATATACCTATTAAATTGACAATATTTCAACAAAACATTGGGTTAGTTAGAATAGATCGCGCCTTTGCGATAATCTCGCCTTCTGTATATTGATTGTATCTAACTTTTATCTTTTATGTAATTATTTGTTATCTATATATACAGTAAAGAATGAATAAATCGGCAGCTATTTTTCCTCTTTCTTGTCTAATACAGATATCTATAGAGGACATAAAAACAAAACTGCACACATATTAACAAACAGATTTAAAAAATATTAGAAGATACAAAAATATGTTAGAGTTGTGTTTGAATCAACGTTTTCGTGTTAACGACAACCTTACAATATACCTACAATGTTCCGTGTCAAAAGCATCCTGAGACAATATACTAAAGATGTTTAACGATTGGGTAAATGTTTTGATCCTTGCGTCAAAGTGTCTCTGATTTAGTTGTATTAGATTCGCTGATTCGTGTCAAATTATAATATTGAATTTTGTATCGTGTCTGCCACTGTCATTCTGTTCTTATAGGCATTTACGTTACAAAACTTACAATGCGTAACTACAATTTATTAGAAAACGATACATTGCTTTCTGACGTCACCCTCAGAACTACTTCCAAAAGCTTTGGACACCTCATTTCAGGAATTTGTCATAGTGAATTCGGCTTAACACACTAAGTATTTCAGAAGTAATTTTCTACTTCAATATATTTTTTGCTTTGGAAGTTTTATTTATTTTTTTTAAAATTCGGAATAAGTGAACTTTAAGCTATTAACGCAAATTAATTATTACATTTTTTATTCCGCGCGTTTCTGAAAAATGAAAGTTTCAAAATTTCGGTAAAATTTTAATTAATTAATTAATTTATTATATACTAGCTGACCCAGCGAACTTCGTACCGCCAGAAAATCAATGTATGATTAATATTTTTAATCTCTTTACAAACTCCCGTAACTGTCCAAGTGTGTCATCGTATAGTGTAAAAAAATAAAATTCATTTATGTTGATCAATTATACTCAGATTTGTTTATTAATTATCTGCTGTACGTAATAAAATTATGTAGGTACTAATTTATTTTTTTAGGTAGATACCCATTCATTTTAAATTTATGAAAATACTTTCTATATTTTTTCAAAATTTAAATTTCAGAACCACAGATGTTAAATTGTATGGATAACGATTCTACTTTGAAAATGTATACAAAAATTATTCTAGAAATAGGCCAATCTATAAAAAAATTCATCGTCGATTTTGTATAATTCTCCATATTATTAATTTTATTGAAATTAAAAATGTACATATGGCGTAAATAATTTTCTTCGTAACTTTTATTCCCGTGAATTTGTGAGATATTTTAATAGCTAATCGGCTATTCGGGGCGGAGAAAAATCGAACAAATCAGAAATCATTCAAATCGGTACAACCATTCTTTAGTTATACATGGTGTAACTAACCCGACTTTCTTTGATATATATTATATAGATAACCAACAATGAGTGACATGGCAGTTGTCACCTTTGCGTCACTCAAAAGTTAACAACACACAAAACAGTTTCACAATTCATATAAACAAACAATTATCAAACAAAACATTTAATTGTTAACTATATTAAAACAATTACAAATATTGAATACACTTTTTAAAAAATTAAAACATTGTTAGTTACGTTCGTTTGTGATTAGAGCGTCAGTCTCCACTTAGTGAGTTCAGTTCATATTGGATACCTATAGATAATATGTAGACTGTTTAAGCAGGTAGTAGTAGTGCCTCTGTTTTTAACAGATGATCCAAAGATAAGACGTCTACAAGAATACAAACACGACCAACAACCAACTGACAAAACACACTACAACACAATGATAATATAACATAATAATATGTAGGTGTGCCTAATAGAAATAGGTAGAGCACTAAATACTTAAATAGTCTTTGGGGTTCCCAAATAAGTGCCTCCCATTTTTTTGTAAGTTTTCGAGTGTCCTGTAAAAGGCAGGTGTTTGAAAAATAACTATAATTTATGTGTAACTTTTGAAATGTAATATGGGTTAGTTGGAAGATATCGCGCTTCTGCGATAAACTCGCCCATTGCACAAAATTTATTCGTGTAGTTCAAATTAAAATGTTGATTTTTTGTGCAATTAAGTTTTTTATTATTATCTCATATCTCATTTATTAACAAAAAAATATTAGATTCTACATTTTGAACACAATATAAGATTAACAATAAAATTTAATTAGATTAAATAATAAAATAAATAAAATTAAATATTAAATAATAAAAACCATAAAATATTAAAATAAATTTATATTCAAAATGTAGAACCCCAACATTATTCGAGTTGATTCTTCTATGATGTTCTATGAAATAGTACAATCATGGGAGATCACTTACAGAATAGATACAGAGCAGATTATTATTATTAATATTGTATATATATAGGGCTCTTATTTAAGTGATCATCAAAAATATACCAAAATCGTCACCAAATAATTCAATATCAACGCCAAAATAGTAGATTGATCATCAAATCGTGATCCTCAAATATTTCTAAATTGAACCCTAAAAAATAAAATATTGTCACCAAATAATTCAATATGATCGCCAAAATAGTAGATTGATCATCAAATCGTGATCCTCAAATATTTCTAAATTGAATCCAAAACAATGAAACATTCGCCGGCAAAAATAAAATCTGATTTTAATATAAATTTCCTACAGTTTTGTACATATAACTTTTTCTATGGAAAAAAATACTCGACATCGGGTAGGTACGTGGCCAATTTATATTCGAACTAGATTTTAATTTTGCCGGCAAAAATAAAATCTAGTTCGAATATAAATTTATTTTCATAATTCACTCGATTGCGGGTGCATTGCCGTAAAATGAAATAAGAAGAAGAAGAATATAAATTTACTTAAGTTTCGTACATATTACTTTTTTATGGGAAAAAAATACTCGACAACGGGTGGGGCCGAAAGAAAAAAGTTTTTTTTCCAAAAACTTGACCAAAAAATAATTCTACTAAAATATTCAAACATTATTATTGTAGTCGTGGATAGTTAAATAATAAAAAGGGTCATGTCATTTTTAAGCATTCTTAAAAAATCACGATAGTGAAGAAAGAGTCTTTTTAATGAATTTACTTAAATATTATGAACGATTTTTGTTATTATTATTACAACTTATAATGAAAAGATTTGGCGATCAATCTACTATTTTGGCAATCAATCTATTTATTTTATGGTCAAATGTATTTTTTGGTGGTCATACCGAAATATTTTGATGATCGGAATATGAAATATTTGGTGTTATTGTTTTGGTGTTAATTTTACTTTTTTGATTATCGTTTTATTTTTCTGATGGTCGGTGACTAGGATCAAAAAGATTATTTGATGATCATTTATATAATACCGTATATATAGTGAGTTACAATCCATTGGATTGGTCTGCAACGAGTTTAGATTTTCTTCTCCATTCCTCCCTATTTTTCTGCTAGTCTCTTTAGTTCTACTACGTATGTGCCACAGTTCATGTCCTTCTTCAGTTGGTCCATATAAGCGTCTCTTGTTCGGCCTCTACTGTTTCTGCCTGCATCTTGTCCTGCCTGATGCTGATAAGGAAGCCTGGGTGCCTGATGTTGTGGCCAATCCAGTTAGCTCTTTATTGGCTGATTCTTTTTAGGAGTTGCCTCCTTTCGCCTACCCTGTGATAGAACATGTTAGCACACCTTTATAATTAGTGCCATAGAATCTTGTTTATGGTAATCATTGTCTATAAAAACCATTGTAACCTTACCATTGCTCTCTCTGTCATTTCTCACCTGGTTCTGTGAAATAAACTTGTCCTCTTCGGCTCTACGTGTTTTTAATAAAACCCTGGATCACATTTCCCAGGATAAAAGCTGGCCTATTCAACACCCTGTTTGAATGTGTGTTTTGAGAATGCCTAATGATAGTTGGCCAAAAAGAGCACTGTTTTTCCGTCCGCAGGGGTTCCGTCGGCCCGGGCGTCCCTCTTTCACAATACACCGTTCCTATGACAACGATATCAGAGCGCAAGGAATGTCGTGGAAAGAGGTGACGCAATTGGCACAGAGACGCTCTGAATGGAGGAGGCTGGTTTCTGCCCTGTGCTCCCGAGAGGAGCGTTGAGGGCGATGATGATGATGATGATGATTCAACACCCTGTTTAATACCTCCTCCAATGGATCTTCAGCATGCGTCTGTAGCACCACATCTCAAAGGCCGCCAGCCTATTGTTGTAAAAAAAATGTGTGTATTTATCCCAATAAACATATTTGAATGATTAGAATATGAATATCAGACGTTCGTACATAGACATATAAAACTGTATAGATATTACACATGTAGGTTGTCCATCTATTAACATGTAAATGTATTTTATGAATACTAAATTCTAGATGAAACATACAATATACCCAATAAACTCGTGCCATCAGACAAAACTTGTAGTTTTAAAAGCTTTGGATGAGTCGAGTAGATATTAGGGGGCTTCATTTCCCAAAATAAATATTATAATATGTTCGTTTATGTGTATGCATATTTTTATTTATTTACTAGCTTTGAACTGGACTAAGAAATAAATAAAAAAATGCCAATTTAATGCAAATTGAAATTAAAATTTGAGTGTTGTGATAGAAAGAAAACTGTCCATACAAATTTGACAACTTGACAATCTTCAGTATCAGCAGAGCAGTTACATTTGACACGATCTAAATGCGATCTTAATCTTGTCTATACAAATATGATAGCTTGACAAACTTCAGTATCAGCAGAGTTATTTTGACACATTCTAAATACGATCTTAATCTTGTCTATACAAATTTGATAACTTGACAAACTTCAGTATCAGCAGAGCAGTTACTTTTGACACGATCTAAATTGACTTTACTTTTGCCTGACGATGAGAGAGGAAGTTCTTGAAAGCCGGCTCGCAAAAATGAATAAAGTCAATAGTGGAATAACTATAAATCGTGTTTCATTTTAAAAATTAATATGAACTTCCACCAAGGTCGATAAATTAAACTTTATCTAAATATGATCTTAATTTTGTCTTGATTTTAACCCACGGTACGCGAACTGACAATAGTCAAAAATACTTGCATACTAATCCCGCTGTAGTGATGTGAGAAGAGAAAATTCTCCAGAGAAATTTCTCGAGAACGAGAAATTTCTCCGAGAATTTCTCCTCTGATGGAAGAGAAATTTCTCTCCATAATTTTTCTTAGTAGTATTATGACCTTTCGCCCAATACACTTCGCAGCCAACCTTATTGATCCAAAAATTTGTGGGGCTGATTAAGGCCCAAATCAGAGGTTATTAACACTTTTTTCCATGTACGTACCTGCAATTTTTTTTAAACTTAAATATGGGTATGTGGGGTGTCAAACATCAAGATTTTTCATCAGTTACTAGCACTTTTTCTATGTAGGTACCTAACATTTTTTTGTTTCCATAATTAGTTGTAGCCATATTGGTGATAAATTGTCTCAACATTTGTACATTGTTATTGATTGATTGAATGAAGTATTTATTATTATTATACTGTTAAATAAAAAATAAAAAAATTCTCGGAAAATTCTCTTCTTCGAGAAATTTCTCGGTAAATTTCTCGAAAAATTATTTCTTGAGAATTCCACAACACTATCCCGCTGTAGCTAAAGATAGTGGTTTTGATTTACATGAGTATTATGATTATAGTCACTTCTCGTATCGTAGATGTTTTATGTAGATCAAGAAAAGATTAAGATCGTATTAAGATTGTGTGAAGTTTCACAAAACTGTGTTATCAATTGGCGTCACGTCTCCTTTCCACTTATCCCGTAAGGAATGTAGGTAGCGTAAGGAGATTTAATTTAAAATATAACGAATTGATTTATATAAAAAAACAAATGGTTTAAGTTTTGCTCCTTTTTTAAATTATTAAGTAGGCCAGTTTCGACTAATAAAGTCATTGTTAAACTAATAAAAAAAAGGAATATGTATAACTTAAACCTTTTGTCAATCAATAATGTTTTGAATTATTGCATCCAACGATCCAAAGTTATAAAAATCGTATGACTATCGATCGGTGGGCCGATAGCTTCAGAAGAAATAAAAAAGGACAAAGTATCTGAAATATTGTGTTACGAAAGACTTTTCGAGCAGAGGTCCAATGGACAATGTGGATCTTTGGAGGTAGGTATTATCATGGCGTAATGGGCAGCATCTAGGCGCAACTAGGACAAGAGAAACAAGATATTATGTATGTATATGTGTAATTGTCGCCATTGATTTAACGTGTTGATAATATTCAATGGTAGTGGTAGGTGTTGGTAGGGCAGTGCTATCCACTATGGAATGTGTCTGAGATATGTAAATATATAAATATTTTATATAATATCACTGTCCAAGTGCAATAGTGTAGGATATAAAAATTACCTGTATTGAAAAAAATTCTTGTTGGAGTATTGAGTTGATAATAATCAACCATACTAATAAATATGGATGTTGGGTTATGTTATGAATTTTTTGACACAATTGGATGGCGGGAACTGGATTTTACTTACTTGAAGTGTAGATGTTAATCATATTTCAATTGTAAGAAATCGTATAAAAACTTGATTTCAATAGTGGAAAAATATTGAATTGATCTATATATACCTACAACTTTCAAAAATTTCAAATCATGTGATAAGAATAACCTAGAGGAATTGGGAATGTTACCTAGGTTTAAAGAGTACTCTTAACCAGACCTTGAGTCGATTCATAAACGTCGAAACTCTGTATCATGCACTCCTAAAGGAAGTTCACATATGTATGTGTATCATATACAACATACCTACCTAGTTAATACTTATTCAAATAGGTTGACTATCGGTGAGTGTGATCAGTTGGAGTGATTAATCTAGAGTGGTTCAAAATATGATTGATGTTGGGCTTGTTGGAAGAGATCGCGCCTCTACAATAAACTCGCCCTCTGTTTTGATAATAATATTTTATTCTAATGCATTTTTCTATAAAATTGTATTATTGTTATCAATGTGCAGGAAAGAATGAATAAATAAATAAATAAATAAATAAATATTCTATATTTTCAAGTGTAACTTTGTGGAAATACATTATAAAAGATAATATTTAAATTAAAACACTGTTTAATTCTAAAAATAAACGTTACAACTATACAATTAACGATTTCGGTGCACGTACGTCTACCTCATTGACGAGATGTTCAAGACCGCAAGAAGACAGTAATAAAATAATATGCAAATTTGTAGATTGTAAGATATTGCACTGAGGTAGCGATATTAATACGTTTTATTATTATTATTATTAATATGACATATTGATGATGGCACTTAGCCATGAGGACACATAATCTGATTAAACATTAACAACCCCATACAATCATACAATATAAAGATACACACAGACAAATACACAAACATGTTGTATTATATATTTTTAAAGAATTTAGAAGTCGTGGAGCACCCAGCAAGGAGTTGGTCCTCCACTCTTTTCCGTAAGTTTACGAGTGTCATAAGTGAAAGGCGGGTGTTCGTAAAAATAATCATTTTTTTCATTATTTTATATCATTTTTAGACTAAGGTTCTTTTTATTTTGCATCTTAAATTCAGCGATGAGGCATATATGCCACCTATTCTGAATGTCTTATAGCTATTTTTATTGGTAGGGAAAGAACGATCAGCATGTTTATTACATGCACACGGTCTTTTGGTTACCCCACTTCTGGAGTATGCCGTGATGGTATTCTACAGTCGGGCCAGTATACCAATGCACTTCAGGTATGATGGTCTTTTTCTCTCATAGGCAGGTATCAGCAACCAAAGGGATTGTTATAGAATATTTTATTTTCTATATTATTATCTTATCCTTGTACCCGTAAACCTATGAAAATACGCACTGCGCACCTTACGGGGTAGACCAAGGACCACACACCCTTTTCGCTTGTTGTTTCTGTCACATTAATGTAAGAGTTCCTGTTTGGATATTTTGTGGCTAAACAATATTACATAGGTAATAAAGTTATCAGGTATGCGTATTAGTACAGTAGGTGAGTTAAAAAGGATATCAAATAATTGGAAGTAGGCATTTACGTACAAAGAATAGTTATAATAGCTACGTCATTACACTCTATTAGTCATCATTGAAAGGCTATGTTGCACGTCACAACACAACACCGCCATTTTTAACTAACATAATTCTGGAATTAATGCAAAATGCCATAAATCATATATCTCAGGAAGATTGGTGCAACGTAGTTAGGAAAACGAGAGATATCATTTTGAAGGACTGGAAGTATGAAGCATACATTGAAAATGTTTTGGAAAATAATTTGATTATTAATTTGAACTCCGACAGTAGTGATGACGATTGCAGCGTGTAATGACATTTTACAATAAATATAAAAACGAACTAAAAGTGAATAATGCATGTATAGGTATTTAATATGTATAATTTTTTTATTTATCTGTTAAAGAAATTTTATATTTGTGATTTTATAGAAGTAAAAAAAAATTAACTGATTGACAATCTCTGATAAATGTATCGTTGGTTGGTGAGACGTAAAGAAGTTGGGTAAAAGCGTAGCGGGGGGTTCAGGTGCATTCATATACTGCCCCACTGTAGTGTACTAATTTTATTGTTCTTCGGAATAGAATATAATTATCTCAATATTTTGCGTACATGTTTTCAAGTGTTCCACTGTAAAAGACTTTCAAGATCTTCAATTCAGCAATGAGGTATGCCACCCATTATGACATGAATGTCTTATTTTTTATGCCACAAATTGGATGAACTATAAATATACCTATATGGACAATTTGTAAAGCGCCGTTTACTCATAACATGACCTCAAGGGCGCCGTATACCGCATCTGTCACCCGAAACTCCCAGCAAAAAGTCTTGTGTCTTCAGCCCTCTTTTAAAGCTCTCTCCATTCACCTCCTCTCGCAGACACAAAAGCAGTTTGTTCCAGCATTTTTGATCTTCCAGCATCGCTGATCTTCATTGCATGCAGTTAGTCCGCTGGATACCCCAATTAAGAAACATTCCGTAATGACATAGTTAAAAATGGAGTATAGTATGTTTTATAAAACGGTATACCTACTCCAAAAATAATATGTAGGTAACCTAAGACATCAGCAATTTAGTGAACATTAAAACATTTTTTACATATTGCTCATTAAGTATTTATAATAATAAATGTACACACCTTTTTGTTATGTTTGTATGTATGTCTGTCTGGGTGTTGTTTCAACTCAGGAACGTAGTGATGGAACGCGCTCTCTATCAGAAGATCGGATCATGTGATAACGAGCGATGTTATGTTGCTACAAAAGCGTATTATGTACTGTACACACTATAATATATTGGATTATTATTGTTTATATATTTTTTATTGAATAAAGTATTATTATTTGTAGTTTGTGCGTGTCTTTGTGTTTACATTATAAATCTTATTTAGAATGTTAGATTAGGGTGTAGAAGACATTGCCATCTATTGAAAAAACTTTGAAATTAATTATTGGTTTATACTACTAATATTGTTAAACCGTCATGGTACCTTTATCCCATAAACTTAGGGACAAGGACAACATTTTATAAAATTAAATTGAGTTGTGGTGCTAAAATATCGTTACATTGTGTTATACGTGTTACGAATATCTGTTTTTTTTATAGGAAACTCGAAAACTTGAAGAAAAGAGTGAGATTCCTAGTATTTATAGAATTATTTGCAAATGTCTATCCCGTGGAGCACCCGGTAAAGAATTGGTCTCCCACTCTTCTGCGTAAGTTTTCGAGTGTCCTGTAAAAGGCAGGTGTTCGAAAAAATTAAGACATTTGACATCTTGAATTCAGTGATGAGGCTTGCCACCCATCTTGAATGTCTTGATTTTCTATCGGCACGAAGAGGACAGTTTGCATGTTTCTTACATGCAGCTGATCTGCTGGCTACCCCACTTGTGGGATATGCCGTGATGGTATAGTAGTAGTAGTAGTAGTATAAATTAATAGTTATTTTAACCTCCATCCTACTTCTTCTCCAATCCTCATTATCTCTTATCAGTGTACATCTTATCCCCATTCCGCCCTCCACTCACGATTTCCATATTTTTATTTGTTTATTTATTTTTATAATTATTTCGTTATGTATATTGTTCACTTCACTAACAAATCAAGCTTCTTTCGTTTCGTGACGTAAATACATTAATCGAAACATCGAAATGTGTAATATTTTAAAATCGATGATCTGAGTTTAGATTTAAACGGAGAAATTTTTAACGTGACATTTTATTTGGTGATCAAATCAGGATCAGTTTTTTCTGTTTTTATAGAAATATTCAGTTCTCTTTTATATTTGGATGGTGTAGGTATAATTCCATTTCTCTTTACAAACTTATTCTAGGGAATTTACGTAAATCTTGACAATTCAGGCAAAATAAATAGTTCTTAGTTAGTTCACAACATTTTTTCTTATTTCTTGAGCGCCATGTCATGTTTCCCCAATGTTGCCTATCACTCTGCCGTAGGGTTCCTCGTGCTGTTTCAGCTGTCACGGTGCTAGTCGACAGTTTCACCCTGGTTTGGATTCCTGTTTATTCCCTGAAGTTTCTCAGCCAGCATAAACGATATTCGAATCTGGGCTAGTTGGATAGATCTCACCCTGTGTATGTTCATTCATTGTATTAATTTATTGTTTAATTCCAGAAATAAAAAGCTTAACTACTACAAAAATCTATTACTAATTATCACTTTTGAATGTTCTTAAAATAATTATAATAAATGGATTTTACTGCCTCGCTAGACGTAAGTCTAAAGATTAAAGAATTGTACTAAAAGTAAATAAATACATTCTGAATAATTGAACACATACATATAAATTCACCAATGTGTTTCTTTATAGAATTGTTTTATACCAATGTACGGTGCAGAATGAATGAATACATAACAAAAAAACTTATTACTTAATTTACACACATGAACGTTCTATGTTGTTTAGTGAAATTTCCATCCCTATTTGCACCTGGCACTCTATGGTGATATTGATGTGTGCCTATTTTTTTAAATTTTATCTGATTATTAACACACCACCTACTTACATATGTACATAGGTATATATAAATTACGTTTATAATAATAATAGTGGTGTAGATTATCTAATAAATAAATAAATAAATATTGTTACACATTAACATCTGTTCATCTAACCATCTATTAATTTAAACAATTAAAACTGTAGCTAGGAGAAGGGCCCATAAACCAATATAGCTTTTTGAGAAATGCCTATGAAAATTTTTCAATTGTGTCTCCTTCGATATTATTATTTACATTATATAATTACATGATCGAATGTTTATATTATTTATTAAAAAAAAATACATATCAAACAAGTTTTGATGAAGAACAAAATGCTATACATTGAAGATCAATAATAGCTGTAGATGAAACATTCATTGGTTAAAATGGATCAGGAATCGTTTTGAGAAAATATTTGTCTGGTTCTTAATTTATTTGTTCCGTGAAGCAGTTTTCCTTTTTTGCACTAATTTTCGAGTGTTAAACAGGTGTTTATATTAAAAAACAAAATTTAAGATAAAAGATCAATATAATAATTCAGAAGTATTTTAAATGTCTTATCTTGTAGAACGAATAAATAAAAATAACTATACACTCGGCAAAAAATTGGTCTCTCACGTCTGTAAAAGGCAGATGTTCGAAAAAATTAAGATATTTTATATCTTAAATTCAGCGATGAGGTTTCTCGTCTATCCTGAACGCCTTAACTTTTTAACCAGCTAGTCTACTGGCAACGTAGCTTGTGGATGTCCCGTGATAATATGCTATAAAATCATTCGCAGATATCATTAAAACTGAAATTCAAACAAAATAACATCGATTCTTCAAACAAACAAAAAAAGAAAGTAGGTTTATTGACGTGACAAATCGAGATGAAAATTTGGTCTAGACACAGCAGAATTAATTTCTACATTCACCTAAAAAAGTGCCCATTGGTCCTTGTTCTAGTCACTGCTTTTATTTTTAATTGCAGTATGCTATTTTTACAAGCGTTTTTAATTAATTAGTTTATCTTGTGTTGGTTTTAGTCTTAGCAATAACAAAAAAGTAATTAATAAGTAGGTGAGTGTTTTCTTTTATTATGACTAGACTTTTGCTTGGTAATGTGTGGTGTAACGGTGGTAATGGTTCAAACTACACAAACCTCAAACGTCGATAATCTATCTACCTATCTGAATCTACAATATCATCACGGCATATCCCACAAGTGGGGTAGCAAGTCGTTTAACTTCTTTAAGAAAAAAAAATATCAATATTATCTGGAATTTATCGTTAATTGTGACACTCGAAAATTTACAGAAGAGAGTAGGAGACCTCTTGAGATGAGGCGATCGGTAGCCTGATGGTAGTGTCTCCTGCTGCCAACTTACTCCACCTTCACGATACAAATCATATTGCTTACTATGAGGGTGTCTGGGGTGTATTTGGGTTTATTTCAAATCTAGATTCATCTTACAAAACTATTCTTTGCTGGAGACTCCGCGCAACGTGAATTTATGAATGTTTGAAATCAAAAACTTTACTAATACTACTAAAAAAAATATTCTACAGGCGACCAAGGTTTCAACAGGTATCCTGTCATTCTCAAGCGCAATGTTTGACTAATGTATCTAATATAATCTATTGGCATACAACCTACGTGCTAATGATGACCGTTATGCGGGGATGATGACTTCTCCGAATTGGAAACTGTGTAAGAAGGGGCTAGTTTGAAGTTAAGATCTTGTTCGCCACTGTATTGATAATATTAAGATTTTTATTATCTTCCAGTTTTTCCAAAGAAGTAAGTCTGAGGTAGTGGTTCATATTAGTGTGTAGATACTAAATTATGTTTTTATCAAAAGAATGGTCTTCTTCTGAAGTGAATTATATAGTTAAAAATCTTGTGATTTAGTTATTGAGAGATGTGTAGTATACCATAAATGTATATACTTGACTACCTATTTATTTTTATTATAATATTACATCTTTGCCTTTGCATGTGGATATTATGTTACGTGCAGGGTCGTATTTGAACATGCTGGAGCCCTTGGACACATTGGCGGGACGGGGCCTCGGGTGGCGCAGTCGATTCACAGCCTGTGATCAAATTTGGTTTCGCTCAACATTTCTATCTCCCCATTGTCAAATTTTTGAAATGGTATAGAAATTTCAAATGATTTTAAAATCTCCTCAGTTTTGTTAAAGATTAATTCAGAATATTTGGGACTGCAAGCTGAAAATGTGTATTAAAAGTAATGGAGATAGGACATTTACACTCCCTCCTAATGAAGATTGTTGTGTGGGTTGTGTTGTCCTGTTAGATACAATACACAAGATGAAGATTGATGCGATGTATTATAGCTACTGGAAGGACCTCCATAGTCTTTTCACTTGTTGGCACGAAGAGGAGAAAGCTTGGATGTTTATTAAGCGAATGAATAGCTACAATAATAAATTTTGTGACATTGACATGTTCGCTCTCAGCCCTAATGGCTTCAAGATGTCTATAATGCGCAAATTGCGAGATGATGTGCAGGATTAATAATCTAAAATTGTTTTTTATGCGACTATCCTTCTGCATTACGATGAGTTTCCTCCCTTCCCTTTCCCTTAATTGCTGTGCTCGATTAATGTTAACATAAATATCATAATTTTAAATTTTATATTTGATTTGTAATGTGTTGTTTTGTTTTTATTATTCTTGTATGTTTGTGTGTTGATCCTATTGAATTGATTGATTGTGATTACTGTTTGTTTCAAGATTAATGCTTTATCTCTAATATTTTTATTATTGTTTGTTTTCTTTTTATATAACATGACAACCTTATAGGCTAATGAAATATATCAAATAGTTAATTTGTATACACTTTTAAATTGGGCAATGCATGGTCTCTTGTAATGATTATAATTGTTTGTATTTATTTGTATGTGTTGTCTGAAGTTTGTAACTGGTTTTGAATAAATAAATAAATAAAAAGTGCAGCTGGTCTGCTGGCTAGCCCGCTTGTGGGATATGCGTGATTGTATAGAAGCAAAGTGAAAATAAATACCAAATAATATGTCGGCATTTCGCGACTTCGTAAAATCGGGCTCCCTGGGCAAGGGCCCCGTGTGCCCTAATAGTGGGGACGGAACTGTGTATGTGTAGATATTAATAGTAATATTATAAACGATAGATAAAATGTCTGGATTAGGTTTTATGATTCGCGGAGTATAATTTATAAAGATTAATGCGAAGATATCAACGTAATTTTATCTGAAATTAGTAATATAATATTCTACTCTCAAAATTATACAAGCTGATCTAAAAAATATATCTACCCCATGGAGTTACATAACGTAATAACATGCATAGAAAATTCACATAGATCGAGCTGGTCCCAAACTAAAATCATCATCATCATCATCGCCCTCAACGCTCCTCTCGGGAGCACAGGGCAGAAACCAGCCTCCTCCATTCAGAGCGTCTCTGTGCCAATTGCGTCACCTCTTTCCACGACATTCCTTGCGCTCTGATATCGTTGTCATAGGAACGGTGTATTGTGAAAGAGGGACGCCCGGGCCGACGGAACCCCTGCGGACGGAAAAACAGTGCTCTTTTTGGCCAACTATCATTAGGCATTCTCAAAACATGTCCCAGCCAGGACCATCGTCTCTCCTGTATTACGGAGATTACAGGTCTCTGCTGGGTGCGCCGGCGCACAGCATCATTTGTAACATGTTCATACCATTTGACATCCAAAATCCTTCTAAGACACCTGTTTTCAAAGCTTAGTATCTTCCGCTCCTGAGCCTTGGTTAAGTGCCAAGACTCACAGCCATATACAAGGATTGGGATGATGCACGCATTGAACAAGCGACATTTTGTCCTGATGCTGAGTCCAGACGCCTTCCAAACTTTGTTCATGTTATTGAAAGCCCCACTAGCTGCCCCTATGCGGATTGGTAATTCCGACCGGAGATCACCCTCTGGCGTTATGGTTGCTCCCAGGTACCTGAATTTGCTAACCTGAGATATGAATCTTTTATTATAAGGCTGGTCTGCAACAAGTCCGCCATTTGACAGAACACTGTTTTTATTTATTATGTGTAGTTTGTACAGATATGGTCTTATGTTCTGTCAATAAAGACTTATTATTATACATAGAGGTATACAGACCCAGGACAATATTAAAAAGGTCATTCTTCATTTAACTTCAGTTCAGATCTTCCAGTGTCCTTTAAATGGCATGTCCTTAAAATCACGTCTTAATTATCATCTATAATTCAGCGATGAGGCATTTCATCCATCCAGAAAGTTTTTTATTGATACAGAGAGGGTAGTCTGCATGTTTATAACTAGCAATTGGTCTGCTGGTTATCCCACTTGTGGTATATGCCGTATAGTAGTGGTAATCCACTGGTGTTACATTGTTTACTTTGAGTCATTCATTCTATTTATGATTATAACATGCCCTCCAAATTCCGCAGCCACCGGATCGCGTCGTTCGTAAGAGCGTGTAAGTCCTGCGGCCGAAGTCATAATCATAACACAGTTTAGCGTTATGTAGTCGTTCGACTATAGACGACTTTGCGAGAAAGTATCAATTTTCGTAGCTAAGCCCGGGCCGAAGGAATCCTTGTGGGCGGAAGAACTGTGCTCTTTTTGGCCAACTATCATTGGACATTCTCAGAACCTGAGCCAGCCAGAACCATCGTCTCTCTTGTATCACGGAAATTTCAGATCTCTGTTGGGTGTGTCGGCGCACAGCAACATTAATTGTGGCATGTTCATACCATTTTACATCAAAAATCCAATACATTGTGGAGTACACTGTGAGGAGATGTGCTGTGAGCAGGTTTATGCGAGGGTACATGCTTTCCGTTGAGAATCCCCTGTAGTTACTACTGTCATGTTTTTGTATTCATTGTCACTTATGTGTTAATTGTGTTTGTTTCAAGTTTGTTTTTGTAAGTTATTGTACTTTAAAGGCTATTTAGCCGTATATTATGTTAATAAATAAATAAATAAAACAAACAAAATACAAACTTACTTGTAGATAATAGTTGTGAGCGAATAATAATAAAAATTTAGTATTTTTTTCAAAATATTATGTAGAATCATCCCATATATAAATATGTAAGTAGTATCAGCATATATAACCGATAAATCGTTAGATAATAAACCCGCCTTGATCCAAGATAAAGTCTAAATGTGATTTTGTGTTTTACTAAAAATTAACCTAGTACCAACCTAAACATAATATAATATTATAATAGATACGCTTCTTCTAGTCATCGTTAAAATTATTCACAAGTCCACGTAAAAATATAAAAATATCTTCAATTTAGCAGTATGCCACCCATTTTTTTAACTTAAGACAAAAGAATGAACGAGGACAGAATGACCAAGAAGATATATTTGGCTGAGAGGAATTTGGTTTGGACATGTGGAGCGAATGCAAGATGAAAGAATGACGAAAAGGATGTATTTATCTGAAAGAGGGGGTGTGAGGAAGCGCGGACGGCCAAGAACCACGTGGCTTGATCACGTGGATCAAATCCTCAAGGTAGATCGCGTGTTGAGTAAAAGATATCGGCGTGCATGTATGAGAAATTGGATGAATGTGGACGAAGCGAAAGAAGTTTGTAAGGATAGATCTATATGGCGTTCCGTTCTCTCTGCCTACCCCTCCTGGGACATGGCGTGAGGGTATAGATAGATAGAGGAATGGTACTCGGAGACGTGGACGGCCGAGGATTAAATTGCAAGATCATCTAAAGCAGTGTTTCCCAACCGGTGGTTCGTGTACAAAGGGGGTTCGCGAAAATAATGGCGTAATGGCGGGATTTTAAATGGCCAAAGAAAAAAAAAACACACCAACTGCAATACAGATTGCACGCTGTTGTTTCGAACGTATCTATGCCTATATCTTATGGTTTTTATAGCTTATTTTAGTCTTATTAATATTAATCATTTTAGTCTTATTAATGTTTGTCTTATTAATATGTAAAATAAATGTTCTACAATATTTTATTGTTTTTTTTGCGACTACATTATTAACGAACATAGGGGGTTCGCCAAATTCTGTTGGATTTAACTTTTGGTTCGCAAGGAGAAAAAGGTTGGGAAACACTGATCTAAAGCAAATCGTACCTACAAGACGGCCACATGTTGAGTAAATTGAACAGGAGATCATGCATGAGGAATTGTATGACAGTGATGGAAGGGAACGATGTATGCAAGGATAGAAGGAAGTGGCGCTCGATCCTTTCTGCCTACCCCGCGAGGGAAACAGCGTGATGGTATGTATGTATGTATGTCTTTCCTGGTTTTAATCGTTACATTTTTTATGAAAATATTGGGCAGGGCACTACACTAAATAAGGTAAGGTTAACGTAGCGATAAACTCGCCCTCTGTATATTGATATTATCTAATTTGAATGCATTTTTCTACGTATTATGATGAGATCAATGTATAGTAAAGAGTGAATGAATAAATAAATAAATAACTTTGTCTTTTCTAAGCATTATTATGATAGTTTCATGTGTTAAATTTACATAATAATATGTGATCTCAAACAATTATACCATTAACATTGATAATGCTTCGCGATAAATTCGCTCTCTGTATAATGATTGAGTGATTGGATTTAATTCAAATATATTTTTGTGTAAAATTGATTGGAGTTAATGTACAGGAAAAAATAAATAAATAAACTATGATAAAATAATGTTGTAAAAAATCCTGTAAAACAATTTTATTTTATTTATTTTTATTTTTATTTAAGCACATTATTAATAAAACATTATTATGACATTACGAGTTAAAATTTGTATTAAATTAACTGTTCACATTTAGTACTAATTACACATTGTCAACATAATATCACACATTATTTTGGTTAGCTGGAAGATATTGCCTCCAGGCAATAAGCTCGCCAATTACTCTTTTTATCAACAAAGTGTTATATTATTAATATTATTTTTTTTTATCAACAAAGTGTTATATTATTAATATTATTAAATACGCTAAACATTATACTCAAGGTACATCTTGTATAGTGATAATGGAGGTAGCAATACTTATTATCATTTAATAAAATTAATTTAATAAAATGAAATAGAAAATATAAAACACATCTGAGCCAAGCCGGGTGTATAATTTAGAATTTACATGCATAATTCCGTTTTTGCTTGTGCCAACAAAATGTTTATTTTTAATAATATTTTGTATGTATGTCTGTCTAGTTTATTGTAATATTTTATCACAGATTGTCTGATTATAATTTAACGTACAAGTGTTTTTTGAGTTACATCAGATAAATGTGTAGAAATTCTTTGAATATCTTAGATACAAGAGGAAGAGATAACATATTATTATGGATAAAAGAAAGAATATTATTAACTTAGCTGTAGAAATTGTGAACGATCACGTCTGATAACCGACTGTCTTTGGTGGAAGTTTATGTTATGGATATATAATAACTGTAACATTAGGAGTGTCTGAAAAGAGGTCACGTACCTAATTGTAACAGGGTTAGTTGGAAGATATCGCAAATGTAATAGTAATAGGCAATTTACCACAATAAAGGGTTTTTAAGCCTTTTTGCACTGTATTACAAAGTATCTTGAGTCTACTTGCAAAACAAAAAAAAATCATCTGAAATATTACTAAATATGTAACTGTTTTTTGAGTAAGTTTGATAAACTTTATTCCACGAAATCAATTCTAGAATGTCCCTTTAAATTTGTGATATAAGGGGTCGTTTAAAATATCGATGTGAATATAGCTACAAAAGACTTACCACTATGCCAAAACATGTTAAAATACAACACAATTTAATACATCTTTGAATATTTTTGTGGAATTTGTCCATACAGCGGGTCTCGCAATGAAGGCACGCGATCTGTGTCACACGCTGGATTCTTATCTGAACGTGGAATGTCCTTATCAGATGATGATGCGCAATGTGCATCGGTGCTGATAGTATCCTGGAAGTATTTGTCAGGGAATTTTATCTCTAACATTCTATCTTAAATAAAGTGACCATATTATTTTTAGTTGGTCGTAGTTTATACTTACCTACATATTATACACTTATTTGTGACTTTAGAGAGGAACATTGAAGAGAGACCTATCTCCACTCGGATATCTCAGGAGTTGTGAACTCCTATTTATCCACATAATTTAACCTGGAAAAGTTTCTGGACACCTCAATTCAGCCTTGTGCTCAAATATGTATATAAATTTGTTTTTCTTATTTTATTTTATTTCTGTTTAATTGTTATTGTATGGTTTGTAAAATTGGCTAAGAATGTTTTTGTATACTTTTATATTATTTTGTTTCATATATGTTTTTGCTTCTCTCGTATAGAGGTACATCGAAGGAGTTTAGTCAAAAGATTTCACACGGAGGTTTTGGCCGGCCAGCCCTTCAGGCAGGCTGCCCACTATGGCGCCTCCGTTGTGGACAAGATTTGTTAGAAGTGTAGAATTTCGGATAAATGGAAGTCCTCAGACTTCTGCGCTATCCGGGTGGTCGGTAGGTCCTTCAATTGTCCGCATAATTAAACTAAATTAGTACTCACGTGCGGGCCATTGAGCAGGCCAGAAGGGTAGAGACGAACAAAACATTGGGCACCTCCCGACATGTCCAATGGCTCCCAGACAGTGTTACTGGGAGGAACTCGTAGAGTGAATTCATGTGGAGGGAGCTGAAAGAGAGATTGTGGCTTTCTGGGAGGGAATGGAAATATAGATTTAATGTTTTTTTTTATCGTTTGCTGACCGACGCGAAAAGAAGAAGAATTCAGTGATGAGGTTTACCACTCATCCTTATTTTTTTATTATTTATTAGCACAGAGAGGACAATATGCTGCTGGCTATTGTTGGGATATGCCGTGATGGTATAGTAGTAGTAGTAATATAATAATTAATTTATAAATGTATTAGTTAATGGGGAGTTATGTAGGTGTCTCAGTATATTTTTAAGGCTATAAACATATTTAACGATTTAATACGCTAAGTGACCAATGTAGATAACGGGCTATATTATTAATAAGATCAATTAATACATTATTATTAATGAGGTCGACTGGCGGGTTTATTATCTATTTAATATCTGTTTAAAATATTTCATCATCTTTTTATATTTATACTGTCATTCCTATGCAGATGATTCAGTTTCGAATTTAATTTTTTTGTTCTTACTATTTTATTAATAAATTATTGATTATGTTATTCTTTATTCTTCAACATCTACTGTAGGTCCTTTACAGGACACTTGGGTTCATCAACATTACAATAATACAATAAAAAGGAAAACATTAATACAATAGAAATAGTGTAATGAACATATACCTACAAAAAATATTGAAAACTCAAGACAGAATAGAAAATAAATAAAGACATAATTTTACAAAAAAAAGACACAACACACAAAAATAGACACATAGAGTTCGTCGGTAGCCTGGAGGTAGAGTCTCGGCCCCGTGAACAAGGGGTTCGTTGTTCGATCCCAGGTGCCGGCAAACTCCCCTTTCACAACACAAGCTTTTAGCTTAGTGTGAAAGGTAAACAAGGTTGTATTTGGGTTTATAACAAAACCCAGATATATATTTTAAAAAAAAAAAATTTTCTTCAGTACTAAAAGGATGTAAAGGGTCCCTTTAGCACCGTGTCAAAGTGTAAAAAATATTTCATTGTTAGTGGTTTACTATACTTTATGGTGATAAAACATGTTGTCTGGTTGACTGGTGGATATTATTATGTCTTATGTTTACTATAGATCTTCCTCCGTTTGACCACATCCTTCTGGTTATCACATAGGTAGTAGGTAATTAAATAAATTATATTATTGCCTCTATGCACTCTCTTATCAACACATTTTGCATCGTACTTTTCTGATAGTACCGAAGTAATAATATATATTATAAGACCTAATCATACTAGATACCTATAAAATGCTATACACGGTGATTCATAATTTAGAGATAAAATTAAATTTTATAAAGTAGTTTATTTTTTAATTTCACATTGTTTTGGTGAAAAAATAATGAATTTGTTACTCCCCTGCCCCCCCCCCCCCACTACTCCTTCACCCCTACATAACTGTTCTTGAAATAATTTATGTTTAGTATTGTTACTGATGATGGAACAAGTGTTCCGAAAACGTTATAATTAAATATAGATATTTGAGTGGAAAATACAATGTATTTTTATTTTGCTTAAATTAATAAAAAAATATACCTAGGTACATTTCACATCCCAATTAAAGTTAGCATTAACAATTTATAAAAACAATAATAAAATAAAGTTTTTCATATTGTCATCTTAAAAAAGTAGGTATATATTTAACAATAATAGAAATAGTGTATACAAAATAATTAATGTTTAGAATATTTACTAAATTTTTTTTATTGTTTAACCGGATCACCAATTCCAATTGAGATCTGAAAAATGAGATCTCAAAAAGATGGTTGCTTCTAAGGTTTGCATAAAGCGTCTCTCGATTGGTGGACCTTACATCGTTACAGTGAGAATGGTGGAATTGGTGAACGTTGTCCATGGACACCGAAAGTGATCACTTAAGCCAGCCTTGAGCCAATTCGTAAGCGTTGGGACACCTTTCTCACTTCTTCCGATTAGATTCTACACAATGTTGCATTGTGTAGACATGGTTCTCCAATCGAGGTTTCTGATAGGTATTGTCAAAATAATTAAATAAAATAATTCCATGTATTCACTCTGTCGGTATTTAGGTAGTAGAATTCCATGGCGAAATAAACACATTCATTCATTTATTCATTTAATACAATATACGGCAATTGCCTTTACAAGTATACAGATAAACTTTCCAATCCATAAAAATATAAAAACAATACAAAAATACAAAAACAATATAAAAACATAAAAAAAAACAGACAAAACATTCTCCAGTTAAAGTCAAAAAGTAAAAATTAAAATTTAAATACAAAACACAATAAATTCATTAAAAGACAAATTCCAGTCACTAGTCATGATAAAAACAAAAAATAATGATAATAATTTTAAAATAATTCTAAAACTGCACAAAAATACATGGGAAAATCTACTAGGTCTGGTCTGAAAGAAGTGATTCGATTAACTTAAACTTATATACTAACAGAGATGTGCCAAATACGTCTACAACATTCGCATTTTTGTTTCCAAGACGCTGCAATCTGTTGACAGACGAGTTATAATCATAAGAAGTGTTGGAACTATTACAATAAAAAGGTAAAGCCTGTCGAGTAGCCCTTATGGGAACATGAAAATTTAGCTTCAACAATATATCTGGACAATCAAGATTCCCGTGAATTATTTTGTGTAACAAAATCAAATCACAAAGTACTCTTCTCTCAGTCAGCCCCAACAGACTCAAATGGTTCAATATTGAACTGTAACACATTTCCTCCATAGGGATACCCAATCTATAATTTATATGTCTAAGAAATCTATGCTCCACCCTGCTCAAATTAGTTTTATGAATCTCAAAACAAGGACTCCAAACAGATGAGTGTTGTATTCCAAAATACTGCGTATGAGAGATATATAGAGAATTTTTAGAGTAAATATGTCAGAGAATGGTCTACAAGTTCGGATAACAAATCCCAACATCCTCATGGCTCTACCACATATGGAATTAATGTGATTAACAAAACTCAGTCTGCAGTCCAGTATAACACCCAGGTCTCTAATCTCATCAACCCTCTGCAACTTTAAATCATCTATTGAATATTCAAATTCAATAGGATGCTTTATGCGGTAAAAATGCATTACCTGACATTTTTTAGAGTTCAGGACTAATTTATTGACTGTGCACCACTCACTTAACCTATTGAGATTATCTTGTAAAACATGACAATCATCAATAGTACTCACTGCTTTGTAAATCTTAATATCATCAGCATATATGAGAATTTCCACATCCGTGAACACATCCACAACATCATTTATAAAGAGAATGAATAAGGTAGGTCCCAGGTGCGATCCTTGGGGAACTCCGCTAAGAGCTTCGAAGGAGTATGATACAGAATCCCCAATTCTAACAGCCAGTCTTCGATTAGTCAAATAATTGATAAACCAAGTTAACAGCGACCCAGCAACCCCTATGCCACGTAATTTATCCAACAGGATATCATGATCAACCCTGTCAAAAGCCTTACTAAAGTCAGTATAAATTGAGTCAACCTGTGCCTTGTTTGTCATCGTGTTAAGAATAAAATTTTCGTAAACCATAAGGTTTGACAAGGTCGATCTCGATGGCATGAATCCATGCTGAGAGTCACTAATAACACTATTTAATGTCGGCGACAACTTTGAGAGTATTATTTTCTCAAAAACCTTAGGAACAGCTGACTGTATGCAAATTGGTCTGTAATTAGTTACATCTAGCCTACACCCAGACTTATAAACGGGTATTAAATAACTATCTTTCCAACAGTCCGGATACAAACCAGTTGCCAAAGACCTGTTAAAAATTACATACAACGGATATGACAAACTATGTAAACATTTTTTCAGGAATACCGGGGAGATGCCATCAGGCCCACCACTAGACTTAGACTTTAAGTTCCTTATGTTTTACTTATTTCGCTAATTCCATTTATTTACAGAAAAGAGCTGATGCGCTCATAGACATACTAGACTTGCAGCGCGGTACATTTTTTCCGAATTTTAGTGTGCCAACATCGATGACCTTCAAGCATTAGCAATGTCTTGTCTTTATATATTTATTTATTTATTACAATATACGGCGTGAGCCTTTTACATGTATAAAATATAATTATAGAAAATGCATGACAGACAGTACGTTCAAACAAGACAAGGAGTAACTATGAAAAAAGGACAATACACAATAAAAAAAAACAGTATGATAAATATAATACATATAAACAATTCAATAAAATTTGATTAAAATTGATTGATAAAAGACAGAACTAGCTATAAATCATCAAAATTGGGAAATTCAACATAAGATTTAAGATTATTAAAAGATTAGTCTTACAACCAACGTCAGTTTAAAACTGGATGCAAAATTTGATTGGCTGCATGACAAATTTTTTCTTTGAATTACCGATTTAGTATATCTTTGGATGCACTGCATATACGATAATGATCTATACCAAAAACAATAAGTTTAATAAGTATTATATAGCATCCTGTAAGTACCTATAGAGAATGAATTATCAGTGAATAATGGTGGTCTCTCACATATTTTGATAATAATTATGCCTAGATAGAAAGAGATGGATTCATTAATTCCTTTCAAACACATTAGGTATATTCATCTCCCATTCCTTTTTAACATTATCTCGGCTCTTTCGCACTTTATCGTACTACTTATAGTGAGTTTATTCATAATTTGTGTTGTCTTACCTGGCTTAGTTCTGTGTATAATATTATATTTGGGTTAGTTGGGAGACATCGAGCCTTTCCGATAAACTCGCCCTCTGTTTATTGATTGTATTTATTTGAGTGCATTTCTCTATCAAATTGTATGTATTGTCATCAATGCACAATAAAGAATGAATAAATAAATATAAACATCAAATCCTTAACCATTGCATGGGCTGTAAATTCAAAGGATAAATTGGTAATGCGACCAATCAAATTTTGCGATTTAATCATGTCAATCAGTCTTAAACGAGCGCTGGTTCAAAAAGATTTGTTCATATCTCCTTCATGTTCCTTGTTGTAAATGCATTTATATAAGTATGTTAGTGTTGATTCATATATTAGATATTCATATTCCGGGTCCCCCGCCCACTGACGTGGTAGGATCGTAGATGCCAACACTGGCATAGTTGTATTAGAATAGAGAGAGTCCAAATATTAAAAAAAAATCTTCACCTAAACGGATAAATAGGAGTCCTTGGACTCCTGAAATATCCGAGAAATAAAGATATTTCAACATTAGATATTCATATATTAGATTCATGGTCCACATATTAGAAACAAATGTTATTTTCCACTTCCTTCTTCTTAAAGTGCCATGTCAAACGCGACGTCCCCGACGTCGGCTATCACCCTGTCGTAGGCTTCTCTGTCCTGTGCTAGCCGGAACAGCTCTTCCACACCAGTACATCTGCCGCCTTCCCACACCGTGACTACCCTTAATTTTTCTCTCCAAGATGAGTTGGAACAAACCATACTTCTCATTTCGGAGTACGTGTCCCAAATATCTTTATTCTGGACAACATATCTCTTTCCGTTCCAGCCCTCCACAACACCCCATTGTTGGTGACCAAATCAGTCCATGGGATGCACAGCATTCTGCGATAAAGCCACATCTCAAATGCTTCTATACCTACTGTTCATTGTGTTCGCTCTGAGGGTCCAAGTCTGTACTCTATATTTGATTTCATACTATATTTTTTTAACGAGAAAGACGTTTTTCGTTTCTCAAGAACTTTGTCAATCAATCAAAGAGATTGATAATGCCCTTAAAAGACGAAACAGAATTGTCTCAACAGAAAATCAATATAGTGTAAAATAGCATTATTTTTTTAATTTCACCTTCTATAGAGTGTATTATTATTCCTCTGTCTTGTCTAATTCGGTGTCTATTGAGGACATAATATTATAAACATGTAGGTATACAAACGGACACAAATATTAATAAGATATCAACTGCGTTGTGTTGCAGTGCACAGCGCTCTGGCATTATTATCTCTGTCCTCTGCTGTTATCATATCTGCACTGAGCGAGCCAGTGACTTATTATAATGGGATACCATACGTCATTCCTCGAATTAATAATATTTATTTTACCCTGTCTGTAAGTATGTACGTAAATTTATTAATCGCAGTTTTTGCATTTTACTGGATTTCCCACAAGTTCATAAGTTGAGACTATATATAAATAAATAAATAAATACTTTATTCAATCAATAAATAAAAAGTACAAAATATTGAGACAATTTATCACCAATATGGCTACAATTAAGTTGCAGCAGCCTCACTAGGTAGCCCTGTATATAGCGAGTTACAATCCATTGGATTGGTCTGCAACGAGTTTGGATTTTCTTCTCTATTCCTCCCTATTTTCAGCTAGTCTCTTTAGTTCTACGCACGTGCCACAGTTCATGTCCTTCTTCAGTTGGTCCATATAAGCGTCTCTTGGTCGGCCTCTACCATTTTTACCTTCGGTCCTGCCCTCCGTGATGGTGATAAGCAGTTCTGGGTGCCTGATGTTGTGGCCAATCCAGATAGCTTGTTTTTGGCTGATCCTTTTTTCGCCTACCCTGGTTAACACATCTTCGTTTTCGACATGTTCCAACCAATGAATTTTCAATATGCGTCTGTAGCACCACATCTCAAAGGCCGCCAACCGTCCGCTTTCACTCTTGCTGATGGTCCACGTCTCGTAATCCATATAGCAAAAGCGAAGTGAAGACTATCACTCAACAAAAACTCCACAACCAGCAATAGTGCAAATTTTCTTTAGTAGAAAATAGGGAAGGTGTCTTGAAACTTACGAATCTGTTCATACTGTGTCACATTTGTTGACGCTTAATATTGAAATCATTGAGAATTTTGTTTTTACAATTAACCATTGTATCAGTTTGCATTTGTGGATTTCTTTTCTAAACTATTTAAGATAGTTAATATGAGTTTAAGTACCTAACATGCTTTTCACTGAGGATCCTCTGTAGTTTTTGTTTTTAATTGTCTTTTGTTATAATGTTGATTGTTTTTGTTTTAAGTATGTTTCTTTACTGTTATTCTACTGTAAAGGCAATTTTGGCCATATTATACTGTGTAAATACATAAATAAATTTCACATTTTTTCCATTATATTATATTGTAAGTACAAATAACCATTAAATCTGTATATTTAGAATATATTACTGATAAATTTTATACAAAGATCATCGATAGATCACAGGCGTCGCGATGTTAACATACTATAATGTAATATTATCTTGCAAATGGCTTAAGAATGGATTTAGATAAGAGAGCGGTTATAAGACCGACATATTCGAGTATCTATCTATCTATCTACGTATGATTGCCAAAGAGCAAATTCAAATCCTGATTATCAAATTTATGTAAATATAAAATTATTAGTGATGCGCCGAGTATCTACTCGTTTACTAATCGGTACTCGGTGTTTTTTTAAATACTCTTCATCGGCCGAATAACTCGGTTCAAGTACCGAATACTCGGTATAAGTAAAGAAATATAGTTGTGTGAGAGATAATATAATTAAAACAAGCTTGTTTATTAGTAAAATAATGAGTATTTATTAACAAAAATATGTAGGTGCAAACAATGAGCAAACTAGATTGGCCACATCATCAGGCATTCAGGCCTGCTCATCACCATTGCGGAAAGCAGGACCAAAGGCAGAAATGGTAGAGGCCGAACTAGAGACGTCTGCATGAATCAAGTAAAGAGGTACATGAACTGTGGCACATACGTACCTAGAATGAAAGAGCTGAAAATAGGGATGAATGGAGAAGAAAATCAATCAGACCAATCCTCATAATTGAAGATTGTATTCCACTTTTGTTTAACTATTTAATAAAAAAAGTAGCAGTTTGAAAAATGACGCCGCTTCGCTTGCTGGTGTGCGCGTCGCGAACCTGGTTAAACTTATTTTTGCTTTCTAGAGTATTTGCATGAAACCGATAGACTCGACCGAGTAAGGGGGTTTTTGGCAAATATCAAATCGAGTGATATTCGGTTACTCGGTAAAACTTATAGTCGACGCATCTCTAGTAATCATATGTTATCTGTATAATAAATCTAGCAGGAAAATCATATATAACTTGTTAATGTGACGCATTAAAAATATCTATACCTATCTACTCATGTTTCAATGTATTTATTTATTTATTTATCTATGTATATCCCCACAAGTGGGGTAACCAGTAGAATTATAACTGAATTTTTAAACAATCTGGTTGTCATTTATTATTTATGATGTTTTTCTGTTTGTTTCAGGTGAGCTGTTTTTACTTTTCACTTTGATTCTAAGAAATATAAATATAATAAACTGGTAAGATATTTTAGTATCATAAGTTACACTTCTCCTACTGGGACCATCATAAAAATCATCATCATCTCCGTCGCGTCGGGCCCTCAATCCTGAGGATCGTGACCACCATGCCTCGTTCTGTAGACCACCTGTCTTCACCTTGAGCGATCCTCCGCCATGAGCAAGGCCCCGTGTAGTGAAATCTGTTTGGCCTCCTTAATTTGGTCATAAGAAATAAGTCAAGACAAAGCATTTTTGAAGTTACATATGAGGAATTTTGTTACTTCCGGGCTTAACATTGGAAGAACGGCTGTGATACCTCGACCGTTCGTTCCATTAATCAACAAGTTGCAAATTTTGAAAATTATGATTTAATTGGTAAAACACATAATAAACGCCACTATTTCAATTCCACAAATAAATATTTGGAATTGTTTAACTATTGAACGGAACAAAGACAACCTAATGTCTCTAACAGTGCAATTATTATTGAGTATATTTCACTATCTGTTTTGTTTTGAAAGAATAATTATTAATAAACATATCAAAATTACAAAAATGACGATATCTCGAATATAAGACATTTCGACTTGTTGAGTTATGGAATTTTTGATTTGGATTACATACATTTATAGAGATTGATAATGGCAGCATCACTTATGTATTGGGAAAGATTGAGATTGAGAGAGAGAGAGGTATTAACTACTTGTCTGTTGCAACTTAACTCTTTAATCAATATGGGATGTGAAAGCTTTTATACTGAGAATATGTATGTATTCAGTTGGTATGTGAATCGAATGCATATAAAACAATGTACCTACTCGTATATATATATCATTATCAGTTGCAACTAACACGGTTATCACGAACTCACGATGATGTCTTAGGTTTGATTCCTGCTTCTTGGTAGTAAGTTAGTTAGTTAGATGGTTGGTATTTATTTGTACCGCAATATTTCATCTAATTGTGAATCTGTATATAAACTTTTGTTTTACTATAAAAGCTTCATTCCCACCATAGAGTGAATAGTAAGTTTGTTTGATTCCCACACATTGAAAATATAGAAGAAACATGTCTCTATTACTCTGGTTTCAATCATTACCCGGGTCTGGCTAACTATGTTGACCGTGCCTTCTGTGTGGCTGGTCCGTTGCTGTGGAACAAAATTCCCTATGATTTGCGAACTCTGGAGAGTGTGGAGGTATTCAAGGCAGGGTTAAAAACCCTATTGTTCAGGAGGTGTTATGATTCTTGAATGGGCCCTTGCGGTGGTTTTCAAATGTATGTTTTTTTTTACAAAGAAATATAAATTAAGAGAAATCGACGCGAGATTTAAAATGGCAAGTTCTATCTGCACTGTAAATGATAATATGCTTAAATAATTTATATAACGAATATTCAAAAATGTTTGAAAAATTATAAGCAAATGGAACATTGTCATCCTAAATCCTTGATAATTTGGTTTAATTTAAAAAACATTTACATATTTTTTAGAGAATAGTAATACAATAGATAAAATACAATTATTTTGTTGATAATACATAAAATGTCTTGTTATTTTTTGCGAAAATGTCGTAAAGAGTCAAATTTCTGCGTTTTTTTTTCTATTAAAACGTGAAAATTCGCGTTATTGTGAAAAATGAGCAAAATTCGCGAATAAAATCGGGTTTATCGCAAACACGAAAAAATCAGCTAGTGTATCTTGGACGTGGCTAAAGAAGGACGAGAGTGGAATAAATGCTGTGGAGATGAGTTCACTGAGATGACTGGTTGGTAAAACGTTGCGTGATAGAGTGAAGAATGAGGATATCAGGAGAATGAGCGGATGCGAGGGAAATGTTGTGGACAAAATGCGTGTAAACAAGTTAAGATGGTTTGGACATGTTGAGCGAATGCACGATGAAAGAATGACGAAAAGGATGTATTTATATGAAAGAGGGGGTGTGAGGAAGCGCGGACGGCCAAGAATCACGTGACTTGATCACGTGGATCAAATCCTAAAGGACGGCCGCGGGTTGAGTAAGAGAAATCGGCGTGCATGTATGAATTAGTGATGTAACGAATATTCGTATTCGCATTCGCAAATATTCGTATATTTCAAAGTATTCGCATTCGCAAAAAAATATGCGAATGTTTTGCTAATATTATTTTGGTAATAAAGTATCGGATTTTCGGTAAAAGTACCGGATACTTACCCGCTACATTGTAGAAAAAGGTACTACAAGAAAACCGAGGAGTTTTGAAATATTTTCAATTCCTATACCATTTTGAAAATTCGGCGATGGGGAGGTAGAAATTTTAATATTTGAGCAATAGTAGAAATTTAAGCAAGTTAATATTCGCTATTCGCATTCGCGAATGTCGACAACAAATATTCGCATTCGCATTCGCGAATATCCAAAATCACACATTCGTTACATCACTAGTATGAATGTAGAGAATGCGAAATAAGTATGTACATATGTAAGGATAGATCTATATGGTATTCCGTTCTCTCTGTCTTCCCCATCTGGGACACGGCGTGAGGGTATGGTATAGTAGGTATAGTATAGCGCAGTAGGTAAAATCCATATGTATAATAATATGTACTATGTATGTATGTCTGTATGTATTAGTAGTAGGGTACTGCAGGCTATTAGTCTTGACGATGTAACAGGCTTGTTTCAGACCTTGTCCCGGTGTTATCTGATCACAATTCTGATCTCCTGATATGTTTCACTCCCATACAACACGGAGGATGGGCATATAGGCACCAACCAACTAATAATAATAATAAGAATGTGGACTACAGTATAATTATACTTAGAGTATAGTAATCTGTGTCAGTGGCATCTCTAGGGTTTTCATATTATCTATACCTACCCTCACATCGTATTGCGACTAATTGTGTTGACAACATACCTGACATTATGTTTTGTGGTGTTCTTCAATAAACTGACTTGATCTTATTTATACAATTTATTCTAATTCAAGTTTTAAAATGTAATATTAAAACACTGTTAAATTTTCACATATGATTTTGTATTTAGTCAATGACTTAATACTAATTGCCGAGTGCTTTCGCCTTGCGGCATCTTCAGGGCAAGAGTTACTTCAAACTAAAGAATAGAACTAACTAACTTACATTATATAGTCTAAGGGTTGGATGGAACACTAGAATTTTAAGAGGGGGTGTTCTTTTATCTAATAGTGGTGAGAATGCAGGAATTTGGACATTTACAATGTTTACAATATTAGATATACATTTATTAATTTCCATTGTTTCCAAAGCATTTAGTTTACGACCCTAGTGTAATACCATTACATTGTCAGGATGAATGGGAGTGGTGTATATTGCATATTATGCAATGATTGCAATGCTAGATACATTGGTCAAATTGGTAGAGCGATCTGCATAAGAGTGAAGGAACACCATAGAGCATTTAGAGGATTACCTGGTCTCTGCGAGATGGCTGACCATCGCATTGAACAGGATCACTCATTTCATAATATCAATATCAATTATTATCAATAATGACCTGATAAGTTGAAAGACGTCTCTGTCGTGATCAATATAACTTATAGTAGAAAGAAACACTTGTTTCGTCTTGCCTAATCATCGTAACTTATTGATACACATTTTATCCACGAAACTCCCCTTACATCCGCTCATTCTTCTAATATCCTCTTTGCTAACTCATCTCATTCGACAAATTTTCAATTTCTTGTAGGGAAACGTCATCTACATTTTTTTATTTTTATGTATGTTTTAGCATTTTTTTCTTCGTTTTTTTTATTTAATAAAATACTTCAAATTTATGTTTATTAGTTGGTAAGAAAGGGATCTTAATTAGTTTGCTCATTGTTGTAATTAATTTTTATATTTATTGTTATAACTGTATGATCCATAAAGAATAAATAAAATAAAATAAAATCCAACCTGCAGCAATTTGGTATTTTTTTTCATCCCATCTTTTCTTGTGTAATAAACTCAAAACATATTGCGTCTTTGAATCAAAAATATTTGGTTGATAAGAGCTGAGGTCTGTCATTCGAAAATGGGCCAAAGAAAAGTCCCGCCGCTGACTACAATGTTTGTTCTCATATACGCATATATAATATACATACATATGCGTCAGGTAATAAAATTACTTTTTACATTGTTTTATATGCCTGCCTAAAAATAATAATAAACAGTGAAGACAATAAGGCGTGCGGATCTCAATCACAGTTTTACGATTTTAATTTATAGATTAAATAAAGATTTATTATAAAATTTAAAATCCATATAAAAAACGCTGTAAGTTTTCAATGTATTTAATCAATCGATTAATAAATAACACTAATATAATATTTATTGTCCAGCGATTTCGCCTTGTGACATCCTCAAGGCAAGAGTTACTAAAGAATAAAGAATAGAAAAAAAATGTTTATTGTTGAAGAGCTGTTGAAGAAAAAAAATAACTTAAGTCATAATAAATAGTCTAATAATTTATTAGTTCATAAAGGTATTAGTTTACCCCGTGGAATTAAGAATAGGTCTTAATTAATAATTAGTTAAGAATAGGTCTTCCACTCTTTTCTCTAAGTTTTCGTGTGTCCTGTAAAAGGTAGGTTAATTAACAATTAACATGTGGAATTTAGCGATGAGGTATGTTACCTGTTCTGAATGTCTTATTTTTAATGACACTGAGAGGACAATCTACGTATTTATTACCTTATTTTTATTTATTTATTTATTTCATGTCATAAACGGCAAAGCCTTTAACAATATAGATCAACAGACATCAGTTAAAAAATTACAGATAAAATAGACACAGAATAACACAAAATAAAATAAATATATCAATGATAAACACTAACAGTAATGGGTATAAACTTACTTCAACAAAAACACTGCAATTTTCTAACATCTGTTGTACTTGCAGTTAGTCTCCATTTGTGCGATATGCCTTGATGGTACACAAAAAAAGATTAATTAGTTCAGAGATTTATTTTTGAAATATTTTATTTTTTCTACATCCATTTATCCCCAATCAAGGTATCTCCCACAAATGGGGTAGCCAGCAGATCAGCTGCACGTATTAAACATGTAAACTGTCTATCCGTGCCAACAAAAGAAGACATTCAGGATGGGTGGCAAATCTGGTAATTGAATTTCAAATGTCTTTATTTTTTCGAACACCTAAGAATACAAATAATATTTTATTGCGAATGCCGTTACAATTATTTCAACATGAATTCCCAAGAATTGGATACGTGCTGACGAATCGAAAACGCGCAGCAATATTCGTATTGTTTTTGAAAACTCGCAACAATATTCGTATTGTATTCTCAGAAAAACGTCGAGTCATCAGCGCGTAGTGTAGGTCAGGAAATAAACAATAACAAAATCATTTAGAAAAGAAATATATTTTGTCAACGTATGTTAATAAATTCATCGAAATCAAATTCGTGTCAACAACCATATTTGTTTTTTCTATTGAGCGCGTTGAAAAACATGGTGACATTACGCACCCTTGTTCCACTCTATATCTCTAATTGTTTTTTTTTATTTATTTATTTATTTTATTTATTTATTTATCTATTCACGGCCTGGGCCTTTTACATATAAATATTAACATAATTATAATAATGTACACAAACAGTATTGACACACACAACACATAAAATGGACAATAAAATAAGAACCACAAATGAATAAAAATTTAAACATAGGTACATTGGGAAAACAAACGGATTTTTTTTTTTAGATTTTATATATGTCAACTTGATAATATCTTTTACATAGTCAGCATGAAATATTCTTAACAAAACAAATGAGATGTCAAAAAATACAAGTAATTTTAATAGATGTCAAAAATTAAAAGTAAAAAGTCAAAGGTATGTAATATTATTAGACCACCTCTTGAATGTCAGTCAAGAACGAAAAATAAAGAAAAGTCAAGAACGAGATATAAAATAATTTAAAGTGGTCGATATGTTGAAATGTTAAAAGGTTAAGATATATAATAAGCTATTTAGTGTCAATTCATAAGGGTAAAAACAATATACCGAACAAAGATATAAAACATCGCGGAATTCTGATATTGAAAATTCAATAAAAAATTATTTATTTATTATGTAAAATTAACACCGAGTGACATGATAGTTGAAACCTCTGCGCCATTCAAAGGTCGTGTACAAAATAGTTTCACATTGATTTACATGTCATCAAACAATGAATATCACACAAAACACTTCAATTACATTTACTTACAAACTTTTCTTCAGACTATTTCCATTTGCACAATTACAAATGTTTAGTTTTGTCGTATATATTTCTACATTTATTTTTTGTTCATTTATTATTAAAAGTATTTGATAAGTACCTAATGTTTGAAAATTATGTTTAAATGTGTCTTAAATTTCTAACTGCTTGGGTTATATGTATTTTTACAGTACACCGTACATACTATACTATGCTCTGTCTGCTATGTCTTCACTTCTTCTTCTCCTTGGGCACTTATTAATCCCACATGGTTCTTGTTTTATTTCGCCACTTGGTTCTGTCAAGTACATCTTCATGGGAAACATCGCAGTTCTGCATGTCTTGTCTCACTACTTCACGCCATCTGCGCTTTGGACTTCCTCTTGGCCTCTTGCCGATAACCTCGATTAACTCTTATGCTATGTCATCACGGCATTTTTCTCAAAAGGGGGTAGCTAGCGGACTAACTGCATGTAATAAATATACACGTCTACATCTTTGTAACAATAAATACAATATATTCAGGGTGGGTGGCATACATCGTCGCTGATTTAAAGGTGTTTAATGCCCAATTCTTGATTCAATTCTTCAAGTTAGTCAGGAGAGACAATTATTGTCAATATGTCATTTGAGAAGATTTCTGCCAACAGAGACCCCGGGGCTAAGAACGAGAATGAGGATATTGATAGATAATTTTCACATTAAGCCGGCATATGTGTATCGATTTATTGCGTTTTATTTTTATTATTGTGTTTCTACACCAACAACATTAATACGAAGATCTGAAACCTAATAGGAACGTTGTCCAAATTCAAGTTCCGAATACTTATCACGATAGATACGAGATTTAATTCTAATAGCAATACAAATAAAGAAATAATAATGAATACAACTTTTCGTTCGAACACTAATTGACTGTTCAATAACTCAATGAGTTGAAAATTTCGAAAATTTGGATTCAATTAGAAATACAAATCAATTCTTGTTGAGTTTTGGAAATGGTAGAAATGTCATACATTCGACAAATCCCCATTTTTGTAATTTTGATATATTAATACTCTGCTTTAAAAACACAACAGAAAGTGAAATATACTAGATAATAATCGCACAGTTAGAGGCATTATGTTGTCATTGTTCCATTCAATAGTTAAACAATTCCAAATATTTATTTGTGGAACACAAAATAGTTACATTAACTTTTTTTCATTAATTTAGTATATAAAGGGAACCTTGTATTTTTTATAGTTATTTGTTTGTGGAATTGATAGAGTGGAGTTGATTACATCTATTACCAATTAAAGCACAATTTTCGAAAATTTCGACTTGTTGAGTTGTGGAACTGGACATTACGATATGTGTTCTCTTATTTCTATCATCAATCTTTCAAAAGCTGTTACTTTTTGTAAAAAGTTCATTTCTATCAATACCGACAGTAGATTAATACGACGGCACCATACCTTTTTATAAAAATGACGGGTATTTGACAGATTTATTATATTGCTATTATCGTCAAAAGATACGCAAAAACCTATTGGCCCAAAACGGTCCAATAGGTTTTTATTAATTCATAATTTCAGTGTCTTGTCTATGTATTAATGCCGTTTATCTATGCCATTAACTACTTATTAAGTATAATATTATATTTAACGTATTATTGTATCATAATTAGGTAGGTATGTTTATATAGATTGTGATGACAGCGATGGCCGTTGTTGGCCTTGGGACAAACGTGTCTCCATTAATATATTGTTAATTTCCGATGCTTATCATCTCTTGTCTGACAAGATTTCTATTAAATCTTACATTATTAATTTACTAAGTTCGTTTATGTGTATAAAACTTGGTTTAGCAATTAATGTACGGCGTGCCCCAAAAGATATAAAGAACGTAACGCCAAATAGATCCATCCTTACATAGGTACTTCTTTCGCTTCTTTTACACTAAACCGTATATTAAGCGACTGCAACTATAGATTTTGTGACTTAGACATGTTTGCGAGTAATTCTCGTGGCTTTAAAATATCTATTTTGCTGATTTTGAATACTATATTATACTTGATGGTGTTCCACTCACTCATCCCAGTGATTTTCCTTTCCATTCCTCTCTCGCTGTTTGTCAGGGTTGTAAGTGTATTTTTTTTTAATTATTCATATTTAATTGTGAATTTGTATTGACTATTATTTTTTTCAGTGTTATTTATTTATATTACTACTGTTTTGTTAATTTTTTAAAATATATTAAATCTTATTATAGATAACATCCTTTTGGGCTTAAAATATTGTGAACTGTGAAATTTGTGAGCACTTTTAAATAGGGTAATACATTATTTATATTTTTGTCTATTATATATATTGTTCCTACTCTTATGTATAATCTGAAGTGTATCATTGGCTAAATAAATAAATACAAATTCTAATACACGCACGTCGATTTCCTCTACTAACACGAAATTCATTCAACATTTTTCTCAGCGATCGCACCTCCACTGTATGTATTCTGCTTTCGTCTTTCTTCAGCCACGTCTATGTTTCACTTGCATACATAAGTGTCGGTACCAGAATGGTATTGTGCACTACCTTTTTTGCTACGTTCGACACATTAGATACCATTGCCCACAATGGGTCTAAATTTCATTAATTTTCTGCCTTAGTGCTCGGTATTCAAGAAAATACCGGGTTAAAAAGCTAGTTTACAAATGTTATTAAAACTTAATTATTATTGCTCAGTTAATGGTGTTTCATTGTCTTTATAAACAAACTTTAGATGAGGCATGCCGCTCGTTCTGAATGTCTCACTTTTATCATATTATTACTTTGTGCCTATTACCTCTACACTATTTGTAAGACTGAAATCAAACTGTTATCTATATCTATATTTTGTTTATTTATTCATCTCATCATGACATTTTCTACATATGGGGTAACCAATTTACCCTATGGAGTATCCGGCGTATTCAACATGTGGGGTAATTAATAAATTTACCTCGTGGGATACCCAGTAAAGCATTGGTCTCCCAGTCTTTTCATAAGTTTTCGAGTGTTATACTGTAAAAGATAGGTGTTTAAAAAAATAAAAACATTTTGCATCATGAATTCAGCGCTGATAAGGTTTGCCACCCGTACTGAATGTCTTGATTTTTATTAGCACGGAGAGGACAGCTACATGCTTCTTTATTTATTTAGTTTTGTATTAAAAAAATACAATCATACAAAATGATGATCTCTTGTTATTTTGGCGCCCAAAACAAAACCCAGATCGTGTCGGGTGCCTTGCTTTAAAAAAGAAAGAGAGGACCTAACGTGATTATTTTCTTACAGGATATTTACTAAATAATTGTTATAATGTTCTTTATCTATTGCGATGAAATTACCTGTAGGTTACAATGTTATATACATTGTGTAATAATATGTAGTTATTATTATTAAATGGAGATAGAGCATTGTGATACAAAGCGATAAGTATCTAACTAAGCAATGGGCAACATTATTACAATGCATATTGTACATAGGTCACAATCTATTTCATAGAATCTTTATCGCCCGTATTCACCAAGAAAAACTGAGCGTTCGATCAGCTCAAATTACGATCAACGTCAAAATTGGTATTCACCAACATATTTGAGGCTCCCTCAACGTGATTTGAGTGAAAATTTCCCTCAAATTTGATCGGCCAATTGAGGTGGATTAACTTTTGCTCAGCGTCGATCTGTCAAAATTATTCTATAATGTCCGCCATACTTGTTTCGTATTGTTGGCGTTTTATTTACAATTTATTGAATATATTTTTGTAGGCGGCATGTAATAATTTATATATATGTATATTTATAAATAAATTATTGAATTAATTTATTTATTAATTTATTTGTAATGACATATACGTCACAAGGCCATTAAACATATACAAAAAAATCACAAATAGTTCGATGCAATACAACAATCCTTTCAATCGCAGTCGCACTTTCTTATCACACATAAAAGGCACCGTCAACGTAGGTCAGACTTCTGGGAACCATAAAAGACAGCCGCTAACTTTAGAGAAGCACATTAGTTCTCTTGTCAGTGCTTATTTCTTTCAGCTGCGGCAAATTGGGATGATAAAAAGGTGTCTCACATTAGACGCTAAGAAGTCACTAATTGTGGCTCTGGTAATATCCAGACTAGGATATTGTAACAGTATTTTAGTGGTATTACCTGCTTGTCAGATCGATAGGCTGCAATCAGTTTTGAAGTCCGCTGCACGTGTTATCTTTGGAGTACAAAGGTGTACACGTATGACTCCACTTTTAAAGCAATTTCATTGGCTACCAGTGGAGACTATAGTGCAGTCCAAAGTGTGAATGTTAGTTTATAAGGCACAGAATGAGAATGTCCCAGTCTATATTGCTGAATTGTTTTTTTTTATTTAATGAAAATAATACATTGAATAAGAAATATATACATCTTATGATAATGAGTCACGCCAAATCTAAAAGATTTGTCGGCGTGTTCTCTTATAACATACTAGGTGCAGGTTGAAATATCAAGAAATGAGCCCGCAGAGGAGAATTTTAACTAATTATGGGGATAGAGCCTTTTGTGTGGCGGGACCCAACCTCTGGAATGGATTGCCTCGCTAGCGTAGGCAAGCTACAGATCTTAAGACATTCAGAAAGGCTCTAAAAACCTTACAGAGTACTTACTAAACAACATGAATATTTTTTATTTATTTATCGTATACCTAAACAGCTTATGCCTTTTACAAATAAATATAAACAAATACAACAATAGTAACAAGATTTTTATTTATAATTTTTCATATTGTACATATCTATGTTATAAAATACCACGGATAGTGTAATAGTTCAATATTGCAAGGAATTAAAATTATTTCTTGATGGTAAATTACTGTGTATTTTAGTTATATACGGAGTATTTCAGTTATTTTTCTATCATTGTTTATAATTTCTTTTTTATTTTAACCTCACCGGCAAACTACTTTGACAAAAATGCATGATTCGATTAAATGCTAGCTGTCAAATCGACTGTTATCAAAGTTATATCTGTTTAAGTTCAAGTCTTGATTTTGTATAAATAAAGGAATTTATAAATATTTAAAAAATAAACATATAATTTATTAAATAATACATATATTTTTTAAATGACTTATTATTATTTTTATTTGTATAATTATCAAAAATATACTTTTTAGTTACTTTAATGGCTGTTTCCGTAAATAAATGTCAGTTTCATTTCATAATATTTACATTGTATCCATGGATACGCACGATCAAATTCGACTCAGCTAAGCATTGTAAATTTTCGTTGGTGAATACCTATCTACGTTGAGGAATGCTGAGGGAGATTTAAGCTGATCGTTTGCTCAGCTGATCGTTCGCTCAGTTTTTCTTGGTGAATACAGGCGTATGTGAGAGCGAAACACCACAATGTCGAATATCAGCCAATGTAGTTTTTATATTTATGTTATTTAAATTTTATTTATTGAAAGAATATCATTCTTTGCGTGTAATAAGTCAAAAATGTAGAAATTTTACATTTCATCCAAGTAACATATAAAATTATATAACGTTTGGTATATCTATATAAGTTTATAAATACTTGTAATCGTATAAAGGTAGTAAGAACATAGGTATGTTACCGTCAAATAGTTAAATTAGCAAGTTAACTAAATGGCTAGGTGGTTAGTTTAATACTATACTATACTATACTATACCCTCACGCCGTGTCCCAGGTGGGGTAGGCAGAGAGAACGGAACGCTATATAGATCTATCCTTACATACTTCTTTTGCTTCCTCTACATTCATCCAGTTTCTCATACATGCACGCCGATTCCTCTTACTTAACACGCGACCGTCCTTGAGAATTTGATCCACGTGGTCAAGCCACGTAGTTCTTGGACGTCTGCGCTTTCTCACACCCCCTCTTTCAGATAAATACATCCTCTTCGTCAATCTTACATCATCCATACGCTCCACATGACCAAACCATCTCTATTTACACGCATTCTATCCACAACACTCCTCTTGCATCCATTCATTCTTCTAATATGTCTTGGCCAAATTTTTTTTAACAATTTTGTATCTTATTTTATAAATATAACATGATTAATGTTATATTGTTAAACTCTCGTTTCTTTAGTCTAATTGTTTTGTGTCTTTTTTGTAACAGATCTTTCCTTTGTTTACATGTTTTGTATGTATACAAAGGTTTAACATGTAAAAGGCTTTGGCCGTAAATATTTGTAAATAAAAAAAAAATATATAAATAATATCCTCATTCCTCACTCTATCACGCAATGTTTTACCTACCATTCTTCTCAGTGGTTAATTTAATACCGGGATTCAATTGAATGCCTTACTGTTTCGTTGAATCACAATGACGCGTCAAATATACACAATTCTGTTTATTTGAGACTATGGCGTTAGGATTGTTAAACGTTGAGTTAAACAATCTGGCTAGACAATTGTTAGCCTTACAATTAAATGTCGAAGTTTAAATATTTGAAAAACTACATACTAAGAAGCCGAACAGAGACAATTATGTGAGAAGCAATGACATTTTGTGATTGAGTTTTAGAATAACATCCTCCCCTCATACCAGCATTTCATTGCTGTTTGGGGAATACAAAGTGCTTTTTGTTAACTATAATAAAATATCAATATATAGTATATTCAGTTTATTCAGTTTTTTTGTTTCTATTTTTTAATAATGTTTATTATGTTAATATAATTAATTAATATAATTTCTTCTTTCTTTCTTTCTTTAAATAACCGCCTAGCTATTTAGCCGTTTTGGGAATTTCCTTTGATGATGAACGAAAGAGAGGAAATGATTCTGGGTATGACTGTCGATACTCCTCGACCCATCTGATTTGAATCACCGATCACTGAAGATAATAATAATTAACACTTAATTGTCAAAACAAATTAGTACGAAAGATATACTCATTACCTTGAGACAATGTCTTCCAGTAAAGCGAATTACATAAATAAAACAAATGCTTTATTCTTCTATACGATTTATTAACGAGAGAGACGTCTTTCGTCTTGTTCGGACATTGTCAATCCACCAAACCTAAATTCCAGACAGAAAGTGCCAATTCTTAGTGGTACTGATGAACTTGAGTATAAATTACCAGTTGTCATTAGCTCAAACGTTTTTTTTTTATTTATTGATTTTAATAGATACAACAGCTTTAACAATGAATAATACAATACGGATTAATACGAGTCCTTCAATTACTGAAATATCCGGGACAAGAGATTATTTCAACATATAGCTATTTTGTTAAATGGCTGATTCAACCATTGAGCTGCGACACATACATCAACAAGACAATTGCAAACTTTATCAAGATGACGATGCACTGAGTCTTCAATCTCTGCACTCCTCAACAACCATTCTGTTCCATGCACTATGCTGTACCCACTGTGGATTATGCACTACAATAACAATATATGCAATATACATAGTGAGTTTAATGGACACGCCTCTGGAACACGATTTCTTATAAAACACAATACAAACTATATCCAACATCAAACATCATTCGATGTTTACTAAAAAATGTTGATACTTAAGAGGCGTTCACATTGGTTCACATTCAGTGATCACTCTGGATGATCCTCCAAAATGAAAAGGTGTAAACAGGCGTTTCATCAATAATAGTGATCACTTTTAGCGATGACGGATGAAAGCGATTACTACCTACCCGACATAATTTTGATGAAAGGTCCTTTCACTGAAACTACCATAAACAAGTTTTGTCCTATTATTTGTCTTATTCTCCATTAATTTGTATTGAAAGTCAGGATCATGTACAAAATTATCATGCTGTCGAGAATTATATTAATTTGTTTTAATTTTTAATAAGCGTTATTTTCATTTTTTTTATTAGATTAATTATTTTTTTTACAAGAAGACGTCAAACTACATACAACATGACCGTGAGTGTTGACATGGCAGTGAAAGCATAGGATGAACAGATGTGTTCACTTCTGATGAACAGCATTGATCCTGCTGACACTCTGGATGATCATTGAAAGTGAAGCAGTGTGAATGCTACTTTACCTATATAATATTTTATTATCCTGATATCTTCCAACTAACTATGTAAAGTGCATTATCCATTGATGGCCCGTGTTGGCTGAAGATATAGCTTTTGCTGCTAAAGCCACGAGGTCCCGGGTTATATACTCGTAATATAAGCAAGCAACTGAAGTTTAGAATATTTTTATTGTTAAACTGGATTTGGGCACAATGTCCAGATGACAAAATCAATCAGACATCTCGATTGGAGAACCTTGTTTATGCCTTGTCTAGTGATGTGAGAAGAGAAAATTCTCCAAAGAAATTTCTCGAGAACGAGAAATTTCTCCTCTGATGGAAGAGAAATTTCTCTCCATAATATTTCTTAGTGGTATTATGACCTTTCGCCCAGTACAATTCGCAGCCAACCAGATTGATCCAAAAATTTGTGGGGCTGATTAACGCCCAAATCAGAGGTTATTAACACTTTTTTCCATGTACGTACCAGCAATTTTTTTTTTAACGTATAAAATATGGGCATGTCAAACATCAAGATTTTTCATCAGTTATTGAAACATAAAAAAAGATATTTATTACTGAAGATGGACGTATGTCCGAAAAGCTTTTATTTATTTATTTATTTATTTCTTGAAAACACACAACAGACAACAACTATATATATATATATATATATTAAGAAAATTACCCAACAGACACCTCATCCGCATAACCAACAGACTGTGCAAACTCCCTTTTGTATGAAACAGGAAAGGTGTCCCGATGCTTACAAATCGGCTTAGGCTGGTTTAAGTGCACTTTACCCATGGTACGTTCACCAATCCCACCAATTCCTATTTCAAACTGTCATGTTCGACATCTGTTGAGCATAGATGTCAACTAACAGCAACCATCTTTGTGATTGTGTTCGAGGTTGTTGACAATCTATCGTTGATTGTCAACCCGAAACACTAAATGGCGCCAGAGAACAATTGTGTTCTCCTATTTACAGCGTTGCTTTGACCAGTTGTTTTAAATGTTAAACGAAGTTTTCGCATTTAGCTGGATTTTCTGTTGGGTAATTTTCTTAATATCTTCACTCTCGCAGGCGTGAAAATCCAGCTAAATGCGAAAACTTCGTTTAACATATATATATATAATGTACAAGCTAGAAAAAAAAAATAAAACATTTCACTCAGTCATCATCCAAAAACCGTGCGTCACAATTAATTTACATTATCTCAATATTTATTCATTAATATGAAAAAAACACACACACACACACATTTTAAGCAAAATATTAATTAGTGAAAGTTATACAGTGTTTTATTTTTATTACCTAAATTTATCGATGTTTAAATTTACAAGAGAAATATAATTGTCAAAGATAATTAGATCGGTAATTCAAAGAAAAATCGGTCATGCAGCCGATCAAATTTTGCATCCAGTTTTAAACTGACGTAGGTTGTAAGACAATACATTGCTATTGCTTATGCCTAGAAGGTCATCGATGTTGGAACACAAAAAATCCGCAAAAATGTACCGCGCTGCAAGGCTAGTATGCCTATGATAATAATTGTACAATTTATTAATATGCATATAGTTATCCTAGATATTATGTTTGATTTTTATTATGTTCAGAAACGATTTGGGATAATGTTTTATGCTTGTTTTATTATTAGGATATGGGATAATAATACCAATTTTTTTTTTACGATTACGCTTTATATGCATAGAATATAATATATTGTAAATATCCAAACGTTATGAGGAAGATGGCATATTTGGGACACGTACTTCGAAATGAGAAATATAGTTTGCTCCAACTCATTTTGAAAGGAAAAATTGAGGGTAGTCGTGGTGTGGGAAGGCGGCAGATGTCCTGGCTGAGAAATATCCGAGACTGGACCGGAGTTCGGAGGGTGGAGGAGTTGTTCCGGCTGGCACAGGACAGAGAGGCCTACGCCAGGGTGATAGCCGACGTCGGGGGGACCTGACATGGCACTTTGAGAAGAAGATTATGGTCTCCTTGTGTTTTATTGGGAACATTATGATACTATTGAATTATTAATATTAAAAAAAAGAATATAATGGAGCCTATAGTTCTGGCTGGTTTACGTTTAGAAAAAGTTTTTTTTTTCAGTTACCTATACCTACTTTGAGTTTTTGCAATGTAATTTAGTTTTTTATTTATTACTTTTCTATTTTCCAGTACAAGGCAGGCATTCCTAAAACACCTCGTAAAAGACAATATACATCTTCAATTCAGCGATGAAGCTTGCCACCCATTCTGAATGTCTTAATTTTATAAGCACAAAGAAGTCGAGTTAGTCTTTCACGACACAAACTTTTAGAAGCTTACTGTGAAAGGTGTATAAGATTGTATTTGGGTTTATAACAAAAACTTTTCTAAAAAAAAAACAAGTCCTCCGGCTACCCCATTTGTAGTAAATGCCGTATGGTACCTTTGGGTTAATTGGAAAAGATCCCGTCTTTCCGATAAACTCTTCCTCTGTAATTCATTGTATTTAATTTGAATGTATACATCTTGAAATTGTTTGTAATCAATGTACCTTAAATAAATAAATAAATAAAATTGTCAACGCACAATACAAAAAATAGGAGAGGAAAATTTGTTATCAGCCATTAAAATAATATTGTTACGAACGTAATATTTCCTTGATTCAAACTAAATGGGGCTAGATCGAGGGGGGGGGGGAGGGGTTGCCGAAATAATAAAATCGTATTAGCAGAACGTTATGAGCAGTAGAATGACAATATTATGTTATATTATTTATGTATGTATGAAGAATCATTGAGATTTATTGATACTAAACACAGACAGACATCCATCTCAGTCCCGATAATTCAATGTGCCCTTAAGGATACCCTTATCTTCAACTAACCTTTAATTAGATTTTTTAAATTTTGATGTTATTGACCGAAGGTACTTGTTGGAAGTCCATTTCAAGATAAATTGAAAATAAAAACACAGTATGTAGTTAACTTCCAAATGACTTATATTAACTTCACTTACTAGTATTCGGAGACTCTCGACTCCATCATCAGGCGAATAGAAAAAAAATGAAATAAGATACAGAGACAAGCAGTATTTATAGAATTTGAACAAAAGAATGTTGGGAGAAGCCCGTGTTGATAAGAAAGTAGTTATAATTCATTGATAAAAAAACTATTGGGAAGTGAACCGCTGTGGACCTACTCAAAAGAGAAGAATTTAAAGAAAAATAATAAAAATCTACCTTCTCCGGTATTCACCTTATTACGAAATGGGGAAACCACAGAAAACCCAAATCAGAAAAGAGCAAAAATGCTAGATAATCAACTAAATTTTAAGTTTCTTAAAGTAAATGTGAATCAAAAGTTATTTAGAATAAATAAATAAATAAATAAATAAAGAACAATATAACAAAATAATTCTATCCAACATGAGTACAGGACGTGTCTTGAGCACAAAAAATAGGTGATTATGTATGAGAAATTATATGACAGTGACGGAAGCAAAAGGCGTATTAGAAAATGGTGGTCGATTCTTTCTACTTGGATAAATGATATTTTTTCAATTACACGAAGCGGCGAAATGATATGATCTTTTTAAAAAAAAGTCTCGCAGTGAAAAGCTTAAGTAGTTAACAAATATTTGGGCATATAGTAAAAACGATCCTTTCGCTATCTTAATAATTTATCTATCATATTTTTTAGATCTTTGGATATTGCGTATTCATAATACATGTAAGTCATAATAAGTAACAATACAGCCAAGATAAATAGATAGCTTTCAACACTTTATGTCACGCAAGGAGAAGACAATTTTTGCTATATTTTGTTCTGCCTTGAGTGGTTTTTAAAATCAAATCATAGTCACCTTTCCCATGATATTTATAGTGCACTGATATCGTAATTATTATAATAACTTCATCACATTCAGGACACAAGCATTTTGCTTAATGTAAGAGTGTTTGGAGTGTATTTGGTTTATTTTAAATCCATGTTCATGAATTTATTACATTGACTACTGAACCATCACGACACATCTCACATGTGGGGTAGCTAGCAGACCAGTTGCATTTAATAAACATGCAAGCTCTCCTCTCCGTGCCAGCAAAACATAAGAGGTTCAAAATGGAGGGTAACCCCACCATTTTATCAAGTAAATAAACGATGTCGTGTCGTGTAACAGGGTCGTCTAGGTTGTTGAATATTTTGTAGACGGAAAAAACAGTTCTTTTCGACTAGGTATCATTGAAATTTCTCGAAACATTGCCCAGCCAGGACCATAGTTTCTACCGTATTACATAAATAGCTTATTTATTGACAGATTATTTACTGACAGAAGTACTGTCTGTAGATTTACATTTCAAATAATGTAGTGTACAACAAATCGTATAAGATGTGATGCAGGCTGTACTGCTTCTAAATTACACAATTTGATTCACTTATTCACAAACAGCTATCGACCATCTGATGACTGATGAGTGTCCTACACATGCATTCTATGGAGAATTTTCGGATCAGCACTCTCGTATGGACGATGCGATTCAGTGGCTGCGGAATTTAGCGATCGAATTTAGGAGACGAATAATTTTAAATAATAAATTTACACAACGTTATAATTGAAAATACAATTACTGTATATTTATCGAGTCGACGTTTATTTTATAAAAATCCATGTTTACATATGGTAAAAAACACAATTGTGTAATTTTACTAAATATTTATTTAATAGTGACTTGGTTTCGACTTATAAAGTCATGGTCAAACTAAACTGATTAGTTAAACTAAAATGACTTTATAAGTCGAAACCAGGTCACTATTCAATGAATATTAAGTAAAACTAAAACCATTTTTTTTTCTTTATACAAATTACTGTTATTTGTAGCGCGTATCATTGAGTGTTAAATAGGAAAGTAGATAGTTAATATGTTAGTGTCAATTGTAAGAAGCGTCTTTATTACGTCATGTTTAATAATATAAAATTATTACTGTTTTATTTTACGTACATAAACTATTTATTATATATATATCGTATTAAATTAATCTCGTTGGCAAACGACTGAGGCATTAGGTACTCGGCGAACGGAGTGATTTGAAGAAAAAATATAGGAACTTTTTTAAACAAAATTAATTTACTCTATTTGGAATACGCGGGTGTAAAAATTTGCATCTTCATTTTTTTTTCGATTCAGACATTTTCCACTCAGGGATTAGGTAAGTATGTCACTCATATCTTAAAAATGTTTTTTTTTTATTGCCACGTAGAGGAAAACTTATAGAAAGAGGAGATTATTATATGTATAATTAAATAATATTTTAAGTTTTTGAACTACTATAGATGACTCGCACACATTGAATTGCTCAGAAAAATGGACATTAATATTTTTGCCCAGTCTGAGGATCGAACCCACAATCGATTCAATTCAATTCGATTTTTTCTGAGCAATTCAATGTGTGCGAGTCATCTATAGTAGTTCAAAAACTTAATTTGATTGACATCCACACTTCTGAGCAAGTGAAATCCAGTTTTCAACACAACAGACTGTGTTACATACAATAGTCAAATAATATTTTTCTTATGCAGAAGCCTTGGCGAAAACTTTTGAGGTAAATAAATTCAATTTGGAAATTGTACAGTGTTTTTAGAAAATATTTAATTACAAGAAATGAAATGAAATGAAATTGTTTTATTTCCCTTCTTACAATAGGTACATTTGACAATTTTCACAATATATTTTAAATTATTATGGACATCACATATCACTCTTTCTTCTTATCAAACTCATCATGGGCTCCCTATAGGGATCTCAGATGAGCGAGCCAGGGGCAGCCCTCACATGTTAATAATGAATTTCCAAAGTGTTAACACAAAAACATTAGATTTATTATAAGTATGTTTTTGTGTTAACACTTGTGGTTTTCTGCCTTATGGGACATATAGAAATGGTATGTATAGATGGAAAAAGTAAAGAAACAAGACATTAGTTTTTTATTTCGAAAATCACTCGCGTTCTATGAATGTATTGATCGTATTACTATGATAATATTAATGTATATTTGTGTAAAAGTGCATTTAATAAGTGCAGTGTAAAGAGCAAATAAATAGAATCAATAAGATATTCAGGTAGGTGGTGTACATCATCGCTGAATCGAAGAATCTATCGCTGAATGTTTTGTACGTGAGAAGAAGTCTATAATGTTATCTCATTAAATTAATGTGGTATTGAAATCTGCAACCTAAAGAAAAATTTACTCATTCGACTCGCTTATAGACAATGCACGTACGTTATATACTTACAATATCGTTATTAACTTACTTGTTTTACTGGTTTATATTGTGTACTTAGGTACTTTATAAAATTAAATTGAAAGTACTTTATTGCGTTCTGAGTAAACCGGAGGTACTTTATATGTACCCAGTAATGTTCTCGATAACATTAACGTTAATACTCATTTACTAAATAAATATAATAAGCCAAATAATATCTTTCGTAAGCATCGTATATTGACAAATAGTTTTATTTTAATTTTTATTTATTTATTCATTAGATTTATTTTGTAGATCCAATTTGATCCCCTGATCAAATGCAATAAAACAATATTTCCCCAATATCCTTCAACTTGGTAACTATGAGTATCAGGAGAACATATCATACCAAGAGATAAGAGGTATCATTTAATGAACTATGTAGTTTTATACTACATACAGATTACGAAGACAATCTCTTTCCCTCTCTTCAACTATGCAATTGTATAGTGGGCGTATCGTCCGCGAACCTCCCTCCCTTTCATACTTTTTCCCTCCATCGTTTGTTCGTTCGTTCGCTCTCGTTGCTGTAGCAATCGTTTAAAATAATATACTGTTCTTATTTTGCATTGCAACAAAAAGAAGTAAGGGGCGTGTACTGTATATTATTGCTTTAAGAGCATCCTTTACGTTTTTCTGTCGTCTTGTTCCATCTTAAAATTTACCCGATATGGAAAATAATGGGCATTGAAAGATTTAAGATAATATTTGCATTGGTTGACATTGTTTATAATGAATACAACGCCATTTTATCAATCGTTTAAATGTTTTCTTCGTAGGACTATTTACAAACTTTTGTGTAAGTGATTTGTTCATGGTTTACTTTGAATTTATTTTATTTTTTATTTTCCATGCTTAGTCTAAAAAAATATTTCCAAATTCAATTATGGTTTGAAAACATGAAGATTTAAATAGATAAATTCAAAATGTATGCAGTTTTCAAAGCCATTTTGGCTATAAACAAAGCAAACGCTTAAGCATATGAGCCATTTCAGTTTATTTAAGTACAGATACTAGGAAAGCAGAATTGTTAGGTATTTTTCTCAGTGGAAATAATGAGAGTAAGTAGTATTGAGTATGATTGTACAATATGCAATAAACAATGTTGTAATATGTATTACAGGAATGAAGGTAGTGAAGTGACGCATCATCACGCGAGTATGTTGCGGTGTTCCCTCCGCGGGACATGTGACACTCGTTTAGATTTATGTGTCCCTAATAATATTTATATGTCTACACGGCCATATATCCTCCTGATTCCTCCACTACACACTATTGCTTGTACATAATATATTACAAACTAACACAATATCTACTTCGACCATCTTTGGTGTCTGATTTCCTGATATCGCGTACTATCGCAACGATAAATTATTTCATACTGCGATTGGTAAATTTCATATTAATATTTATTTTTCATTGCCACAGACGGTCTCGATCTGAGGTCTAGATTATTGTAATGTAGATGTACTTATAAAAATAATATACAAAAACTTCCATCTACATAGTTTATTTATACAATATTATATCCAGAATTCTATGGATTTAAAAATATGTACTGCATTCATTACCAATTAAATAACACAAGGTTCACGAATTGATTTCTGTGGCTTCTTGTCAGTTAAAATGGGAAATAATTACTAAATTAGCACTCGATTATCAAATTTATGCGAATTTGGTCTACTGCCTGCTGCACTTGCGAGCGATGTCGACACGGTATAATAGATAGAGAGAAAAATTTGGAGTCTAGATCCTAGAGTATTAATATCGTATACGACGACAAGTTTTACAAGACTTTTGGTCTTATTTTCTGCCTTTTCAGAAAGAGCAGATATTATAAATATATAATTATAAGATACTCGTAGTTTATCAGTTTAGGAGTTGATTGTTAACCTAGCTACAGAAAATATCAATCTAATCGAAAGATATTCTTGGAAAAGTATGTACCTACGCATTTCTAAAATACTGGTAAACTATCCAATAAGCAATCCTAGATACCTGAACAAACCGAGTCAATAAATAAAACACCAATAAAAACTATTATCAAGTAACCATAAAGTATATTGTGGTTTAAAAGGCAATGATTTCATTACAGCGGGCGTATTTCTATAATATATTACTTATCGCCTAAAACCAAAATCGTTGCTTATTGTTAAAATAACCGATGGTTCCTCACTTTCATATTACATTAAAAAATATACGAATATCATTGCGAAAAAACTTATGATTTAATCTCAAGTTGCATATATTTTTGAGTAAATTATCGGAAGATATTAATTTTTCATCACTTTCTAACTATTAAATTTGAATTTTTAAAGTACCCTTCATTCTGCGCCCCATACAAATTTGACATTGTTCCTTAACACTTTGATAGCTTTTTAATGCAAAATGTAAAAATGTCATTATATTTCAACGAAAAAAAGTATTAAGTTTAATAAAACTATAGTTGATTTTGTTATTTTTCCCTTTATTACGCTTTTTATTACCACCAAAATAAAAAAAAGCTAAAATATCTGCGTGTTCCTGCGTTATGCACAGTTGTGCCTAACGATATTTTATATGAAATTCTTTTTCTATTTTGCATTAAACGACATTTTTTTTTGTTTTAAGTATGCTTCCAACTTTTATTTCTTTATTTAAGTACATAGAAATATCATTCAACTGGAAAAAATACCTCAAAAGCTTATTATATTAGAGGTAGTATAATTAAGACATTTCTTTTTGTATAAAAAAAGATACATTTCTGGCAAGGTAAATGAATATATCGCTAAAATAATACATTTAACACTAAGATAATACTCCCAACTTGTATTTAATTATAACAAACACTAAGAAATTGCGCGAAGTTTCAAGTAAAAAACAAATTCACATTATAAATCCCGTGTTTTTCGTTAGGCACATAAGGATTTTGTATGTAAAGGACAGTTCACATTGTGGACCGCGGTATTACAACGGTGATAGATATAAATACTACATCATGCATGCGCATAAATTTTAAACACTTTTTATTTGAAAATAAGTTATTTTATTCATAATATATTATATTTTATTCATATTCGTATATAGTATAATATTTTTTTTGTCATAGCTGCAATACATTATTATGTAAACCTATCTATATAATAAGTTACTATGTGATATACCATTGTGCTCTGAACTAAAGTCTAGTTTGAGAGATCTACAGGAGTCTGATATATAAAAATATTAATAAAAAATAAGGTGACACTGACACTAGTCTTATTTTTTCCCCTAAATTTTAAATCCGAGCTATAAAAGTTGAATATCTTCAGTAATTTGCGCAAGGTTCCATATGTACAGGGCCCGGACGGTTGTTCTATTCACCTGCCGTAAAAACAGCAAATTTATTTCTGTGTTAATATAAATATTCTCATAGAATCATTTACTTCATCATTAATTTCTAACTACCTGCGCAGGTACATTGAAAACTTGAATCAAAATTTGGACGAGATGTGAAATTATCGCATTGCCGTGATGTCGATAATTATGTCATTATTTTCCGTATAGGTATACCCACCTATTTTGTTTTATGATAATTTTTATGCCTGCGGAAGTCTTAGAATGGTTTTATTTTTTATTATTTGTTCACGGCTCGAGTCATTTACAAGTAGAAGATTTACATACATAATGTATATAAGGTAAGCATATGCATAATGGATTAAGACACAGCAAGTTATATTAAGTCACCAAAAAAGTAAAAAAATAACAATGAAATTGTCTCAGCAATAATAATTATTGATATTAAGAAACAACATACTGAGCATGTGAACTGCGATTTATAAATCTTGTGCATAACGACGTGTCTATGGTTTATAAGCAAAGATTTTGGTTTTAGGCGTTATGTTACTATGATATGATTATTATCCTTTCGCACGGTTCAAGCCTCGGGCAGTTTTCACCACCTCACTCACTCATGTACTCCTGGTATCAAACCTCGAAGATCTTTCTGAAATACGGAGTAATTTGTAGTTGAGGTTGTTTCCACGGCCTTTTGTTACTACTATTATTATTATTATCATCTAATAACTGACTAGCACCTATGTCTGTCTATTACTGGCTGATAAAAACTGAACTGCATGTAGGAATCATTCTGCTAATATCTCTGATCTCCTGGTAATTTTTATCTGACTGCCCTTTTCAATCATGCACAGATTAAAAAAATAAACAATGGTTTGAAATATACCTACCCAAATACACCCTTCAATACCCTCAAGTAAGTTTTGTCGTGAAGGTAGTGTAGGTTGATAGCAGGAGGAATCGAATTCGAGATCTCTGAGACTCTACTATCAGGCAACCGACCACTTTTATAAAAAAAAACTCAAAATTGCTCGTGTACCGTGATTTGTACCGACTTGTCGCTTCCTTTTGGATGCAAGCATACCAATTGAGTCACTTCTTTCCATGCCATTCTCTGATATGTGGTGATGGTTCTGAATAGGTTATTTCCTGCGAATTAATAATGATATTTGTCCAAAAAGATTATTTTTCCATTGTCTTAGTCTGGACAAACTTTATTCACAATATATCATTAAAATTTCTATGACAACAATGATCACAGAATCGATCTGAATGGAGGAGGTCTGTTTCTACTCTATGCTTTCGAGAGGAGCGTTAAAGGGATAAAAAAGAGAAAGAAATCATAATATGTATAAAAAGCAGTCAGTGTAGTCAATATACTTTTGAGTGTATGAATTTTATTATGAACAGTTTGTGTTGTAAATATTTATTGCTTTGACCTTTTGGCACGGCTGTCGGCAGTTCACGCGACACACCACACTGTCTGGGCCTTACTATATTCACACCTACATAACATAAACGGTTAATATTATTATTTATTTATTTATTTATTCCAATGCACTATCAGCTGTTGTTGACCTCGACAGATTGAATTTTGAAATAATATTTATCGATAGAAATGAAGAAATATTTTTTATTGCACGACTATTAATTTTGTTTGCCAACGTTGGTAAGTTGGCTCAAAAGAGAGCATTGCTTTTTTCCTTACAAGGTTTCTGACGACATCGACGTTCTTTACAATACACCATTCCTATGACAACGATAGACATCAGAGTGCTAGGAATTTTGTAGAAACATGTGACTCAATTGAAGCAATGCCGTTCGGAATGGAGGAGGCTGGTTTCTGCTTTCTGCTCCCTGAAGAAGACGATTGAGTTGGGTTGATTCGCTATTTGTTCTTTTTTCTATTTATACAATCACAGCTTTTTCCACAAGTGCAGTAGCCAATGAACTAACATGACGACTATGATTTGCTTGATATTCTCTTCGATTATAACACTTGCACTTGTAGTATTCCGAACAAAATAATCTTTGTATTAGGCGCAATGAACTGTATCATATTAAAACACCATGGGAGATGACTTTGTTAATTTAATTAATCAACTACTTACGGGAGACAATTTGATTATTGCGGGTGACCAAAATGTAACGTTAGGGCCCATGCGCTGAACAAAAACATTCAACAATATGCTGGATGAGATCAACAGAACCAATATGTCCTGCTTCTATAAAAAGGCTCTATGTGTTGCGGCAACTGTCAATTAAAATCGACTCCCCGAGGACCTCCGAAAAATAAATCTACAAAAACATTCAAGACCAAACTGAAGACATCGCACATTCAACAGAGCTCCCCACGCACTTGAGATCGATGCTTCATTACGCGGTGCCGAAAAATTATTATACCGGAGCAAAACGAAGAGCAGCTTGTCTTTGTGCTATTTACAATTATTACTCGACTGTTTCGATATTTTTGATGCTTCTCCATCTGCTGAATTCTAGGTTCAGTATTTGAGAGATATTATGTAGGTCCATCCAAACTGGCCACGGCGAATGCAAACATTTTCTCCATTTTTGGGTTTAGAGAAATCGTGCATGTGGGCAGGTCGAGACAGAAAGATAAATTGAGGATTGTTTTGTTAGTAAATTAGTTGTGGATATAAAAGAGATACACCAGCCAATTGACTTTGTGAACAAATTGAGGAGCTATCATTTTAAGGTTGCTCGATGTTCAGGAGTTGCTTTCATACAGCGATTAAAATAATCTAGATTTATGGACCTATCCTTTTTCTTCAAAGATGACTTTATAGCTCATATAAAGCCATGTTCTCTTCTGTCTATCGATGTGGTTCTGCAGTTCATCACTTGCAGTTGCCTGGTATCTTTCTACATAGTTTTATATGAAGAAATGATGTCGCCTTTGTGGAATTGTGCTTTAAAGCATCTAAGATGGATGAGTGGGTATAATGTACATATGTTATACTGGATGCAATTAATCATTGGGCTGTGAAGAGAATCCATGCAAGTCCATACATCATTAGCTTTCGCTATATGCATATATCTATACATTAGGTATTACTTGTACTATTGGACTGTATGTTTGTGTTGTGTACATTTGTAACATGGTCCACAAAAGTAAATACAATATCACATAGTATTATTAAAACATTATTCACTAGCTGACATACCCAATTTTTCAAAACAATAAAAAAATCACTCCCCTCTCTCACCACGATTTGCAGCATTTTACATCTTTAAGGTTATCGTTAAAAATGATTTTAAGCTAATTGAGTAACCGATTCTCATGGTATCTCGGGGACGGAAGAAAAGTGCTTTTTGGTTGACTACTATTGGACTAGGATCATCATGTCTTATGTATCATAGGAACTACAAATTTTTGCTGAGTGCGCTGTAGCTCATCATTCTTGGTATATTCATAATACCACGACATCATCATCATCATCATCGCCCTCAACGCTCCTCTCGGGAGCACAGGGCAGAAACCAGCCTCCTCCATTCAGAGCGTCTCTGTGCCAATTGCGTCACCTCTTCCCACGACATTCCTTGCGCTCTGATATCGTTGTCATAGGAACGGTGTATTGTGAAAGAGGGACGCCCGGGCCTACGGAACCCCTGCGGACGTAAGAACAGTGCTCTTTTTGGCCAACTATCATTGGGCATTCTCAAAACATGTCCCAGCCAGGACCATCGTCTCTCTTGTATTACGGAGATTACAGGTCTCTGCTGGGTGCGCCGGCGCACAGCATCATTTGTAACATGTTCATACCATCTGTCATCCAAAATCCTTCTAAGACACGACACTTAAACAATATTTTTCTAAACAACTTATTTCAAAGTCAAATACTTATTAAAATACTATCGAGTTCAAACGAATTAAATTATTATATTCGCATTCTGTATAATTTCATATCCGGAGATTATTATTTCGTAATGGTATGATGCATTTAGGTATATATTCGTACGTTGTTACCATATGTAACCAAAGCAGCCATATTGCACCGTATCGTCAAACTGTGTGACAGTCAGTTTTAACACACTTAATTTTATCATCCTTGATTGAGATTGTTTTTTCTGCAAAACCAACCCAGTGGGTGCACAATTGACGCTGAACAATTTTTTCATCATCATTACCATCTCGCTGATTTTTTTTCGGGGTAGGCAGAAAGGATCGAGCGCCTGTTAAATACTCCCCTCCTTGCATACATTTTTCGCTTCCGTCACTGTCAATAATTCCTCATGCAGGTTCTCGCATTCAATGTGGTCAGCACATGCTCGTTCTGGAGGATCTGGTTTATATGTTCTTGCCATTTGTTCTTCGGATGGCCGCTATTCCGAACACCATTCCTCTCAGTTATACATATTTTTGAAAAATACGGTGTGTGGCTATTTTTTAAAATTATTTTGAAGATGAATCTGGATTTGAAATGTACACAAATACACCCAAGACACCCTCACAGAAAACAATATCCTTTATTCATGAAGGTGGGGTAAGTCGTCAGCAGAGGGTGGAATTGGACCCGGATCTCTCGATTGAGAGTCTGAAACTCTGCCATCAGAATAGCGACCACCTCGGCTGACTGCAGGATTTTAATTAACTGAGGTTCAATTGTTCTACAATTTTGCGAGACTCAAATCCCTAGTTTTCTAATCCGAACGTTTCAATGAAATGGATATCATAAGATTAGACATAACTTTAACGCAATTATGCATTGTTGTTGGTCCCGAGCCGCAGTTTGATGTTATTGCGTTGAATGTGACGAAGATGTTAAGTGGCCGGCTGCGTAAATCATGATAAACACAAGACATTAATTTATTCTCAGCTCTAAGATATGGACCGAGTGCATATATCAAATTATATGGACACACACATATTATTATGCCTACATACTTGCAAATAAACAAACAAACATATGCACATGCAAAAATATATTATTACTATGAATATTGTCATAATATTGTCATTACTATAACAGTTTTGACAATGAGTTTGTAAATCGAAACCAGATCACTAAATTTAAAAAAAAAAATATTAAAATCTGAATAAATTCCGTGAAGCACTTCTACTACTACTATACCATCACGGCACATCCCACAAGTGGGGCAGCCAGCAGACCAACCGCACGCAAGAAACATGCAAACTGTCCTCTTCGTGCCAATATAAAATCAAGACATTCAGGAGGGGTGGCAAACCTCATCGCTGAATTTAAGATGTACAATGTCTTAGTTTTTTCGAACACCTGCCTTTTACAGGACACTCGAAAACTTACGGGGAAGAGTGGCAGACCAATTCTTTACCGGGTGCTCCTCCGTGAAGCACCCGTTAAAGAATTGGTCTCCCGCGCTTTTCTGTAAGTTATCAAGTGTCCTGTTTATATTATACATCAAGATTAAGATCGTATTTAGGTTGCGGCAAGAGTAACCCTTCTGAGTTGAAGATTAAAAATTTATCTGTATGTTTTAGGAACACCTGTATTCTACAGTGTATCCAAAAACTTTCAAAAAATATTTTTTTATAATTCGGGAACTCTTCAGATGAAAAAAAAAACAAATAAATATTTTCCAAAAAAAAGATATATCCGTTGAAATTGGAACAACTGTACAAAACACATTTGTTTTATTTGAAAATCTTATAAATAATTTATGATAATTTCAAAATCTCTTCAAAAACCTCCTTCAGGAGTGACAGCTTCCGGAGATATTGTGACACTTTCAGTATACCTGACATCATGGGTGATGGATTCTCCGCTTGTCTCCATCTCCTGGCCTCTTAATAAACATTGCATGATCCTTCTTCCATCGCCAACAATAGAAAGATGTTGTTACTACTCCATGCGAATACTAATCAATAGAGTTGATTTGATATAGGCTTGGCCGAATACTGGAAGACGGATATTCGGCCAGATCTTAAACCGAAGTCATTCTTATTATAGTTTGCTATTATATAATATTATGATTTAGATTTTTATTACATGTTTAATCGGATTACTTCGTGTACTGGGATTATTACCCGAAGGGGTTTATTTCCAACGTTTCAGCAGAACATGGTCAGCTACAGTCATTGATTCTTACTTACTTACTTGCTTCTGATGGCCGAAAAGCCCTTGCAGGATCTTTACCTCCGAAACAATAGATTTCCAAGCCTTTCTATCGTGAGCAATAGACTACTAGTCGTCTTTAGCATTGAGCTCCTCTAGATCTCGGTTGATGATATCCAACAATCTTTGTCTTGGTCTGCCTAACGGTCTTCTGCCCTCGGGTGTACCCTGCATAATTCCTTTAGTCATTGATTCATATTAATTAATTTATTTAATTGTTTTTGCGCATCATCATTTTATACAACAAAATCAATAAAGAAATTTACATAAAAAAACAATGTAACGATATCTCAATTGGAGAACCATATTTACACAATGTAACATCGTGCAAAATTTAATCGGAAGAAGTGAGAAAGGCGCCCCAACGCTTAAAAATTGACTCTAGGCTGGCTTAAGTGATCACTTTCGGTGTACATGGACAACGTTCACCAATTCCTCCATTCTCACTGTCACGATGTAAGGTCCACCAATCGAGATACGCTTTATGCAAACCAAAGAAGCAACAATCTTTTTGGGATCTCATATTTCAGATCTCAAATGGATCGCAATCTCCCTTTTGAATGGCGCCGGAACAATAAAATGTTTAATAGGATTATTTAGAGCGAGATAATGATGCTTCAGTCTACTCTTGAATATGGAAATATTTGGAGCAAGTCTGATCAACAGTGGCAAATCATTCCATAATCGAGCTGTATATTATAGTGAAAGAAGATGTGAAGAAAATGAACGATGTGGGGGAATAGTTAGCGTACCAGGTGCACTAGAAATAAGTGGCAAACCAAACCCAAATGTTCTACTATCTGGCCAAATACCGGCGGATATTTCTCGGACATCTCTACTAATCAACCTGATATTCCCGAAAAGGTTACATTCATTCCTGCTCGACTGACTATTTTCATCATGTCAACAGGACCATCACTCATATTATTGTTTTTGTATCTCAACTCTACCCGGTTGTACGTGAAACCGGAAATTTTCTTTGTTTTCCCATTCTTCCTGTCATTTTGATAAGGTACAAAGTATTCCATCAAAATCTTAATAACTTAAACTTCTAAGCAATCATATTTCAACTATTCTTTCATCCAACTGCGGTTGTTTGTAATAGTTTAATAATAATAAAAAAAACATATCCATCTATCTATCTATACCCTCACGCCGTATCCCTAGTGGGATAGGCAGAGAGAACGGAACGCCATATAGATCTATCCTTACATAATTCTTTCGCTTCCTCTACATTCATCCAGTTTCTCATACATGCACGCCGATTCCTCTTACTTAACACGCGACCGTCCTTGAGAATTTGATCCACGTGGTTAAGCCACGTGGTCTCGCACGCCTGCGATTCCTCAAACCCGCTCTTTCAGAGATCTTCTTTGTCACGCTTTCTCGTCCGTATTTCCAAACCATCGTAACTTACAACACTCTTCTTGCATCCTCTTATTCTTCTAATATTCTTATTCCTTACTCTATCGAGGAATGTTTTACCAATCGAAATTAAAAAAGAAAAAAAAACAAATATTTTCTTCAACTATGTTGTTTATTCACCAGAGAGAGATATCTTTCGTCTTGTTAGAACATTTTCAATGTCACAAATCACATAGCAGAAGAAAACATTAGTTTTTTTAATTTCGTTATGGAAGAAAAATAATAAATATCTTAAGTTAGTATATTATATGAGACTAGCCATGGTTAGTAAGGAAGGGTTAAATGTGCATTTTTTGTGAGTAAAGGTCGTCTTACTATCTTCTGTTAATTCTGTGACGATAATACCTATTATGTATTTTTCGTTTATACCTTATTGTAATCCTATTGTTTTTATACAAATATTTTGTACAATAAAGTTTTTTATTATTATTATTATTTCATATCTCATGTATTAAACAAAACAATATTAGATTCTACATTTTGAACACAATATAAGATTAAAAATAAAATTTAAATATAACATTAAATAACAAAAACCATAAAATATTAAAATAAATTTATACTCAAAATGTAGAACCCCAACATTATTCGAGTTGATTCTTCCATGATGTTCTATGAAATAGTACAATCATGGGAGATCACTTACAGAGCTACAGGGACAAAAACCTTCTTTCTATCCTGGTGGACGATAGAAGTACGGCCTTCTGCATGCTGTATTTGAGCCTGTCATCTACTCCCAGTTTTCTGAGATTGTTTGACAGACTCTTAGGTATTAAACCATTCACAGACAGCACTATAGGCACGATGATTGTGGTAGGTGTTCTCCACATATCTTTGATTTCGTGAGTAAGATCAAGATATTATTATTATTATTATTATTATGTAGTTGGTGTTATTACGTTATAATATTCTTAATTAAATGCTATGCTGCCTAAACACCTACACAGTGAATGAAAGGCATTTAATTGGCTATATTTTGGTGAACCTAAATGTATTGCTGTATATTATATGGCTGTTGGTAGACTCTGGTGTACCTAAATGAATAAATAAAAAACAATCTGATTCTTCAAGAACCTATTTTATATTGTGGTCGTACAGGAGTACATTACAAAATGTACTTATACATATATATTTTTTGACTCGATGTCCATTATAAATAAATAATAATATAGTTTGTGTATACACATTATAATAATAATAATAGGCGTCTCGACGCGGTGTGGTGCGTCGCGGCGCGGTGTGGTGAGGTTGGTTGACTGTCAACACTTCTTATGATGTTTGATGATAAAGTGATGCGGATACACAGCCGGAATATAAATTACAGATTATGTGACGCTATTTTTCATCGTCTCCATCCTTCATTCCTTCTTCTTCTTCTGCCGTTGCTCCTGTTACTACTACTACTGCTTATACTTTCACTACCCCCCCTTCCACCACCCACTGAATAATAATATCACCTCCTTATAGGGATGCCAACGATACACCATCGATGTTTATAGGATGACAACATGGTATATACAAACAATTTTGCACAGTGGGCGAGTTTATCGTAGAGCTGCGATATCTTCCAAGTATATTTTTCTCTCTTTCGATTGTTATTTCATTGCATTTTCTAGCATGTCAAACATTTTATAGTGGTTCAATGTATGATCAAATAAATAAATAATAGACTTAAGATAATACATACATATAAAAAGAAAAGAAGTTTATTGAGAAAGTGCATCTAATAGCACTTTTTTTTTAATTTCTCTTCGTAAAGACAATACTGGGCAAAGTATGCTACCCATCCTGAATATCTTATCTTTAAATAGCACGAAGAGGATGGCTTGCATGTTTATAACATGCAGTTGTAATGCTTATTGAAAATTGATCAGTGTTTTCATGTCATTTAACATTAACTATCACAGTGCAAACACGGTAATCGATGTTTACCATATTATAATATTATACCCTCATGCAGTATCCCAAGTGGGGTAGGCAGAAAGGAGAGAACGACATATATATCTATCTTTACATACTTCTTTCGCATCCTCCGTATACAATTTTTAATGTACACACGCCGACTTCACACACACAACAAGCGACCATCTTTGAGAATTTGACCTATGTTATCAAGCCACGTAAGTTCTCAAGGATTCACGCTTTCTAACACCTCTCCGTTCAGATATATTATGGAATATATTCGTCATGCTTTTATCGCTCTACATGTTTCAACAATCGCAGCTTATTTATTGTCAGTCGATGTTTTTATGTAATACTTGACAGCTCATCTCAATAAACATCTAACCATTACTTTCCTATTATAATAATACATCTATACATATAACCACCCCTCGCTACATTTCAACCCTTTCAGCAGTGGCTGTACACACGTCATGATATTATTACTATCATCATCACATCGGGGGGTGCCTGTCACCCCCCAGAGGCACCCTTCAATCGAGTTATGATAATATTACCTATATACCTACTAATAATACATTAGCCATCACATAATATCAGAGTCTAAGATTATTTAAAGGTTTATTTTTCGGAGGTGGTGAAAAATATTTTTAATTTGTTTATATTTGAATTATACATAATACTCGTTGGTTATTTTGGAGTAATTTTCTAAACATGATATTATTTCTATCTGTGTGTCAAAAAGATTTGGTTTGGAATGATCAAAGGTCCTGGAATCAGCAATGAAAAGGGATCTTCTAATTAAGTACACCGACACAATGGATTAAAGACTCAACTTGGACGAAAGGTAGAAGATGTATGTATATAATGTAAAGCGTCCTTGAAGTGATATTATCACAGTGCAGCGCTGTATAAATTGTCATATTATTATTATACAAAGACACAGCTGAGAACGCACTTGGGGCAATATTTAACAGCCTAGTGGAAGCCCTGCCTCCGGGCCATGACCTACTATGGCCATTGTGAAAAACACTCTACTTGTTAAAACCGATCAGAAACCTCGATTGGAGAACCATGTCTACACAGTGCAACATTGTGTAAAATCTTATCGGAAGAAGTGAGAAAGGTGTCCCAACGCTTACGAATTGGCTCTAGGCTGGCTTAAGTGATCACTTTCGGTGTCCATGGACAACGGTCACCAATTCCACCATTCTCACTGTCACGATTTAAGGTCCACCAATCGAGAGACGCTTTATGCAAACCTTAGAAGCAACCATCTTTTTGGGATCTCATTTTTCAGATCTCAAATAAAAAAAAATAGTAAATATTCTAAACATTTTCTACTTGTTAAGTAATGGAGCTGGACAGTCGATACATACATGAAAACTTACAAAAACGAGTGAGAGAATATTCAATTCCGGGAACACAGAGATCTTCGTGCCACTGAAAAAAAGAAGTAAAAATAAACGAATGAAAAATATCATTATACTTTCTCTCACCCTTAATTATTAAAGTGTTACACATAAATATACCTACTAATATATTCAAAGGGAAAAAATCTTAATGTTTAAAATGATTTAAATATCATTAACAAGCGAAAAAATAAGAGCCTTAATTAAGAAAACTTAAGGGTAGTTATATTTTTTTTTATATATACAATTCATTAGATAAAGTTGAAACACAGGTATTTTTTTTTGATAATAATTGCCTATTCCCCCCTTTCAGTGGAAATTAGCACTTTGCCGCAAAGAAAAATGTTGTAGATTTTATTATTTTTGTAACATACACCCCTATTAACTAGCGTTTATACCCTAATCTACAATATTCTAAGCTATTGTATTATGAGATGTTTAGTGCAACAAAAGTCTAACGCACAATCTCAAGATTTTTTTTGGTTTTATCGTCTTTTGTACATCTCATATCTCATATTTTATAATGCGACAAAAACCTAAACTAAATTCGCAATATAAGATGATATATTTTTTTGCATTGTAAATTGTTTGATCAAATTGACAGAAATTTATCGAATTACATGATTATTTTAATTTTTTTTTTGGTTTGGTTATAAACCCAAATACAACCTTATACACCTTTCACACTAAGCTAAAAGCTTGCGCTGTGAAAGGGGAATTTCCCGGCACCTGGGATCGAACCACGGATCCCTTGTTCAGGAGGCCAAGACTCTACCTCCAGGCTACCGACGAACTCATGTACTACTTACTTTTCGGATCCGCACATTGAACCTTGGCACTCCAGTATGCAGCGAAGTATATCGCCTTGTCACTCGCCATCATTAGGTCATTCTCATTACATGCATTCCGCATCAGCGGGCATTGAAATAAGTGAGAATCACTCTGCACCTCCCCGCAGTCGCAGCTAGTGTGCTCAACACCCACGTGAAAAAATAGTAGGTAGTGGTAGTAGTTGTAAATATTCCCACGGGACTTTTTACGGCATGTATAAAATGTATTATTTACTTAAATAACATGATAATAAAGTCAACATTATAATATTATAAGTGTTGCCCGTATTAAGTATTAAGTTTGGGAATAACGGCGGGTGGTGGAGTGTTTATGCAAAGAGAATAATTTATATTCATACGGCGCCCTTTGTTTCATTTCCTGAAGAGAAGATCAACCCCCAACCCCTCCCCCTGACGACCCCTTGAACTGTAAGGACGGCAGGATGGACTATCACCAAAATACACCCTCTAAGTCGCGACTTATAACCAAGGGATAGGGTGGATCATTCACGTGATTTTTTTTAATTTTCTAGGTAGAGTACCTAGTTAAAAGAAAGCAGCTATTTGTGTTTTTTTTTCTTTTTTATTGATTCGCAATTTTTACATTGAATAGTATTGTAAAATATATAAGATTAATGAAAATAAAACATATGTATTGAAAACATCCACAGTCACTTTATTAATTGCGAGCTGGCTTTCGAGAGCTTCCGCTCTCATCATCAGGCTAACGTAAATTGAAGAAATTACATTGAAATATCGAAACCGGTCGCTGACCAATTAAAAATAATGAGTGATAATTTTAATACATAGTTAAAAAAACTCGTTATTTAATCGTGTCGCGTAATTATCACACGTGAATGCCAACAACATCGAAAAAAATGTTGTTGCTTATGTTGTATTGTTATTTGGTTTTGAATATTCTGCTAATAAAGTTTTATAACTTTTCGATTTTCGAAGAGAAAACACTATGAAAATTCATATTCACTTAGATAATAAAGTACCTATATAAAATAAAAACACTGTTTACTTTCACTTGATTTTTCGCTTATAACTAAATATAACAGTTATAAGTGATTACAACTTTAGTTGTTAGTTGATTATTACTGAAGATGGACGCTTGTCCGAAAAGCTTTTAATAATTAACATATTTGATATTAACAAAAACACTGTTTATTTTTCACTATTGATTTATTACTCGAGTACTTTCGTCAAGTTAGCTTGACATTTTCAATGCAACTTCAGGAGTTAAACAGTGTTTTTATTAATATTTAATATGTTTAAAATGTCTTTTCACAATGTGAACACACAAACTCTAGATCATTTTTTAATAATAATATAACAATCAAGTGAAAAGTCAACAGTGTTTTTATTTTATATATTTTTATTATTTCAAAAAAAAGTTATAATTTAAATATTTCTCGATCCACCCTAGTTGGGTTAGCAGACATTTCTGTATTTTGTTTGATATCTGTTTTTTGACGCGTTTAGGAAATAAGATCAACATAGAATATCTTGTTTAATACTAATATTACATTTAATTTTATTTGTTTATCTAACTACGTGCCCACTACCATCACACTACATCATTTGAAGGTTAGGCAAATATGTACATACAATCAAATGCCTTTATATGAATGTATTTTTCATTTTTACGTGTCTGCTTTTCTACCTACTGAATTGACATTAAAAAACTGCGTGTTTTTTATGATTAAGGCTTAGCACCAGAACTTTTATCGACCATTTAGTCCACATGTTCAAACCAACGCGGCTTATGTGCACGCATTCTCCTGATATATATTTTTTCGTATCCCTTTTCCTATCTATTCATATTCTTTGCACCTCCTATTTTCCTTCTTCTAGGGTTTTTTTTAATGTTACATGAAATCGGGTTAGTTGAATATATACGACCCTCCGCACAAGCATTTGGTTGCTTATGGAAGGAGCATTTTTACTATGTTTAATATTATTTTGTTATTGTAATATCAATGTATAGGTAATGTGTATTTATGAATAAAGAAAATAAAATTATTTGAATGTATTTTTGTGTAAATTTGCTTTTAATCAATGTACAGTAAAGATTTTTTTTTAAATTCATATCTACTTTTTTTCTAGGTAAATTTTCTAGTACTATACTATACTATACCCTCACGCCATGTCCCAGGAGGGGTAGGCAGAGAGAACGGAACGCCATATAGATCTATCCTTACATACTTCTTTCGCTTCCTCTACATTCATCCAGTTTCTCATACATGCACGCCGATTTCTCTTACTCAGCACGCGTCCGTCTTTAAGAATTTAGTCCACGTGATCAAGCCACGTGGTTCTTGGACGTCCGCGCTTCCTCACACCCCTTCTTTCAGATAAATACATCCTCTTCGTCATCCTATCATCTTGCATTCGCTCAACATGTCTAAACCATCTCAACTTGTTTACACGCATTCTGTCCACAACACTCCTCTCACATCCGCTCATTCTCCTGATATCCTCATTCTTCACTCTATCTCGCAACGTTTTACCAACCATTCTTCTCAGTGAACGCATCTCCACAGCATTTATTCCACTCACATCCTTTTTCAACCACGTCCAAGTTTCGCTTGCATACATAAGTGTCGGTATCAGAATGGTTCTAGTAACGACAATAAATTCAAAATATAACTATAATTTTCCTTGCAAATAGTTTTTCGTCCCCAGTCAACACAATGTTGGTATAAGGGGAGCAATTCAGTATGGCTTTAATTATATATGCACTATTTTATTTTGTTATTTAATTGGTATAAATGCACTTTTTGAATCGTAAGTTTTTTGACTGATAAGTACATCCGCAAAACATATCTTTAATATTTTATTCTATTTTATTTTACGCCTTTTACAAACTAAAACATTTAAATAAGCACAAAAGAGAATTAAAACTAGGTAAACATAAAACATTCAAAGATCCTATGATCTAAAATAATTAAACATAATGTGTTACTATCAGTACTTCCTCATTTAAATAATATTGTAGGCATTAATAGAAGTGTTATTTTCTCAGTTTTAATGTTTATGGATTGATGAGGATTTTCAGACAAACTCCTCAAATGATTATTCTACATAGTTAACAGCACAGGTTTCGATCCAAAGTATTGATCAAAAAGTTTGTTTGCTTGACCGTGCGTAGGTGTCTTTCAGTAGTTACTGAAAATTATCGGAACATTTTCAGCCCTCTTGGTGAATTGGCGAATGTTTCAAAAGAACAAATCTATTCATATTTTATTTATTTATTCTATGAACACAGAACTGACTCAAATGAAGCTTATGCAAAAAAAAATCGTTTATTTATTCATTCTGTATACATCACTCAACCAACTCTAAGGAGATTTAAGTCTAAGATTATCCAAGATTTTTTATAACGCCCATTTCTTTGTGCAATAATTTATCCTAAGAATTCTTGATATAAAATTGGCTGCTACACTTTCCATGTCAGGTCCCGACGTTGGCGATCACTCCGGCGAAAACCTCCCTGTCCTGTGCTGCTCTTAACAGTTCATCCACCGTCCTCATTCCGGTCCATTCTCTACTGATGCACAGCCAGGACATCTGCTTTCTGCCAACTCCCCGTCTTCCTCTAATCTTGCCCTCTAATATTATAAGTCGGAGGAGACGATACTTTTCTCCACGCAGCACGTGACCCAAATATGAGACCTTCTTCACTTTGACATTGACAACAGTTCTCATAATAAATAACATAACATAACATAACATGTATAGACAATTCACACAGACCGAGCTAGTCCCACACTAAGATATGAATCTTGTATTATGGGTACTAACACGACGATACACACATATAGAATGCACTAAACACACATACATGTAACACTCAGACCCAGGACAATTTGAAAAAGGTCTTTTTTTCATTTTGCCCTGGCCGGGAATCGAACCCGGGACCTCGTGACTGAAAGGCAAGTGCGTTAGCCTCCGCGCCACATCGGTCGCCTCTTCTTCTTCTTTACTTGTCTTGTCGGGTCCCCCTGACGTTGACGACCACTTCTGTTCTGGACAGCACGAAACAGCTCCTCCACACCTTTCACCCCGGTCCATTTTCGAATGTTCTGATGCCAGGAATGCCGCCTTCTTCCTACCACTCTACGCCCCTCAATCTTCCCTTCTATGACTTGTAGGATGGCATATTTTTCTCCTCTCATTATGTGACCAAAATACATAAAAAAATAATTTAACAACTGGAAGTTTCAATTTTATATTTTGCATTTTTATATTAACACCAATTTTTTTTATTAAAGCGTTTTCGATTTCCGGTTTCCGTTAGTTAACATTTTTTCTCCCTCAACAACACTTGGCAAGACAAATGTTCAATTAAAATTACACGGTTTTCTCGTTAATCGCATTGTTACATTCGGTATAGGGGGACGAACGCATTATTTCTTTGTTTATGACACTAATGTCCTCCTTGAAGAAAAAAAAATTCTCGCGGGGATAACAATGTATTTAACGTTTTTCATTAAAAACGGCACAGTAGATTATATTTTTTTTTATCATTGTAATATTTTTCAAAGTTAAATTAATTTTTCATTAATTCTTGGAATAAAAAAGGCCTCTCTCCATTCTTTTCTGTGAGTGTTCAGTGTCTCATATAGGCTTATTTTATTCTTGAAATAGACTCCTTAAGGAAGTTCACATATGTATGTGTATCATATACAACATACCTACCTAGTTAATACCTATTCGAAAAGGTTAACTATCGGTGAATAAAACCAAGTGGAATGATAAATCTAGAGTGGTTTAAATTATAATTGACATCACACTTCTAGTAAGTGAAATCCAGTCCCCGACATCCAATTGTGTCAAAAATTCATAAAACATTACAATTTGTTGGGGTGCGGAACAGGGACATTCGATTATGTTCTAATGTTTCGATGTTGCGTTCACCACTATTATCTTGTGATTATCTAAAACTTAATGTTAGTATATAAATTTAACGGTCACATTAGAAGTTAATCTATTGTTTTTTAACTGTCGCGTCTAATGCAAAAGTCTTGTGCAACACTTCCTTATTTAAATTACATTATGGTACATCCGCCAATAAAATATATATTACATTCTTAATGCTTATCTGGTAAGTATCTACATGGATGTGTGGACGTTATGTATATAATTTCAATGAAATAAAAATTGATCTAGAGCAGTGGTTCCCAAAGTTGACTGGGCTCCGACCCATCTAGGAAAAATTTCCATTCTTGGGACCCGCCTTTTAGCTTTTTTTCTCCAAATATTGCTCCAACAATTTTTATTATTCATGTCTTATACGGTGGCGAATATCCATTAGGGCCCACTCAATATTCGCTCACGACACACTGGTGGGTCACGACCCATAGTTTGGGAAAAAACTAATCAAGAGTGCTTACTAAACGGGTATAAAAATATACTTTATCATACTATACTATATCCTCGCGTCGTATCCTTAGTGGGATAGGCAGAGAGAACAAAATTCCTCATAGCTCTATACATAATAATACTTCTTTCACTTTTTCTACATTCGTGCAATTTCAACACGTCGATTTCTCTTACTCAACACACGATTGTCTTTGAGAATTTGATCATGTGATCAAGCCACGTGGTTTTCAGACGCTCGCGTTTCTTCACACATTTTCTTCATTATCCATTCGTTCCACATGTCCAAACCATCGTAACTTATTTGCGCGCATTCGATCTACAACATTTCCCTTGCATCCACAATATGTTGTCGGTCAAGAAAAGGTTTCCAACCCCTTTCTGTAAGTTTTTCAGTTCCCTGTAAAGGCATATATTCGTAAAATATTTCGTTTTAAGACATTTAACATCTTCAGTTCAGCAGCGATGAGATAAGCCACCCGTTTTGAACACTTTAACTTTAAGCGACTTACAAATATTAAGTCCGCCTACTCACAACACAATATAGCGGGTAAAAGTGACAAAAAAAAACTTCACAGACACACGGGCAACACAAATTAAGGCATTGACATTCAAGAGTAAACTGAAGACATCGTCTTCCATTAGAGCTTCCCGCGCCCCTGAGATAGAAACTCCATTAAACGGCGCCGAAGAAATCATCATCCATCATCATCCGCTGGTTATCCCAATTGTGGGTGATGAAATGGATGGAAGTAGTAATAATAATAATAATAAAATGTCTAGTTTCTATTAAGTCGTGTATGGAAATTGAAGATAAGAAATGGAATTGTGTTGATATCATGTAGGCATGAGTAAAATCTATATTAATAGGAGATAACACGTACAAAATATGGAAAAGTAAATTATATTTTACTTCGTTCGTACATCTATATGTCTGTGCTTTTACACTTTGTAAAAAAGATCTTTCATTATGGCCGTATATAAATATGTGTATTGTCTCGTTTGTTTAGTGCATTGTATAAATATTATCGTTGCATATTCAAAAAGAGGTATATGTGAACATTTTTATTTAGGCATAGGTTCTCTTTAAAAACTGTTCATTAGGGCATTAAAATTGTTGTTTGAACTTTTTATTGGCATGTGATATTATTGTTTAAGTATTGAATTTTAATATTTGATAATAAGAATCACTTTATAAAATGGTTATGATGTCATTAGGTACAAGCAGTTTATTCTAGAAATGTTAAAACATTTATAAATTCACATACCCCTTTTTGAATATACAACGAAGATTATGTATATAGTTGCGTTAGTACTGCCTATTCAAGGTTTATATCTTAGTTTGGGACTATCTCGATCTATGTGAATTTTTTATGATTTTTTTTATTTTGAAGATTCTTTTCCAACACGGCATCTTCCATAAATGGGAAAGCCAGTGAATAAATTTAATCCCTTCTGATTTCCGAACATCCTTTGTAAAGCGATGCCCTCCAAAACAATAGATCTCCAAGCCTTTCTATCAATTTGGGACTACCTCAATATGCGTGAATTGTCTGAATGTCTTGATTTTATATTGGCACGGAGAGGGCAGCTGGCATGCGTATTATATGCAGCTGGTCTGCTGGCTACTCCACTTGTGGGATATCCTGTGATGGCAGGCTACCCTAAATGGTATTGTTGTGGTCAGCTGGTAATGACGTCAGAGATCAACTGAATCGCTCTTCACACATATCCGCCACCCTTCAATCTCTTCACTGGCTCAGATGTCCGGAGAGAGTTGAATTTAAAGTGTGTTTGACAGTATTTAAGGCACTTCATGCTATGGCCCCAGAATATATCATGGAACTCTGTGGTAGACAGGCGTTAAGTCATAGACAGACAACACTTAGGTCTTGTCAAGATATAACAACTAAATTGGAGGTGACCAGTACTGTATCGAAACCAGTGTACTTGGAGCGTGCTTTTGCAATATCTGCACCTGTAGTCTGGAACAGGCTTCCACAAACGATCAGAGAAACGCAGGACATATCTCGTTTCAAGAACCAACTGAAAACTTATCTATTCAAGAAATCTCACGGAATAATTCAAGCACAACCTTAGTTAGCAAAGAGCGCCCTTGAGGTGGATTTTTTTTCACAAAACGGCGCTTTACAAATCATCCAAATAATAATAATAATAATAATTAGATTCCACAGCTAATTAATAGTATATCACAATTCTAAATCATTCGAATTTTCATCGCCCAGCTGACCACATATATTTTGAGTGTTTTCTCTTCTCTGTCACTTTTACTGTAACAATTTAATTTAAGTTTAACTAAACCACGTGATTCATTTGTAGAATATTGGTGAGTAAACTCAATCTTCCTTATCAGAATTCTTCCTGATCACAAGTCATCTTTATAAGGATCTTTCACTAAGAAACCTCTATCTTGTAAGTAGAGGATTGTCTTACCCAAAGCAATCCGGCACATCTACTTCAATGTTATAGTAGTAGTAGTAGTGAATTGTCTATGCATGTTATGATTGTTTTGAAGTTTATGTCTTGAGCGACGCCGAGTAAGACTCACTAGTACATAATATGTCGCTGTATGAGATGGTATGAACATTGTTGATAAGAAGAATGTGGTGGTATACCTACTACATTTATATAACCTTTATAGTAATAACCACATGACACTATACGTGTGTGTGTGTGTGTGTGTGTGAGTGGGTGGGTGGTTTATGGGGTGAGTGGTGATGTATCAGGGGATGACCGAAAGGAAATGGAATCTATCCCGCGATGATATCACTACGCCATCCATCCCTTATTCTGTGTGTCGGAGCAAAACTACACCATGTCGCGAAACGCCATTTTTCATCATGATCCTTTTAAAGTTTTTTTTCAACGAAATTTCATTTACTTCTCGGGTATAACTTATTTTGGAAGGAAGAAGCAAGCATTAAGAAAGTAAAAAAAGTTAGTTTAAAGGAATTTAATGAAGCATTCGGCAAAGAATTGGTCTCTCCACTCTTTTCACATTATCAATCTTGTTGAAAGACGAAAGACGTCTCTCAATTGAATCTGTATGGTTGTGATTGACAGTGTCATTGAAATACGAAAGACGTTTCCCTAAATTGAAATCTTATGGTAAAAACATTTGTTTATTATTTTCATTATGGAATTCTACTACCGAAACACCGACGCAGTGAATAAAACAGCACACAATATGGCCAATTCTGAATCATAAAATAGTTTAGTTGCACTAACTAAGTGTAAGGAGATAGTTTTTTTTTTTTTTGTAATGAGGGGAAATCCTTCATGGACACCTAAATAGGTAGTGCCGGACTCCTACCGGCTAAAACCCCTCATTCTTCTTTACAGCCCCGGTTCCCACCTTGCGGTCGACCCGGGGGTGCAATTTGTCTTAGGGCTGCTCCCTCTCCTTGATAAAAATTATCTTGTCCATAAATTTTTAAGGAGATAGTTGAGTCATAATATTTAGTTCAAATTCGTATTCACAGTTTTCCGTACTAAAACTAATTTAGTTAGCTAGTTCATTTTGACACCTTAGAACAACTATAAATTTCGAGAATCTATGGATTTCGTATTTAGAACGAAATTTTAGTTGACATCTGACAACTACAATTAGGTAGTTGTATTTGGCAGAATTTTATTCGCGACTTTTAATATGCTAATATGTGCATATTAGTTGCTGTCATTTTGCCGCAGATTATTGCTAAATTTTGGAAGTTTAAAGTTGTTTTTTCAGTTAAAAGTAAAAAATGGATATAATTAGGGTCCTTGCAACTCTTGGCACCTATAAATTGTAAAATTACACCACCACCGACGCAAATGCGAACGTCAAAATATACCGGCAAATCTGACATTTCACAATTTTCACACGCGACAACTATTAAATTGTTGCCAGAAGTGTAAATCGGAACGTGAAAAACATTTTTTATTGCGGCTTCACCGACTAATATTTGTTTGTCCCGTAGATTTTACCGTTTGCCCTTGGTGGTTATCGAGTTTATAGTTGTTTATAGTTCGTAACTAATACTGAATACGAATTTGTACTATAATGACTAATATTAGTCGACTATTATTAGTTAGTTCATCAAGATTCAGAATTGGCCCTAATATGAGAATTAACAAATTAAGACCAAAATACGGACTCGTTGCCGATCAACGTCTTCCAGTCAATCTAAATCACAAAATACAAGGCATTTTCAATGATGATCAAGTGAATATGTCATCAAAAAGAGCGTAACAATGACTACAACACATATTAGACATAGTATAATTTACTTTGGCCATAAATTGACATAGTATAATTTCGTTCCGACATAACAGATAATAATATGTAGGTATGTGATGATAATACTAATATAATATAATATTAATATTAAAATATAGTAACACCCTTACTGCCACCCCAACCCTTAAGTTAGAAGAGGGTGAGTTATGAAGTTAAATAGTAGATATCATATTATTATTATTCAACTTAATAAAAGGATGTTTATTGTAATCAAAGCTGGACACAGACGATGAAAAGATTAGCGGATTAGTTATTTTCCGTTAAAAATATAATAACTAATAGAGTTATTATATATTAAGAGAGTTATTATATTCCGTTAAAAATATAATAACTAAGAGAGCTATTATATATTACGAGAGTTATTGATTAAGATAGTTTATTATAATCCGTTAAAAATATAATAACTAAGAGAGCTATTATATATTAAGAGAATTATTGATTAAGAGTTTGTTATATTCCGTTAAAAATATAATAACTAAGAGATTTATTATATTAAAAGAGTCATTATATTCAGTTAAAAATATAATAACTAAGAGAGTTATTATATTAAGTTCGCCGGTAGCCTGGAGGTAGAGTCTCGGCCTCGTGAACAAGTGGTCCTTGATTCGATACCAGGTGCCGGCAAACTCCCCTTTCGCGACACAATCTTTTAGTAGCTTACTGTGAAAGTTTTTATTTGGGTTTATAAAGAAAACTCGGATATATCTTTTTTAAAATAAAAATGTGTTCCGTGGAGCACCCGGTAAAGAATTGGTCTCCCACTTTTTGCAATAAGTTTTCGAGTGTAATACAGTAAAACGTAGACTCTTTTGGTCCAGTCTCTTCTACTTCCAATCCTTGATTATGCCGATTGTGCCTACGTTGCTGGTTGTAACTTGGAATTACTCACTAAACTGGAAAGGTTACAAAATACTGGCATTCGTTTCATCTTTGTACTACAAGATTTAGGAATAAACTGAAATGGCTTACCGTGCGCCAAAGACGAGATCTCCATGTCTTATCACTGGTTTATAATTTTTTATACTCTACGTCTTCACCATACTATCTCAAGGAAATGTTTGAGTATCTTTCGAGCCATGGCTTGCCCTTACGATCCAATAGCGAGCATCTTCTGGCGATACCAGCTCATAGCTCAAACTTTTTTACAAACTCTTTTTCTGTTCATGGTGCTCAAACTCTTTTTCTGTTCATGGTCAAGGACCATTTTATCACACAAAATATGGCTTCTGTATCCTAGTCCCTTTTACTACATATTTTTCTCCTTTTTTACCTCCTCTTTCCTTTCTTTAAGATTTTCTTTATGTGAAAGTTTCATGAAATTGGGTTAGTTGGAAGAAATCGCCCCTCTGCGATAAACTCGCCCTCTGTATATTGATTGTATGATTGTCTTTGTTTTAAATGTATTTTTGTGTGAATTTGCTTGTTATCAATGTACAGTAAAGAATAAATAAATAAAAAATAAATAAAATAAAATAAAATAAAATGCAGGTGTTTGAAAAATAAAAACATTTATTTTACATCTTAAATTTAGCAGTGATGAGGTTTGTCACTCATCATGTTTATTAGATGCAGCTGGTCTGCTGGCTACCCCACGTGTGGGATATGTCGTGATAGGATACCTAGTAGTATTAGTATTCTGTCCTGTTTTCAGTGTTTACAATAATAATATATCAACAAAATATGCAAATTATTCATTTATCGGCACAGATATTAATTATTAATTTATGCAAAAATTATTCACTCATACCATTATGCACTTGCGCCTACATCTTTATTATTATTTTTTAATTTAGTGTCGTAGAATTGCAAAATTACTGGCTTAACTCAAAAACTAAGATGTATTTTTCTTAATTTTTCCGTTTTAGCTCGTCTATCTGCGTAACCCATTGACCTCATAGCTGTTTGGTTGCATAATAATAAAAATATTGAGCTTTTGTGTGATCTTGGCTGATAATATGGAGACTTATCTGGTTGTAAGTATAATGCTGAGACTTGTGGATGGCAATTCTGGCGCCGCGTTAAAAATGAATGTGTATATTATTAATATCTTAATTTAAACTATTTTTAATTATTGTTAATTTGATTGCAATGTAATTTTTAGCTATTTATCTTCATAATTTTAGTCTTGTCTTTTGTAAAGCGCATATTATTACCTACTGTTTAGTAGCAACGCATTCGTCATACGCTTTGGTAAATTGCGGGACCTTGATTGGTTTATTTACTGAAGAAATTTGAATGTTGACATTTGTTAAGTTAAACTGTTTCTGTCCTTTAAGACAATAAATAAATAATTAACCTTAAATTGTCATCCTGGACTGAGACCACAGCAGTTTTTGGCCAAGGCGATCTCAACAGGAAAAATGAAAAAAAAAACAAAGCAAATAAAAAAGCAGTAGAGTTTGTCGGTAGCTTGGGGGTAGAGTCTCGGCCTCCAGAACAAGGGGTCCGTGGTTCGATCCCGGGTGCCGGCAGACTCCCCTTTCACGACACAAGCTTTTAGCTTAGTGTGAAAGGTGTATAAGGTTGTATTTGGGTTTATAACAAACCCAGATATATCTTTTTTTTAAAAAAAAATACTTACATGAAAAGAGTGGGAAAGACAGTCTACAAGACAGGAATATAATATACGTACGATTTAATTCAACTTTGAATTAATTTAGTTCTTTTTATTTTTATAGTGCGATATTTGAGCTATGGCATATCGTATCCCGCATCACACTTAAAGTTTTATCTATGCGAGGACACACTGAGTGACAGTTTAGATACATACTGCGTGTAGAGTAATGACTCTGCTTAGATAATTTCTACCAATCAACCTGGTTATAGTATCTGCTTATCTATTTTACTATTAGGTTTAACTATTATATTATCATAGCGTCGATTGATAAGAAATAGTTTATTTTCCATGAGTTTATCGTGCGTTGAATTCCAAACTCCATAACATTACCCATACTGTTTAAATAATGTTGCTTACGAATTCAAAATAACATAACATGCATAGACAATTCACACAGATCGAGCTAGTCCCAAACTCGGATATGAATATTGTATTATGGGTACTAACGCGACGACACGATGCACTAAACACATATTATACAATATGTAACACCCAGACCCAGGACAATTTGAAAAACGTCATTCTTATTCACTTTGCCTTGGCCGGGAATCGAACCCGGGACCTCGTGACTCAAAGATATGAGCATTACCTCCGCGCCACACCGGCCGATCGGATTGAACACATACCTAATATGACGAGAAATTAGCCTAAATTAAAACATACGGAGATACTATTTAGAACATCAGAGATGATAACTTTATGTGCTATTGCGGACCAAACTCTCAGAGACAGAATAAGAAATACTGAGATTAGAAAAATATGCAACACGGAGAGCATCGTAAGATGGAGTAGGAAAAGGAGACGATTCTGAAAAACCATGTAGATCGGACGGCTGAAAAAAGAGTCGTATTTATAGCTGCAAAGGAAACACCAGTCGATTCTCAGCCCCGAGGAAGACCACCAAAAAGATAAAAAGACAGCTGGTCTTCAGCATCACAAGAGGACTGAACAACTTCCGAATTAACAAATCGATGATTTATAACACGGAAAACAAGAAGAGGGAGATACCCTAGATGGTATAGATTTAATTGTCTCTCTTCTTTCTTTATGATAGAGTTCAGGGTTGACTGGAAGACAATACTCGAGAACAAGTATAAATACTAATCGTAGCATATCCTGTAAGTAGGGTAGCCAGTGGACTATGTAATGAACATACTAGCTCTGTGTCAATAAATAAATAAAAACATTCGGAATGGGTGGTATAATTGATTGAATGGAAGATGTAAATTTATGTAGCTATTTTTTGTTGTTTGTGTTTTTGTTATTATTATTTTTATTTCTGTTTAGTGTAAGTGTGACGTGGTTAGATGGAAGAAATCACTATATAGTGATAATCTCGCCACTGCATATCATCACATTTTTTCTTGTGAATGATGATGTGCAAGAAGAATAAAATAAATAAATAAATGATAAATTGAAGATAATGAATGTTTTACTCGTGATTTTTTACGACCCCTTACAGAACACTGCACTGCACATCTCGCCAATGCACATCGTCCTAGTTTTTAAAATTTTATATTATTTTGTTAACACTGTTATGTAATGATGATGTGCAAAAAGAATAAATAAATAAATAAACACTCGAATACTTACGGAAAAGAGTGGAGACTTATTATTCTACGGGTACACATCCTGAATGTCTCATTTTGTTAACGACACAGAGAGGATATTCTATAAGTTTGTTTACTTACTGTTAGTCCGCTGGCTGCCCCATTTGTGGGAAATGCCGTGATGGTACAGTAGTAGTAGTTGGTAGTTAGGGTGATGATAGGTAAAATAACGATAATATTAATAGAGTGGTGATAGCGAAGGCGTTGCTATATCAGGCCATACTTCCGCTGGTAGCAACTACATAATTATATTATCATGTAGGTATATGTCACCGCCTGATAGTTGAATTAGCCATTTAACTGAATGACTAGGCGATTGTGTGGCACTCACACTCACAGTAAACGATATAAAGGCCGGACGATTTCGCTTGCATAAAAAACAAAATCCGTTGAATGTCTACAAACATGAAACGTCTTCAGACAGTCCACTGAAATATCGACTATCCAGTTCCATAGATCATAACCAGAATTTTTTTTAAATCTAGTTTCGATCATCATCGTCATCATCATCATCATCAGTGGCGCTACAGCCCTGTGTGGGTCTTGGCCTCCTCAAGAAGTCGCCTCCACTCCCTCCTATCCATCAATTCTCGTCGCCAATTGGCCCTAGTTTCGAGATCAACAAAGTTGAGCAAATAAAAGTTGAAAGGTGTTCAACTTGAGACAATATATCGTCTTTACTGGTTATATCGTTTCAAATTTATTGATATTCACCCCGTGTGGATATCACATTAGTCAAAAGCCGAAATTCATCTGAATAGCTAACAGAGGTTTATTTTTAGTTTTTTTTTTTGCACACATCATTATATAACTGTGTTGACAGATCAATACAAAATTTAAAATACTAAGACGATATGCGGTGGCGAGATTTCTTCCATCTAACCACGACACAGGTTTAACCGGATTGCTGAACGCAACAATTATCAATTAGCGCCACAGTGCTAAATAAATAAACTAAATTTTAACAATAGGGAACTTTCACATATTTTTTTTATTCTTTAGAATCATAAATAAAGTAATCAGTAACACATATCAGTAATTTTTTTTTTCGATACGTTGCTTAACTTCTGTTTTATAGCATTTTGAAATTTCGATTTTTGAATTTCCGCGAAAACACCACATCCGATAGCGCCATTTTGATGACGTCATACGTCCCTTCGATCTCTCTGTCTACAAATGCTTAGTACATTTCGTAGTATATATCTATTAGTTTGACGAGGTTATTTACTGTTCTGGTTTGGGTTTGAACGCTTTTTTTGCCAAAAACTTCAAGATGATTAAATTTTTACGTATAAACATACATCAGTTCCTATTTTTTAATTTAGTTATAATGACGGAAAACGATTTTCTCAAGGGGCGATCGGATATTTATCATGCATAAAATAATAAGCCCGCCGGTAGGCGCTACCTATAGCTTTGTCTTATAATGTTATTACTAATTTATAAATGCTATACAACATTGTGTAATAATTACATATATTCAATGGCAATTATTATCAATTTTCCATCATTCTTAGGTCTGATTAGTGATTACAGGTTCAAAATACGCCATTACTTTTCTGTACTGGGTGTATGGTCGGAGTGAAGATCCTGCTAAAAAATCTGTCCAATGTTATTGGAAAAAATCAAAGTTGGCTGAAGTTAGCACAGAAGTTAAATTTATAACTTGTGCTGAATTGAGTCATCGATCATCTACAAATATATCCACACCGAGTGAGTTTCTGACAGCCATTGTGTCAAAACCAAAAGATTTTTATTGTAAATCAGATAGTATTTTAAGGATATAGTAACAAATGTCGACACCATAAGCATCCACTACTTAATAGATGTGTTCATTACCTAATAACAATATTTATACTGCGAATGATTTTGTTTGTTTTGTCATTGGACGATAGATATGGAAAGCTGCAAAGAAGTCGCTGAACTTACAGTACAGTATCCAGCTAACAATATCGGCATGCGTAGAAATAATTTATTCGGTGTCGTATAAGTTATATTTGTACACCCTGGACTACGCAATATTTGTATGATCTTTTTGGAAACATTTTGTATCAATCCAAGATATATTTACCTACTTCGAAAATGTTAAAAACCGGACTCAAATACCAAGCGATTGTTAATCCCATACATTACGATAAACAACAAAACATCACTCAGGACATGTGACGTCACAAATGCAATAGCCAGCAATATGGCGTTCAAACAGCGGGCGAAAAAGTGTGATTTTATTTATTAAAATAATAAACGAAAAATAATTATTTTTGAGTTTTAATCAAAATATAATCGATATATAACCTTTTTTCTACCTAATTAATGCATTTCACAAAATATTCCTCTCGAGTGCAAGTTCCCTATTGGGCTAGCTTTGATCACTCAGAATATTAATTAAACTTTTAACGCGTCATTGTTATTCAACAAAACGGCTAGCTATTCAATATTGAATGCCAGCATTCAACTAATCGCCTCTAGCCATTTAGTTAACTGGCCAATCTAAACTTTTGGTCGTTGACTTTCTATACAGTGTATTGTGACGATAAGTAAGTTAATACTTACTCAGTAGGCAGTAGTAACATTAACATGTTGCTGTGTTTAATGATATGCAAAGATAAATACATTGTGTTTTTGTATGCTTCATGTATTGTTATGTTTAGTACATTATCAACAAGATATCTTTACATGATATATTATTTTATTATTATATAGGCACTATTGAGTCATACGCAATACTATCAAGTCTCACCAATGAAGGAATAGGGGCAACGGTCGTCTCCTCTTAGAAGTTAAAAATAATTTTTGAACAAAAAATGACACGATATTTGTTAAACGTGGCAAGAAAAATACATAAAATTAAATATTTGATGGTTAATTTTAACCTCAGACAACACCAAGGTACCTAGATAAATTGTATTTGGCGATCGACTACAAACGAACTTTTCGATGATGTACCATAACATTAAATTATGTACTTCACACTTAGAGGCATTCGTGGATGTGTGGGTCTCAAGATGGGATCTGCTACGTCAGCCGCCGGGTACCCCGCCCACTGACGTGGTAGGGTTGGATATGCCAACTCTGGCATAGTAATACTGACAGACTAGAGAGAGATAAATAAATTGTCACCTAAACAGATAAATAGGAGTCCTTGGACTCCTGAAATATCTGACAAATAAAGTTATTTCAACAAAATGCAATTTGTCTAGGTACCCAGGTGCTGGTATATTAGGGGTTAAGTTGTAATATATCTATACTTATATTATAAAGAGGAAAGATTTGATTGTTTGGTCCGAATAGGCTCCGAAACTACTGAACCGATTTGAAAAATTCTTTCATTACTGGGAAGCTACACTATGCCTATGTTACCCCGGGTGACATAGGCTATATTATATTTTCCAATAAAATAGAGATCCTAACTAAAACTAAATTATATTTTAAATACCTATCTACCCGTGTGAAGCCGGTGCGAACCGCTAGTATAGTATATTTTATTCTATTCTATAGTTGCATTGAGTTGTGCGCACAATACCTACTGTATCAACTGATTTTAAATGTGTTTTTATAAAGAACATGCTCCACTATGAAATGATTACACTGCCTCATTTGTTCAATTGCTAAGCCAAGTTTAAAACTAGTTGTAGATTTTATTCTTTGTCCTGACTATCTTTCGATGTTTTATAATATAATTGATAATAACTTACCTACCTTCCATGCAAAGCGTTATCAAACAGGTGGTATAAGGAGGAAATGCTATTGGTTGTAATGGAGGAAAACTTAATTGTTTTTTAAGTAGCTACGTTGATAAGAAGATTGTTTGTAATGGTGATAGTGCTGTTTATTGACATCACTGTTTATAAAGCTAAAATTGTATTTAACCCTCGACATCGACAGAACTTCGCGTTTGCGAAATGAATTAATATTCGGTGTACAAAAATAAATATTTTTTTATTAATTTATTTGATATCCAAATAACTTGAGATTGTCAAATTGTAAATAACTATTCGGATTATGATGTGTTTTACAAAGCAAATATTTTCGCCAATATTTGTATATTTCGTCGTCGGTTCGTCGGTAGCCTGGAGGTAGAGTCTCGGCCTCGTGAACGAGGGGTCCGTGGTTCGATACCAAGTGCCGGCAAACTCCCCTTTCACGACACAAGCTTTTAGTAGCTTACTGTGAAAGGTGTATAAGATTGTATTTTGGGTTTATAAAAAAAACCCAGATAGGTAAAAAATAAAAATATTCGTATATAAATATATAAATAGTAAAAAAAATTCCACTATGGGAAAAGTATATAAAATATATGGAAATAATAATAATTAAGAATGAGTTTAACGTACAGAAGTAATATTTTATCTTTGGATTTTTATCAAAATAAAAAAAAATATCGAGAAATTAACATACCTATATTTTTTATTTCGGAAAACAAAAAAATATAAATAATTGCGCACATTTAAAAAAAAATAGAATAATAAATTCACATATTTACGCTTAAAAAAAGCAAGCGCGGATGAATAATAACAGGAGTCCATGCCTCCTGATATATCCAGATGTGTGGCTAGTCTTTCGATATAGCCATTAGTCTTGCACTAGATGTTTGTAGGCAACATAATTATTATGTACAGCGTTATCAACGTAATGTAAAAATATGTATGAGTAATCATAGAATTGCCCTAGGTACTATCATTATCGCATAAGTACAAACTATTATTATCACACAATTTAGTAGTAACATTCATAGATACATAATATTATATAATACATTGTCATGGTACATGCATAATCATTATATTTAGTGAGTTACAACTTACAATCCATTGGATTGGTCTTCAACGAGTTTGGATTTTCTTCTCCATTCCTCCCTATTTTCAGCTAGTCTCTTTAGTTCTACTTATGTGCCACAGTTCATGTCCTTCTTCAGTCGGTCTAAATAGGTGTCTCTTGGTCAGCCTCTACCATTTCTGCCTTCGGTTCTGCCCTCTGCGATGGTGATGATTAGGCCTGGGTGCCTGATGTTGTGGCCAATCCTGTTAGCTGGTTGTTGGCTGATCCTTTCAAGGAGTTGCCTGCTTTCGCCTTCCCTGATTAACACCTCCCCGTTTTTGACATCATGACATGATTATTATACTCTATTTATTTCTTTTGTTGTTGTTTTTATTGGATAAATTGATAAACAAGCATTTCATTCTATCATATATTAAACAATGCGAAAATTCGACGTCTTTCGATTTTTTACAAATATTAACATTTTTTTATTTATTTATTTATTCTTTACTGTACTTGATCTCAATACATACTATTTTATAGAAAAAAACATTCAAATTAGATATAATACCTACACAGTGGGCGAGTTTAATGCAAAGACGCAATCTTTTCCAATTAAAAAAGTATACTCTAAAACTTGCTGGAAATAGTGAGAGAATTTTATGTTTACGTTTGCATTTCATGTTTGCTTTGAATTTGAATAAATAAATGCATTAATTAATGGCACGGTGAGGACAGCTTGCATGTTTATTGCATGCAGTTATTCTGCTGGTTACCCCACGTGTGGGATATGCTGTGATGGGATAGAAATTTAAGAATGCATAAAAATTAATACAAAATTTGCTTCTTGATGAAGCACCCGGATAAGAATTGGTCTTCCACTCTTTTCCGTAAGTTTTCGAGTGTCATACTGTAAAAGGTAGGTGTTGGAAAAAAATAAGATATTTTATATCTTAAATTTAGCAGTCATGAGGTTTGTCATCTATCCTGAATTGAAAACTTTTTTTGTTAGCACGGAGAGGACAGCTTGCATGTTTGATCTGCTGGCTATCTGGGATAAGTCGTGATGGTATAGTAGTAGTAATGTTAATATTATTGTGACGGTTCAGAGTCGCACTAAATGCGATTTTTTTACTATTATTTAAATTCCTCTGTGTGTTCTCGAAAGGAGAGGTAAAGAGCACATGTAGAATATTTATACTTAATATCAAAGAGGCGACTACTTCATATTATTGAGGGTTACTCCCGATGCTCCCTTAGACCCATTTAATATTTCAATGTGCCTATTGGATGACGTTTATTTTGAGCTTTTTTAAATATTTTAATGTTTATAGACAATTCACACAGATCGATCTAGTCCCAAACTCAAATATGTATAAGAGATCATTTTTCGTTGTTCCCCGGCCGGGAATCGAACCCAGTACCTAGTGCTTCAAAGGTAAGTTAACTGGTCACTAAATTTGCTGTCTAGGGTATGTCTAAGATAAGTTTCTAAATTATTAGATAAGATTTTATGTTAGATACGCATCGCGAGTTATCTCCCCGACTGCAATAATGTCAAAACTTTCTTCCTTGACTTGATAAAGTTTTCTAAGTTTCTTGTACATCTAGGTATGCTTTATCACAAACAGCATTCAAGATTCATAATAATGTACATTCATCCTTATACAATACTGTTGAGCTTTTTACACGGTGACATAAAATATTTCATAAGTTTCAGACTTATCGGCGATCAAATATATATCGCAAAAGATATATCTACTATTTCGCCATTATATTAAAATAAGTTTAAATTTTTCAACGAAGAAAAGTTTTCTTTGAGTAATATATTAAAATACTTTATTTTGATTGTTATAAGTGGACGACTTGTATATTTATTACATGCAGGAGTTGTCTTCCACCTACAGGACACTGTAAAAGCATAGATTGGTGGACTTTTTTTAACCATTTCTTCTAACGTGTCTTGTTGACGACCACCTGGGAGAAATCCTTCCTGTTTTGGACAGCACGAAACAGCTCCTCCACACCTCTCATCCCGGTCCACTCCTTAATGTTCTGGGGCCAGGAAAGCCGCCTTCCTCCTACGGCCCTCAATCTTCCCTTCTATGACCAGTTTTTCTCCTCTCATTATGTGATCAAAATATGAAGTTTTACGGAGCTTGATTGGTGTGAAAAATTCTCTATGAGCATTTGCTCTACTTAATACTGCAACGTCACCTTGTCATGTCAGTCCAGGATATTCTTAACATTCTTTAGTGGATCTACATTTCAAACCCAAGCGGTTGACGGTATTAACCTTGAGAGCCTCGACACCATAAAGTAGAACTGACCACACATAACATTGGATCATTCTTTGTCTGTGAGTTTTAACCATTACCCCAAAATATTTTTGTGTAAGTCGATATTACCCCCTCATTTTTTAATGTTTTGTTAAAATACTTACACGTTTATAAAATAGTAAATAAGAAAATTTATTTTATATCCCATTTAGGGTAATTCACCCCTGTTCTCCGATACTTTCTCGCAAAGTTGTCTATAGTCGAACGACTATATAACGCTAAAATGTGTTTTGACTTCAACTGCAGATTTTTTAAAGTGGATTTGGGCACAATGCGCATATGACAAGGTCAATCAGACTTCTCGATTGGAGAACCATATTTACACAACGTAACATTGTGCAAAATCTAATCGGAAGAAGTGAGAAAGGCAGGAAGAAAATCCGATAAATAACATCACATGGTGTGAGAGATGCCTTATATTACATATATTACTATACTACGTGTGTGTATGAAAATTGTGCGATTAATGGATTGAGAATGAATGCAAAAAAGACAAAAATCATGGTGTTTGAAAGAGGAAGTGAGAGAACAGTATGCCAGGTAATGATTGACAACGAAGTGTTAGAGCAAGTTGACGAATGTGTGTACTTAGGTAGTTTGTTCACGAGAGATGGGAAGTGTGAAAGCGATATTGAAAGGAGAAAAGTTGCTGGCAATAAGGTAAATGGTGCAATCCGACCAATAATTGCAAATAGAAACATATCCACCACAGCTAAAAGGTTGGTGCACTCTGCTATCTTAGTGCCAACACTTATGTATGCAAGTGAGACGTGGACATGGTTAAAAAAGGATGAAAGTGGCATAAATGCAGTGGAAATGAGATCGTTGAGAAGGATGTGTGGCAAGAGTCTGAGAGATCGTGTGCGTAACAGTGATATACGAAAGGAATGTGGAATGAAAGTTGGTGTAATAACAAAGATGAATGTAAATAAGTTAAGATGGTTTGGGCACGTGGAAAGAATGAATGAGGATAGAATGACTAAGAAGATATATTTGGCTGAGAGGAATGGTGCTCGGAGACGCGGACGTCCGAGGATTAAATGGCAAGATCATTTAAATCAAATCCTACAGGACGGTCACGTGTTGAGCACATTGAACAGGAGAGCATGCATGAGGAATTGTATGACAGTGACGGAAGCGAAAGATGTATGCAAGGATAGAAGGAAGTGGCGCTCGATCCTTTCTGCCTACCCCGCGAGGGAAGCGGCGTGATGGTATGTATGTATGTATGTATGTATGTACTATACTATATTTATTATCAAATTGTTTATCTTTATTATATTATTTTCTTATCTCCTCCACACTACTTCTGCGCTCCTGGTACAGTTTTGCAAAGCGTCATTCATATTATTCTTATCTCTTTCTTACAACTAGTATCACTACATACTACTAACTCATTATTATTATCTTCTTGTCTTTTCTTACTTATGTACACATACATATATACTAGCTAATAATTTTAGTTGTACTGTAGTTTGCGGTTTTACTTGAGTACAGTTGCATATCGATTAAAGTTGTGATGGATTAGTTGTTAATCTTAATCCAATCTATCGTAAATCGAGGCACTTTTGAATTATATCTAACATTTTTAATACGCGACGACAGAATATTGTCATTTACATTTCTCAGCATTATACAACCAGATAAGTTTTCATATTATGATCAGTCATGATCACACAAAATTTAACAGTCTAATGCCGGGAAAAATTCACCTATCCATATATACAGGATATCAAACGATTAGGCTCAAAACTCGGGTTCAAAATACCAGCATTGTGCCTGAAATATCTGTGTTCAAAAACTTTCTAACAATATTACGAATATTTATTATAAAAGATTTTTTAATTGTTATGTTTGAATTTACCGGTCAATCAAATTTAGTAAATTATTTAGTAAAGATTTCGGAGTTACTGCTTTAGCTGACTTGAATAAAATATCAAACATTTTGTTATTTGATTATTATTATTGAACAATAATTAAGGGTCGTTTACGTGCCAAAACACCTCAAGGACACGAAATTAAAGGTTTTAGGTCCCTTCCGTATTTCCCAAGATCCGCAGCCTGTCTAAGCTCCAGAGACAATCCATTCCAGAAGTTGGTCCCTACCACAGAAAAGGCCCTATCTCCGTAAACTTTAATCTTTTCCTCTGTGAAGCTATCAACTCCAAAGACTCACTCTGAGCAGATCTCATTGCATGCTACCTCATTCCAAGACTTTTTGACTCACGCAACTCAGCAGTATAAACTGGTACATCCTCATTCAGAGCCTTATAAACTGACATACGCACTCTAGCCTTCACTGACAACCAATGAAGCTCCCTTAAAAGTGGAGTCATACATTGCAATCTACAAAACATATTTTTGTATCATAAATCGAATCATGGTTAATCTAGGATACGACTGTAGCAGCACATATCTCTCATACATGCTGGTACCATCATCCTGCGATATGTGGTTAGATAATAACTGACTTAGTAAAATGTATGTGCAATGTAAATAATATAATTCCTATAATACATACAATAATTATTATAACACATTGCTGTAAAATAGGTAACAAAGTACCAGGTTATCAATGTAACGTTGATACCAAAATATTATCATTTGTGGAGACGAAACCTAAAGAATTAATTCAATTGATTCAATTCAATATCCATCACTAGGAATAATTACACATTTTACTCTCCCATGTTTAGAATCCACAGACTGGGAAAACTAGTGAAATATATTTTTCCTGACAGTAGGGCCAATTCTGAATCTTAATAAACTAACTAACTAAAAAGTTGATTAATATTAGTTATTATGTAGTAATTCAGCATTGGTTATGAACTATAAACAACTATAATCTCGAGAACCACCAAGTGCAAACGGTAAAATCTATGGGACAAACTAATATTATTCAGTGATGCCGCAATACAAAATGTTTTTCACGTTCCGATTTACACTTCTGGCAACAATTTGATAGTTGTCGCGCGTGAAAATTGTGAAACGTCAGATTTTCCGATATATTTTGGCGTTCGTATTTGCGTCGGTGGTGGTGTAATTTTACAATTTATACATGCTAATAGTTGCGGCTAATAGTTTTTATATTGGCACGGAGAGGACAGCTTTCATGTTTCTTACATGCAGCTGGTCTGCTGGCTACCCCACTTGTGGGATATGGCGTGATGGTATAGTAGTAGTAGTAATAGTTGCGAGGTCCCTAAAAATATAAATTTTTACTTTTAATTGAAAAAAAAACAACTTAACACTTCCAAAATATAGCAATATTCTGCGGTAATATGACAGCAACTAATAATATTCGCACATTAAAAGTCGCGAATAAAATTCTGCCAAATCCAACTTATTTTAGTCGTCGGCTGTCAACTAAAATTTCATTCTGAATACGAAATCCATAGATTCTCGAAATTTATAGTTGTACTAAGGTGTCAAAATGAACTAATGAACTGAATTAGTACGGAAAACTGTGAATACGAATTAGAACTAATTATCATGACTCAACTATCTCCCACACTTAGTTGACTTAGTTAGTGCAACTAAACTATTTTGTGATTCAGAATTGGCCATAGTTAATCTAAATATAAACATGATATTAAAATATGTAAATTTTAAAAATTGTAAAAAACACTAAGTTAAACTATATTAAGACTTAGTCCATCTTCAGTGCTACTTACATAAGAACTCGTAGCACTGGAGATGGACTAAGTTCGAAAGGTATCTGCCGATTTTTATAATTTATGTAAAAATGAACTTTCACAAAGTTGACTCTCTATGATATTATAAATTGTTGGAGCGTATAAATTAATAATGGCCATTTCCAAATTGTATTTTCTTTTTTTTATTGTAATTTGTGTAGGTACTATTTGTCGGTTATTCCTCCATCTAACTATGTATGTAATATCATTGATAATTTGTAATATTACAAATATTTAATTTATTGACATCTTAAACTATTACAAAACCATTCTTTTGACATTTCAATATATTATTTATTACATTTATTATAAATTTCAATATTTTTCTGTTCCAATCTCCTTTTCTGACATTCTATAACCAACATTTCAGTAATATAATTTTTCTTCCATAAATTTGGTAAATCAATTTTTACACAGGTTGGCGAGTTCCCGTTGTTTGAGGAAGTTTATCATCGCTCATTTTCTGATCTACATGGTCATGTCAGAAAAGTTTTGTTTTTCTGCCCCATCTGACAACAACGTCTTCGGTATTGCAAGTCTCACCTAACCTTCTTCTCCTTGGGCACTTTTTAGTCCCACATGGTGGTAGGTTCTGCTTTTCTTGTTTTGTTTCGCCACTTGGTTCTGTCAAGTGCATCTTCATGGGAAAGATTGCAGTTCCGCATGCATGTCTTGTCTCACTACTTCACGCCATCTGCGCTAAGTCTCACCTAACCTCATTTATCAGAATAAAGACTATCTCAGGATAAGGGCCGCCCTATTGGCATACTATAGAAATATCGTGACGGGAAGTATTTAATAGTAGAATAGTAGTAATTCTATATCGGTGACTATGAGGCTGTCTGTTGTCTGCTGAGTTGAGGGGGTTGGTTGGTTGGTAGCTGTTGCTGTCCTTATCTTCATCCCTTATCTCTTATCCGCCACTAAACTTTTCTCAGCAACCGCCTTTGCCTTCGTTTACTAGATGCAGTGTGAATTGAAAATCACTGCGAAAATATTACTGCTACTAAATGTTAAACGAAGTATTTGCATTTACTGGATTTTTACACCTACGTGAGTGAAGATATTAAAAATATCACACTATCGAGTTGAGTAATTTAGTTTGACACTCGTCAATGACACAACTAAGCGTTGAAACCGGTAGTGTTTTATAAAAATTTATGTGGTGATATACTATTACTAAATATTTTAAAAATGTTTCGTGATTACCACATTGTTAGTACCAATAAAATAAACAAATAGAAATTATACATCTTCTTCCCCTTGTCCTAGTTGGGTCGGGGGCCCATTACGCCTAGGTACCTCCTCCAGAGATCCCTGTCCACCGCTGCTTCCAGGACCTCTGGCCACTCCAAACCAAGTCTTTCATCACACAAGTTTGACACCTGCCCTTGCCAGCTTCTTCTAGGGCGGCCCACCGGTCTTCTGCCCTCTCCCACAGCCTCTAAAGATCTAAGTGGTAGTCTGTCCTCTGGCTTTTTTTTTTTTATCAGGCTTATTAATAAATAAATTATTTATAATTTATTTATTAATAGTTGGTTATCAATATGTTTCAGTTAAACCAAATAATTTACCATATGCGAGTAGGGTCTTGGTCTTTTATCCCTATCACGTTATTATTTGTGGTTGTTCTTTTTCATCCTTAACTCCAGAACACCATTACATTTGAACGTGGTGGTCCATCACTTTTCCCCCTTTGGTACGCTGATAACACCAGGGTTCCTTGGAGATCATATTCCTGTGATAACAGAATACGTTGATGGCTGGAGAAGGAGGCAGGAGATAGATAGAAGGAGGACTTATTGCCAACCAACACACGCATATACACAGAGAGAGAGATTCGAATTACTCATCTTGATAGCGCGTATCACTCTTGCTATCTTTACATTCTTATCGTTTTATTAGAAAAATGGTTATGTCCATGTTTTTATTCCTATCTTTTTCTTCTATAGTTTTTACTAGTTTTAAGCCCGGATTTAAAATTCACTTAATGAATAAATATTATATTGACAAATAAACACAGTCATGTAGATAACACAAGTTGCTTCGTGGTCTCCCTGGCAAATAATATATTTCCAATGTTTAGAATATTGACTGATATTTTATTTGTTCAACTGGGTTTAGGTACAGCATGCAAATTAAAAAACCAATCAGACGTAAACGTGGTTTTCCAATCACGATGTCTTTTTGTTTAAGTCTCTTTAATGTTTCGCTTTCAGGAACAGATAACGTGGTTAGATGGAAGAAATCACTATAATCTCGCTACTGCATATCATCAATTTTTTTCTTATGTTAATTGATTTGTTGATTTTGTTATATGAATGATGGTGTGCAAGAAGAATAAAATAAATAAATAAATAAATAAGTCAGTTCACTCAGTTCAGAACAATACTTCTGGTCAATTCGATTTACTTATTCCCACGACAAACGTGAAATAATAAACGCACTTTATGCATCAATTCAGTTTGTCCTCAAGTCCTCATAATCCCAGACCAGTGGTTCCCAAAGTTGACTGGGCTCCGACCCATCTAGGAAAAATTTCCAATCATGGGATCCACCTTTAAGGATCCACTACTAGGACCCACCGGTTGGTCACGACCCATAGTTTGGGAAACACTGTCCCAGACAATAAACTATACAGTATACTGAAGTGTTCTTTGTATGGCTTTGAGTTTGGTTGGAGGGACCTACATGTGGTGATCACCGATGCAGCTAATCGTTTGAGAAATTCACCTTTAAATCTATAAGGCTAGGATTGCAAATGCATTAAAAAAACAGGACATCGAAAACTTACAGAAAAGAGCGGGAGTTTTATTCTTCATCGGGTTTTTCACAAGAACTACTCTTTGTCATTTTCGATTGAACTCAATTGGACAACATAGGTACATACATATTAACTAATGGACTTAAAATATTTTTGCAAAGATTTTTCTTCTTCACTCATCTATCTATTTCTCCCATCAAAGTCTTCTCTCCATCATCTTATCTTTCTTGTCTTCTATATTATTATTCTTTGTAACTTTTCCCTACTTGGCCGACTTATTTTTTTTCCCTTATCCTTGTGCTATAGATATTTTGATGGTTTTGTTTTTAATCAAAACGTTATCAATTACTTTATCAAAAAAAAAAAAAAAAAAACTGGATTAAATGGTCTAAATTAAATATTTTTCTAGCGAAAATTAAAGTTTTTTTTCTTGTTATCCTGCTTTTGATTCATAATAGTCTGTCTTAAAATTTAAGTACGATTGGTCACATAAATAAAATTTGAAATAATTATTACATACATACATACATACTATCATGCCGCTTCCCTCGTGGGGTAGGCAGAAAGGATCGAGCGCCACTTCCTTCTATCCTTGCATACATCTTTCGCTTCCGTCGCTGTCATACAATTCCTCATGCATGCTCTCCTGTTCAATGTGCTCTACACGTGACCGTCCTGAAGGTTTGATTAAAATGATCTTGCCATATAATCCTAGGACGGCCACGTCTCCGAGCACCATTCCTCTCAGCCAAATATATCTTCTTAGTCATTCTGTCCTCATTCATTCTTTCCACGTGCCCAAACCATCTTAACTTATTTACATTCATCCTTGTTATTACACCAACTTTCATTCCACATTCCTTTCGTATTGAATACAAACAATTACATAAAAGGTATACATTCAAATTAAAAACAATCCATATACAGAGGGCGAGTTTATCACCTAGATATAAAGTCAACAACAAACTTCCAATTGTACATAATACACTAAGATACAGTTGATCAAATCATCAAACAATTATCTAAAATGTTATATCAATTATCTGAAGCACCTCACTTCAACACTGGATCCTGAGTTTGATATTCCTCCCAACTGCTGACCTACTCCATCTTCGCAACACAAGCATATTGCTTACTGTGATGGTTTTTTAAGTATATTTTGGCCTATTACAAACTTAAATTTATATTTTCAAAAAGTGTCTGAAAAAATTAGGACATTTTAATCTTAAATTCAGCGATGAGGTTTGCCACCCATCCTGAATGTCTTGATTTTATATTGGCAAGGAGAAGACAGCTAGCATGTTCATTATATGCAGCTGGTCTGCTGGCTACCCCATTTGTGGGATATGCCGTGATGGTATAGTAGTAGTACCTAGTAGTTTATCGCAAAGGCGCGATGTCTTCCAACTAACATTACTGTCAACACATGTAAAATTGCTTCCAAATTTTCATGATTATGTGCATCGCTGGGTTAAACCATTCTCCATTTCATCAATACGTCATCTTTTCGGTATGTAACAAATTGCTTAGCTATTTTTATTTTTCATTAAAACTGATTGATTTGTTTTGCTGAGTTCAGGGAGATTTTGCAATTGTATCATTCTAGACAACTTTTCTTAGTACTCTGACAACAACACTGTATCTAATGTATTTTCAATACTTTTCGCTTCGTTAGTAAAGGTGACTGTCGATAACCGAATAATATCTTCGTATTTTTGTCTTTGATCGTCGTTATGTGCTCGGTGCACTCAAACTATTTTATTATTTGATGTAAGTAGGTATGTGGGATGATTTATTCGGTGCCGTTTAATAGAGCATCCAACTCAAGGGTGCGGGAAACTATATTGGAAGAGCGATGTCTTTAATTTGCTCTTGAACCTTGTTATTGTTTGTTTTTACGAAGGTCCTCGGGGAGTCGATTCAAGATGACGGGCCTCGTGACACCAAAAGGCCTATCATAGCTCTAAGCAGGACTTGTTTGCTCTATTGATTTCGTTCAGCATATTGTTGGATGTCTTTGCTGAGCGTAAGGGTCTACTTGCAGCTGTTTCGAGAACACAGAGCTCAGAAAATCGATGTTTTGATTGTTAATTTATATAGGTACGAGTATTTTGAATTTCACATCAAAAACAATGACAAAATGGAGTCTTATATTTCTTTCATTCCGTGGAGCAGTCGGCAAACAAATTATTGGTCTGTCCACTCTTACGTAAGTTTACGAGTGTCCGAAAGTAACAGGCAGGTTTTGGAAAAAATAAAGACATTTAACATTTGAATTTGGCAGTGATTCTGGCTGTCTTAATTTTTGGATAATACGTAGAGGACGGCATGCAGTTTCATGACATGCAGCTGGTCTGGTGGCTGCCAATTTTTGGGGTATATTTGATGGCATAGTAGTATTTGTAGTATTTTTATTAAACTACAGTGGAACCTCTCATAACGAGTTTAATTCGTTCCAGACTCTTACTCGTTATGCGAAACACTCGTTATGCGAAACATTTTTTTCTATAGAAATCAATGTAAAATACAATAATGCGTTCCATGCCGAAAAAAAAGTATTCTTGGAGTACTTAATGATTTTTTTTATTAACGTTTATTCAATTAAAATTACTTATAAAAGAGTGTAACAACTTGTAATACAATTTAGATTAAGAAAAAAACGTACCTAAATAAAAATATGAATTTATGACAAATAATTAACCATTTTTAACTAGAAAACTAACCGTAAACGTTACCGTTTCGTAGATATTCTTGAAGCATCCATCTTCTTAATTTTATCTTCGTTCTTGAGAATAGTGCAGATAGTTGATGTTGACCGATAGTACGTGCGCGCTAGATATGCCACGCTCACGCCTTGTTCACGCTTTTCAATGATTTTATGTTCCATTTCAACAGTTATTTTTAAACACAGACTGATGTACTGGCGCGGAAGTCCCGGCTCACAAGGTCACAAGTGAATGTCGTGAAAAACGGACTTACCCTTTCTCTGTAACTCGTTATGCGAAACATCGCTCGTTATGGGAGCAACATTTTCACATTTTTTTCTGCTCGTTATGCGAATTACTCGTTATGAGAGGTGCTCGTTATGAGAGGTTCCACTGTATTTTAATATTAGAGATTACAACGTGTACATAGGTACATCACTTTCTATAAACAGAATCATGTACTTTAATATTGATCTCAAAATGCACAATGAACTCAGAAAAAAAATGATAACGAGCAGAGACAAAACAAAATACTTAAAAACAATGTTATCAATTAAAAATATAAATAGTTTGATAATGAAAACAAAAACAATTTATTCTTGTCATTCAATAGACTAGATGATAATACTGCACACTAAATGGCATGGCACCGGTGTACATCTTGGAGTTCTGCAATTCTGAGGAGGCAACGGAAAGGCGAACATCACTAAGGTCTGCTAACACAAACTCTGTCAATAATAGACTTGTGGTGCCGCGTAGGGGGAGGTCTAGCTAACTACATATTATGTTGACCGTGCCTTCTATGTGTTGCTGTGGAACAAAATTCCCTATGATTAATAATATACATACTAGGTCCGTGACGTACCCAGCAATGGATAAATTTCCCACTCATTTCTGTAAGTTTTCAATGATGCTGGATGCTTTTTTTCTTTCAGCTCAATTTTGCGATGAGTGTTCTGTAAGAGGCAGGTATTAGTGGAACACCTGGAATAAGATCATCAGTTCGTCGGTAGCCTGGAGGTAGAGTCTCGGCCTTGTGAACAAGGGGTCCGGGGTTCGATCCCAGGTGCCGGCAAACTTCCCTTTCACGACACAAGCTTTTAGTTTACTGTAAAAGGTGTATAAGGTTGTGTTTGGGTTTATAACAAAAACCCAGATATATCTTTTCTTTTAAAAAAATAATTAAAAAAATACATTTTACATAACCAATTCAACTATGATCAATACTATTGAACACTATTTGATTGCCTTAATATGATATTAATTTTTAATCCCAGTTAATTACTCATTATAACCCATAATTTTGATATTATTCCTATATGATTATGTTATTTTTTGAAATTTTATTCTTTTCCATAAGTTTTCAAGTCTCCTGTAAAGGGCAGCAAGTAAATTTTTCTTTCTTAACACACAGCTGTTCTTGAAAATTTGAACCACGTCATACCAGGCGGTTCTCGGATTCTCGCGCTTCCTCACACCCCATCTTTCAGATAATTATATCCTCTATATTATGCTTTCATAATCCGTTCGTTCCACACATTTAAACCATCGTAACTTATTTACACGCATTCTATCCACAACACTCTTCTTGCATCTGCTCATTCTTCTAATATCCTCACTCTATCACGCACCGTTTTACCAACCATTTTCATCTGCGATCGCATCTTCATTCAATTTAATAATTTTCATTAAATGCAGTGAAAAATAATTCCATAATTATTGATAAATTAAAACGAGCGCTATCTCAGAGACTGATAATGACCTAAGGAGTCGACAGACGTCTCTCTCGTGTTGGTTTAATCTATAGTAGAACGAAACACTTGTTTCAATAATTTATCCAATGACAATAACACATTCACACGACTTAAACACGTTCAAAACTAATCGTGACAAAACATATTGACAATTATTGACTGATACCTTATATCCTGGTAGGCAGAGATACAATTAAATTATATCTTTATTCTACAATAATTATTAAAGTACTAGAGTAGCTTAACCTGGCCTAGTTCAGGAGAAAAATATCAAATTTAAAATCACTGTCTAGGTACAGGTACAGAGTCTAGGTATAGAGAAAACGCTCTTGAAAGCCAGCTTGCGACCAATAAAGTCATAATGGAGGTACTAAATAAGTGGTTTATCAATTTAATAAATTGACAATTGCTTCCAGACAGCATAAATAATTGTGGTCGTTCGGCCATGTGGCCAGGACCTGAGTATGTAGACAATAAAGCATGTCTCGAGGTAACCAGCAAGAGGAAGACCAAAGCAAAGATGGCGTGAAGTAGTGAGACAAGACATGGGGAACTGCGATGTTTCCCATGAGGATGCATTCGACAGAACCAAGTGGCGAAAAAAACTAGGAAAGCAGACCTCACCACCATGTGGAACTAATAAATGCCCAAAAAAGAGACAGCAAAAAAAAAATAGAAAAAATGAAGTTATTTCAAAACTGGCAATACCTAGATTTGAATATTTTTGGCAGTTCTATCCGCGTTCTATCGTGATCTGACATACAATCCAAAATAATATGTTGAGTTCGCATTCAAATTAGAATCAAATATCATTTTTCTAGAATATTATTCAACAGACATCTTTTCTGCACAACCAACAGATAGTGCAAACTTCCTTTAGTAGGAATCAGAAAAGGTGCTCCGATGAGTAATATGCTTAATATCCTCAATCACGCAGGAAAAAAAAATCCAGAAAAATGCAATAACTATGTTTGGCAAATATCTCCGTCAATTTGCAAAATATTTGTAACATTTTTAGCCTAAAACCTACACAAAACATGGGATCTTGTAAAGAGTGTATTTATTTTCCCCTGTCTTGTATAATTACTGTGTCCATTGAGGACATAGATTCCTACATATATCCAAACAAACTCAAATATTTATTAGATAGCATTAATATTGTGATGTTATTTAGCTAAATTCACAGAGATATGATAAGTCGTCGTCAATAAGTCAAGAAAAACAAATATTAATGATCATAACATTATGCACCGGGTTAGTTGAAAGATATCGTAATCTAGCGATTAACTCGCTCTCTGTGCATGTTAATTTTGTAAATTACTGTTTTACTATACTATACCCTCACGCCATGTCGCAGGAGGGGTAGGCAGAGAGAACGGAACGCCATATAGATCTATCCTTACACACTTCTTTCGCTTCCTCTACATTCATCCAGTTTCTCATATATGCACGCCGATTTCTTTTACTCAGCACGCGTCCGTCCTTTAGAATTTGGTCCACGTGATCAAGCCACGTGGTTCTTGGACGTCCACGCTTCCTCACACCCCTTCTTTCAGATAAATACATCCTCTTCGTCATCCTTTCATCGTGCATTCGCTCAACATGTCCAAACCATCTCAACTTGTTTACCCACATTCTGTCCACAACACTCCTCTCACATCCGCTCATTCTCCTGATATTCTCATTCTTCACTCTATCTCGCAACGTTTTACCAACCATTCTTCTCAGTGAACGTATCTCCACAGCATTTATTCCACTCTCATCCTTTTTCAACCACGTCCAAGTTTCGCTTGCATACATAAGTGTCGGTACCAGAATGGTATAGTGCACTATCATTTTTGCCATGTTCGACACACAGCTATTGCTAACAATGCGTCGAAGTGCACCATTCACTCTAGCACCGGCGACTTTTCTTCTTTCAATGTCCTTTATTATAGCATGTTAGCTTGGGTAGCCAGCTGAGGATCATTGTTTTTGAATGTTTATAATCATATTATCATAAATGTATGCACATTATCATGTTTAGATATTGTATTATTTGTGCGTGTTATACATAGTACGATGCACATATGTATAAAATATATTATATGCTATAAGATAGAAGTTATCTGCATCAGCAAACAATAATACTGGACGGGATTTTGGACGTTAAATAGATATAATACTGTAATCTTTACATAAATAATTAGTCTGTTCATATATATGTCGTCATTTATATATTTAAAATAATAATAATAATAACACTTTATTGAATAAAAAAAATCATGAACAATTGGCGAGCTTATTGCCTGGAGGCAATATCTTCCAGCTAACCAGACAATGTGTGTAATTAATACTAAATGTGAACATGTAATATTTATATTTAACCTCGTCAGACCTGAATTAATATTGTGTGAGTCGAAAAATTTCTTTTGTTTTAAAATCTTGTTTTTTTGGCTTTTAAATAACAAGTTTCATATAATTTGAAATTTTTTTGATTTCTAGATTTGTGAAAATAAATATGTTCATTGGAATGGACATTAAATAAAAATGAGGTTTCTGAAATGTTAATTTAAATTTATTTGATATATATTAATTGATTAACATAAAATAAAGAATAAATTTACCTTTGCAAAAAAAATCCAGTACAATTAAACACAAACTATGTAAATATATCTTTAATTTTCTCAACCTAAAACCTGGCAGTGACACTTTGCATAGACTCGTTGACAAATAATTAAGTAAAAAGTATAGTTAACTTCGACAAATGGCGCAAAAAAAATATGTCGATAAAATAGACTTCATACCAATAATTTTCAATATTAATATTAGAAAAAAGCAATAGACGGGAGCGTAAAAAATATTACTAAAATCTATGTCCATTGGAATGGACACCAGGTCTGAAGAGGTTAATTTAATTTAATTATAACTACTAACATTCTTAGCCCTAAGTAAAATAATATTATGACAATTTATATAGCGCGTTGCTTTGATAATATCACTTCAAGGGCGCTTGAAGTGATATTATCAAAGCATACATTATGTATATCAACATCCACGTCCATTTTAAAATTAAATAGTATCAAATAAAATTGTCGTCAAAAACATAAGAATCATAATAATACAATAAGAATCATAAAATAATAATAAAAACAAATGCATGTTCGGCAGACATTCAGTCTTTGTCCAAAAATTAAAAATAATATAAGAGGTGTGTCATGTGAACAAATACTTCTTCAGACCTCTGCTGTAACCGTCGTAGTCAGAGACCTGCCTGAGACCTAGGGGCAACTATTTATTTATATATTTTTATAGGGCGAAACATAATATGTTTGTTAAAACGGACTCGGCAGTGATTCTTTAAAATTAATTTTTTTTTTTTTTCTTCCACTTGTGGCATAACATCCTACAAGGATGATTTGTGCCGCCAATAACGTCTCAAAGTGTTGTTAAATTGTCAAAGAGAAGATAGTTAGAGGATTATAGAATAACAAAATTAGCTTTTATTGATTTGAGAAGGGACAAATGGACTGTATCGGATGTCATACTCAATAATGTTTCAATATTCAGGGGGAATTGGCAATCGTTTTGAAGAGCATCAACAGAAATATCATACGCATCCCTGATAGGGCACCCCAGGAAAACATGGTCAAGCGTCTCCTCGTCTAGGCCGCACTCGCAGTATGGACTTTCAACAAGTTGAATTTTAAAAAGATGAGCGTCCAGTCTACAGTGTCCAAATCGCATTCGACATATGGCAGTAATTTCAGATCTGTTAAATTTCGATTTGTGAAACCAAGGTTTTCTTGCGATTTGGACCTGGATCGATCTATATCTTCTTCCTTTTGTGAGTGATACATCCATCCACAAGTCACTCCAATTCTTACGAGCATCACCTTTTATGGTTCGCTTTATATCATCATCTGGAAGGATAAAATCTTCCACAACTGTTCCAAGGGTGCAAGCAGCCTTAGCCAGTTCATCCACAGACTCGTTGTGGCGGATACCGCAATGTGCCGGGATCCATGCAATGATGGTATCTTGGTTAGATAAGGATCGATGGTACATAACTTTAAAATTATCATGTTCTTTTTTTCTTTCATTGTAGTATGTTTGGTAAGATTTATTTTGTAATGTGTTAGCAAACTTTGCTGGTTTATGTGCCGATTTTTTTTATCTATTTGTATTACCTATGTATTGTAATAACTGTATGTTTGCGTAAACTATAAAATAAAATAAAATAAAATAAAAAACAATATGCTAAACCAGCAAAATTTACACAAATAATCAAATATGCACACGATATCAATAAATATCATATCGCGAACACTCACAGATAAATTTACTACTTATACTACTACTACTACTACTACACCATCACGGCATATCCCACAATTGGGGTAGCCAGCAGACCAGCTCCATGTAATTAACATGCAGGCCGTCTTCTCTGCGCCAATAAATAATTAAGACATTCAGGATGGGTGGCAAACCTCATCGCTGCAGAATTTGAGATGTAAAATGTTTTTATTTTTTCGAACACCTGCCTTTTACAGGACACTCAATAACTTACGGTAAAGAGTGGGAGACTAATTCTTTACCGGATAAATTTAACATTCACATAATTATTATTTATTCAAAAAAAAAATATTTATATAAAAATAAACATTTTTCTAATTCTTATAAAGAACACAAAAATGAAAACAATAAAAAATATATATAAACGAAAAAAAGTTGACACTCAACCCACCCCAGGAACTGCACCAGCAGGGCTACTCTTGACAAAACTAAACACGGCGATCTTAATCTAGTCTTGATCTTGATCATACGACGCACGAAGTGACTATTAGCCAAAAATACACGCAAACCGATCGCGCGTTAGCGGTAGCGCGGTGTTTTTGACCATAGTCCCTTCGTGCGTCGTATGATCAAGATCAAGACTAGATTAAGATCGTGTTTAGTTTTGTCAAGAGTAACCCTGCTGAACCGAAAATAAGACAAAATATCACTATTTCAATAAAAAAATATTTCTATCTATCTATCTAACTATACCATCACGGCATATCCCACAAGTGGGGTAGCCAGCAGATCAGCTGCATGTAAGGAACATGCAAACTGTCCTCTTCGTGCCAATATAAAACCAAGACATTCAGGATGGGTGGCAAGCCTCATCGCTGAATTTAAGATGTAAAATGTGTTAATTTTTTCGAACACCTGCCTTTTACAGGACACTCGAAAACTTACGCAGAAGAGTGGGAGACCAATTCCGGGTGCTCCACGGGATTTGATTTGATGATATATCAAATAAAAATATTTGATGACTGTAAATTTAAAAAAAATATGGCATCTATCATTATTTATTTGTTAATTTGATGTTAATTTCCCGAACGAAACCAGGTATAAATAGACTAGAAATATAGCATTATGTATATCAAGTATGTATGTATGTATTATTGTCTTATCAGGGGCTCATTTCCGCCCCCGGCTCCGGCCGCGCTGATAACGGCCCTGATAAATCGAGTATAATTTATTATAGTTCGAGTCAACTGATATCCACAATCCAGATGAACGGTACTGCTGCTTTTCAAAATAATATATATCCATCTATCTATATAATATGTACATTATTCTGGAAATTTTCAATGTTTAATACTGATCTGGTATTTTTCTATCTATCCTCTTGCGCCGCACATCTTTGTGGGGTAGGCAAAGAGTCCCTTTCTTCCCTTCTTCCTCTTTTAATTATCATTTTATTTATTAACAAAGTATAGGCGAAATAGCCTTTACAATAGAATAACTAAAAAAAAAAACATACTTGGAACAAACACAATCAACATAATATGTTATGTACAGTGAGTGGCCAAATTATTAGGGACAGTGTAAAAAAATTGTAGTTTCCTGACTAATTGACTGGATTATTTGAGCAAAAAATATCAACTTTAATAAGGTTGTTTTATTTAATATAACTGCTGGTATTATTAACAGTATTTTCACTTTTCATAAGTGAAAATACTGTTAAAAATAAGTGAAAATTTTGTTAATATTGTACTATTAAATTGTTCAGAGTTTAGATACTTTAATTGGCGATGTGAATATTTAACAGAACTATTGTATTATTCATTGTCAAAGTTGTGGTGTCTACTAAAATAAATAAATAAAAAAGAAGCAAAAACGTCAACGTCCTTGTACATTATTTACGTTTCGTCCACATTCATGAAGTTCCTCATATGCGCTTACCGAATACTTTTACTTAGCACGCGGCCGTTCTTGACACATATTATTTCACAAGTGGGGTAGCCAGCGGACCAGTAGCATGTAATAAACATGAAAACTGTTCTTTGCCAACAAAAAGTTAAGACAATCAGGACGGAAGGCAATCTCATAGCTCAATTTAAAATGTAACATATCGAACATTTGCTTTTTGCATGACAGTCGAAAGTGTGTAATTTGTGTCATTGGGCAAATTAAAGATATTTGAAAAATCCAATTAATTACAAAACTCAATATCAAATCAGTAGGGTTACTCTTGACAAAATCTAAATACGATCTTATTCTTTATCATACGACGCGCGAAGTGACTATAAGTCAAAAATATGTGCATACCAACCTCGCGGTAGTTAGTGGAAGCGTAGTATTTTTGACCACAGTCCCCCTTTTCGCGCTTCGTATGATAAAGATCAAGACTAGATTAAGATCGTATTTAGATTGTGTCAAGAGTAGCCCTGCAGAAATCCACTGAACAGGAGAACATGCATGAAGAATTATACGATAGTGACTTAAATGAGAAGAGTTTGTTAGGATAAGAGTAAGTGAAAGGATATGATATTTTACAAATTTCAAATCTCTGTTTATTTAGTTGTATTTTTGAAAGTTCTGGAAGGCGTTGTTAATCCAATATTTTCTGTAAATCTATACCTAATATTTCACAAGTTTCTGCTTATCTATGGAGTTTTTTTCAAAATAATAATAAATTCCTAAATAATCTATAAGTATCGAGAGATGATAAAAACTTTCTCTACTACCACTTCAATCTTCAATCCTCCGAGAATTCAACGCATATCTAGCGTTTTTTTTAGTATTTAATATTTTTTCCATCCAACTTTCATATCAGGAGTTCATAAAATTAGAAGAGATAAGAGAAAGAACACAGGGAGGTAGATTTTATACTCAATAACAATAATAATGTAAGTATAGATATCTACTGGCTGAAGTATAATTTTATATCGTTGTAGTAGCTGACGGGCATTTTTGGTGGTTTAAAGGGATTTGATTGATCGAGAAAAGGTTTACATTCTGATAAATATGCTCTCCTGTTATCGGTATCCTAAACAAACATTCCCTTCATATGAAAATGTGTAAGTATACTCGTATTGTGTATACCTACATTTACGGTTGTTACCCTGATACATATAAATAAATCTCGAGTTTATTTCATGAATTTCACTAGTAAATTATGTATTTTCTATCAGTCAATCCAGTTTTTCATCCCATAGGTAAATGAAAAACGTTTCTTATTTTTATGTTGTCGTTTCAAAACCATTATACTGTTTTACTGTGGATGATCGTCGAAAGTGAAAAGATCTAAGCTTAATAATTGAAAGTGAACACGTCTGTTCACACCTTTTTATGCAATGCTTTCACTGCCATGTCTTATATACTCACGGTCTGGTTGTCTATGGTTTAACTTATTTTAATTAAAAATGCAAGGTAATTAGTTAATGAAAATAAATATAAATTAACGAAATTATCGCAAGTAAACAAAAATGTGTCAGTTTTGTTTATGATTCTGACATTTGATACTAATTCCTAAAGAACAGGGGCAAATAATTGGAAAAATTTAGCATAATTTATTATATTTTGTTTAGCAGGTGCAACATAAAAATTAGAAAAATTTATAACTTATTAAATATCCGAGCGTAAAGTTTTAATGTTCCTGTGGTGGTCTTCGAATATAACCGATCTCGTACTTTTTTGTAAGACTACCAATGTCCTGTAAAAAGGTACTATTTATCTATTTATCTATCTATACCCTCACGCCGCATCTCAAGTGGGGTAGGCAGAGAGAACGGGACGCCATGTAGATCTATTCTTACATACGTACTTCTACATTCATGCATTCTTCGTACATAGATGTCTCTCACTCAACACACACTTTGAGAATTTGATTCAAGCGATAAAGCCACGGGGTTATCAGACGCCCGCGCTTTCTAACACCCTTCTTTAAGACAAGTATAACTTCTTTGTCATCCTATCCTCATCCATTCGTTTCACATGTCCAAACTATCTTCACTTATTTACACGCATTCTATCCACAACACTCCTCTTGCATCCGCTCATTCTTCTAATATCCTCATTCCTCACTCTATCACGCAACGTTTTACCAACTAAACGAGAATGTCCCGATGACCGCGGGATGTCTTATCACAATTAGTTAAATAATAATTGGTTATCAATAATACAAATAAATATATATCATGAACAATATTACTGTACAATGAGTAATGTATGATTGATTATAAATAATTAAAATAATAAAATGATGAATGCGGTATTTATATTTATTTTCTGATTATGACTCAAAGATGACATTTGGCATCTACTTATATTACAACAAAACAAGTTTGTACCAAAACATTTTTATACCTATAGGTACCTACTAGCTGACCCGGCAAACGTTGTTTTGTCATAATACTGATATCTATACTATACTATACTATACTATACTATACTATAACCTCACGCAATGTCCCAGGAGGGGTAGGCAGAGAGAACGGAACGCCATATAGATCTATCCTTACATACTTCTTTCGCTTCCTCTACATTCATCCAGTTTCTCATACATGCACGCCGATTTCTCTTACTCAACACGCGTCCGTCCTTAAGAATTTGGTCCACGTGATCAAGCCACGTGGTTCTTGGACGTCCACGCTTCCTCACACCCCTTCTTTCAGATAAATACATCCTCTTCGTCATCCTTTCATCTTGCATTCGCTCAACATGTCCAAACCATCTCAACTTGTTTACACGCATTCTGTCCACAACACTCCTCTCACATCCGCTCATTCACCTGATATCCTCATTCTTCACTCTATCTCGCAACGTTTTACCCACCATTCTTCTCAGTGAACGATATCGCTACTATACTGATATCGCTATTAAAAAATAGGAGTTGATGGTAGAATTGTGAAAATTTAGGGCTGTATGTATTTTTTAATGCATCACCATAAAAAAATAATAATTAAAAAAATTGACCAAAAAAAAAAATCGAGGTGGACCATCCTTCACTTTTAGGAGTATGAAAAATAGATGTTGGCCGATTCTCAGACCTACCCGATTAGCACACAAAATTTCATCAAAATCGGTCCAGCCGTTTCGGAGGAGTATGATAACAAACACCGTGACACGAGATTTTTATATATTAGATTAATTGTTCTACTATGGCAGAACTCAATATGTCCTAAATGGTTATGTTTAAACTGTGATAAAGTCTCGGTTTTGCAATAGAGAGATGTTTGATTCGAAGCCTTCTGATAGTTGCATATAATTATCACCTTATGTGGTGTTCATACGAATCAACGTAATGGTCGAACGATTTCGCTAGCATAAAAAAACAAAATCAGCCGAACGTACGCAAATTTTTAAGTAAGAGAAATTGGCGAACATGTATGTGGAAGAAGCGAAGGAAGAATGTAAAGATAGGCTAATATGGCGTTCCGTTCTTTCTGCCTACCCCAATCAGAATACGGTGTGAAAATATACTAGTATAGTAGTAGTTTTTATATTCAAGTTCGACATAAGAGATAATTTATTAAAAAATCTAAGAATATGATTAGTGTTGTGGAATTCTCAAGAAATAATTTTTGGAGAAATTTCTCGGTAAATTTCTCGAAGTAGAGAATTTACCGAGATTTTTTTTTTTTTTTATTTAACAGTAAAATAATAATAAATCAGTACTTTATTCAATCAATCAATAACAATGTACAAATGTTGAGACAATTTATCACCAATATTGCTACAATTAAAGTTAGTCAATACCGGATATTTTTTCATATATTTTGTAGGGGAATTCCGCCGCATTATCGCCAATAAATAATAGGGGAATCCCCATGGGAAAAAATCAGAGAAATTTCTCTTCAATCAGAGGAGAAATTCTCGGAGAAATTTCTCGAGAACGAGAAATTTCTCCGGAGAATTTTCTCTACTCACATCACTAAATATGATAGAAGTAGGTATACGAGATATTCGCTGTTATGAAATGAGTGTTATAATGCAATGCGTTATAAATCCATTTGACCTGTATTGAACAATAATAATTATGTATTGTGTTTCGATTTCGCTTGGCATACGGCGTGTGTTCTTAATTTTTTTTGCATATCTCAATTTTCTTTCCTTTTTTTATATTTTTCTTTTCAATTTTCGTTTTCTTTCGCAACATCTTCTAATGATTACAATCTAGACATATGAGTATCATCCTAAAAAACAAGTAACAATGTAGATAATCAAAATACTTTGGACTGCGTTCATGACAACATTTCCTGTATATTCGCATAAAGCCGCAAACCGCATTCTTATCTTTGACAGATTATAACAGAACAAAGTAAGTCAAATTATAGGTATACCTAAATGATTATGAAGGAAAAATAAATGTCTTTTCATGTAGGGTAACCAGCAGTCTCACTGATCGTGCTTTTCATCTCGCAGAATTAGAATATTCAATACAAATACAAAGACAATCAGATATCACGACTGGAGAACCACGTTTACACAATGTAATAAATAGTGTGCATAATCTAATCAGAAGAAGTGAGAAAGTCGTCTCAACACTTACGAATTGGCTCTAGGCTGGCTTAAGTAAGTGATCACTTTCGGTCTCCATGGACAACGTTCACCAATTCCACCATTCTCACTGTCACAAAGTAAGGTCCACCAATCGAGAAACGCTTTATTCAAACCATAGAAGTAATTAACGTGGTTTCCAGTCGAGATATCTGATTGGTTATGTCATCTGCACCTAAATCCGATTAAACATTAAAAAATTAGTAAATATTCTAAACACAAATACAAAGTTAGGATTCTACCATTAGGATTTATTTATTTATTTATTTACAAATATTTACGGCCAAAGCCTTTAACATGTTAAACCTCTGTATACATACAAAACATGTAAACAAAGGAAAGATCTGTTACAAAAAAAGACACAAAACAATTAGACTAAAGAAACGAAAGTTTTACAGACAATATAACATTAATCATGTTATAATTATAAAAAAGATACAAAAATGTTAAAATTTTTTTGGTAAAGACATCACAAAGAGAAATCAAAGGTATATAAATGTCAAATATAGTAAAAAGTCAATTAGTTAAAATTCATAAGTTAAAAATTTGGTCAAGACATTACAAAGAGAAATCAAAGTGGTATAAAATTAAGAAAATAATGCATTTCTAACCTTGATTAACATCTGTTTAGTGTTAAATAACAATTTAAATTTAATTTATATGAGCATTTTGCTTACTGTCAGGTTTTTCGGGTGTACACGTATTTAGGACTATTTTGTACTTAGTTTTATTTAAAAATCTGGCCAGATTTTTTGCTCTGTTAGTATCTGCTCACGTTTCGACATCGTATGTCATTATTGGCCTCACATAGGTTATGTTAATGGTTTTGAAAGATAGTCGCTTTAATGAAATTTGTATTATAATGCAGTTCGTAATAAATGCATTTGACCTGTATTGAACAATATTGTGTTTCGATATAAAGAGTAATAATAATAATAAGTGATGACTCAATCGTTATAGCGATCTATGTTTCTTTCTCACCTACAACGTGTCCGTCTTCGCATTATAATAATAATAATAATAATAATAATATAATGTTACTAGCAGTAAAACCCGGAGGTGCTCAGAACATTTCAATTAACAAATTTATTTAAAATTTTAAAAATATGTTAAACAAAACTAAACCTTAATAGGAAGTGTGAAGAAGCGCAAGCTACACGTAGCCCATTTAGGAACCATAACATGTTGTGAATAATAATTATAATCTGTTACCTAATTTTGAATACCTCAACTTCGAAGATAAGATGTGCCACGGACGCATGTGTTTAACAGAGTATGCGAATGAAAGCTTCTCCTTAAAGATATTAGCTTACTGGAATGGTTATGACATAAGGCACCCGCCAAGCCTGCTCATTACCACCGTGGAGGGCATGACCCAAGACAGAAATTGTAGAGGTCTATTCTATTCTATTTTTAAAGGCCATCCACTCGTTTACGAGTGATCAGGGATTTACGAGTGATTGTAGAGGTCGACCAATCATTTATTCATTCTCCTTATGGTCGCTCTACTTTGATATCCAAATTCCGTAGCGATAGAATCACGTCATAGGGTTAAAACACAAAGAAAGCAGGAAGCCTGCTTTTCGTTGCCTGCGTCTACCGGCGCCGATCGGCGCAAAGAATTGTTCCATGCATTGCAATGAACATGCGCATAGTGATAGCAGGAACGCCAGCGAACTTATTTTCCTTTATTCTAAATGCATGGCAAACCTTAATTAATTCATTATTGGTATTGTTCTTACCGTCCATATTATATTCATTCGCACAAACAAACACATAGAATATTTATTTTAATTTTATATATTATATTCTTATTTTCTTGAGTGTGTTATTTTAATTGCCTCTCGGGGGTTTCTCCTGCTTCGTACCATCATCGTGCATCTTCAGACGACCAACAACAGCTGATTATATCGCATTGATTTATTTTACACTTATTACTGTAGATTGTATACAATATTATAATGTATGATCTGTTTAGTGGAACAAAATCCTAACCCTCTCAAAAGGTTTATTACTCTAAGATTGGAAACTAAAAAATCATCAATTTTTTTGTTTTCTTTTCTTCATTTATTATATACGGTAAAAAAATACTACTACTACTACACCATTACGGCGTATCCTACAAGTGAGGTAGCCAGCAGACTAGCTGCAAATAATAAACATGCTGGCCTTCTTCTCTATGTCAAAAAATAAGACATTCAGGATGGGTGGCAAAACTCGTCACTGCTAAATTGATGATGTAAAATGTCTTTTTTTTTCTTTCGAAAACCTGTTTTTTCAGGACACTCGAAAATTTACGGAAAAGAGTGGGAGACCAATTCTTTGCCGGACGCTCCACGACTTAAATAGCAAATTTTGTCAAAGAATAAAGATATACCCGTATGAAACTTATTAAAATAATTATGCGACTTTATGCAGAAAAATATATCACCTTTGGTAAAATACGCAATTTGGTTTTGGTTTTTGTTACATTATGAAATATGAGATATTTAAAAGATTATTGAATTAAAAATTCTCAAGATTGTGGGTTAGGCTTTTGTTGCACTAAACAGCTCATATAATTCTTATTAGACAAAGGAAAGTATTTACACTTCATTTTTCAATTTAGGGATTGGATAGCCAAGAACAATTATTAATATTGTTAGTTAAATTCATTCATTTGTACCATCCTGACATTTCCCCAAATGTGGGGTAGCCAGCGGACCAACTGCATGTAACAAACATGCAAGCAGGCGTCCTCTCTCTGTGTCAATAAGAGTAAAGACATTAAGGATGGCACATCGCTGAATTTAAGAAGTTCATTAAAATTAAACGAACAATTGCCTTTTACAGGACACTCGAAAATATACAGAAAAGAGTGAGGTACCTATTCTTTACCGGAAAATCCATATGTTGATGATTATGAATTCTGGATATATATACTTTAGCGCTGTTCAAGGATCTTTAGATCGTCTGATGGGCTCTGGTGAATAGTTAGTTGGGTATAGTTTTGGGTTAGTTAAAGAGATCGCACCTGTATGTTAATAATAATTTATTTGAATGTATTTTTCATTAAAATAAATTGTTAATTGTGTTATAAAGTGATCAATATACAGTAAAGAATGAAGAAAAAACTAATGAAAAATAGTGGAGTTTAACCTTTTTTCCTGAAGCTGTCGACAGGTTGGTCAGTCTTCAGTTTATGTTTAATGCATGTGGTGAGCCTGTTGGCTACTCCACTTATGAAAGCAATCGTGATTAGATACACAAAAGGCCAAAAGAAAGTAAAATCCTCCTTGCGGTGATTGTATTCGTTTTAACAAATATGTTAAACTTTAATAATGATTATTGACTTTATTTATTGGCGTCCCTGGTTTCGAACTCATGTGTCTGTGAGTTGTTGTATTAATTTGTCTCGTATGTCATGCTGGATGCTAGAGTCTCTATTGGAATTAGTATATTATGTGCCTTCAAACGTGATTATAATATAATTTATTGCACAATTGCAACTAGGTAACGATATTATAATGTGAGAATCTTACACCCATATATTAAATGTGTATTTTCATTGTAAACAAATGCATACCTGTATGTAACTAACATGTTGTGACATCTATCTTTTATTTGACATCTTCTTATTGTTCTTTAGACATTTTCTATCTATCTTTGAACACAGGCCTCCTCTTGTATTAATAATGTGAATATCTAGTGGTGGAATATTATATTACATGGGAAAAATACGATAATAATGTATCATATTCTTTATTTTATGCAATTGAATTATTGTTGCATTTATAATTTATTTAAGTTTCAGTTTGTGTATTGTTCATTCTGTACCTTATGATGTTTGTAGCAGCTTGCTTGTATCGAGGTAAGCTGTATTGTTACCCGTATAAGGACGGGAAACGAAGGCATTCATTTAAATATTTCTCCAGAGATTGCTACGAATCGTCACCGAATGATTGAAGATTGATTGAAGATTGATTGATGTTCGCATCCTACTATCTGGACGCAGCCATTGTTAAAGCTGTGATGTCTATTGAAATAAATAAAATAAAATTAAAATGAATTTAAAAACACTGTATAATTTCCAAATTAAATTAATTTGGAAATTATACAGTGTTTTTAAATTCATTTTAATTGTAATGAATTTCCAAAGTGTTAACACAAAAACATTTGATTTATTAAAAAAATAAAAGTATGTAAGGATAGATCTATTTTATGTATTAAATTTAAAGTAGGTGCGTTAACGTTGTGAAAGTTCATTTTAATATTAAATTTAAAATGTTAAACTAAACACTGTTTAATTTTCACTATGATTAATTTAGTCCATTTAATATAGACTAAATTCTAATTGCCAAGCGCTTTCGCCTTGCGGCATCTTCAGATATTAAAAATGGACTAAATTAATCATAGTGGAAATTAAACAGTGTTTAGTTTAACATTTTAAAATTAATATTTTATGTATGTTTATCTTTTCTTGTTTATATTTTAATTTTTAATTTGAGTATTTATTATTTTTTGTATGCTTTTTCTTCTTCTTTCGTATGGTTGGCTGGAAGTGCAACAAGTCTGCCACTTGTGTTGCGTATGTGTTGTTTGTACAAAAATTGTATTATGTTCTGTCAATAAAGATTTATTATTATTATTATCATCATATGAAGCGTACCTTTCTCTCTGCCCACACCTTTTGGGATTGGGCGTGAGGGAATATATGGATAGATTTTTAAATCATATTTTTTTATTTATCACATTATTTTCTCAATAAATTAATATTTTTTTTTCTTTCCTTTTCAGGTAAGTCAGTTTTCAGCAGTTTTTATTCATTTAAACAACAGTGGAGCTTTTAGACACATTACTGGTATGTTAAACTTTTAATTTCTTTAAAAAATTATTTAAATTGAGGAGAACTTCACGTTAGCAATATAAGCATTAGTTTAAGATGATATCGTGTACTTTTGTCACTTTTCTCAACCGACGGTACCTGGTGGAAGTTAATGCTTTGTTATTTGATATTATTCTTTTAATATAATGATATTATACTTTAAATATAACACAGTTTACTTTTCACTTAGATTTATTCAAATCTCGAGCGCTTTCGTCAATGTTAATTACTTAATTGAAATTTTCAAGAGAACTAAATTTAAAAACAAAAGTTAATGTCTTACAATGCGAAATAACCTTAGAGTTATTAGAAGTTACCTATTAGCTTTGTTATTTGTTAAAATAACACATTTTATACAATAGGTACTCTTTTTTCTAATTGCCTGATGATGGAGTCGGGAGTCTCCGAACACTAGTAAGTGAAGTTAATAAAATTCATTTGGAAGTTAGCTACATACTGTGTTTTTTTAATTTATTATATCTTGAAATGGACTTCCAACAAGTGCCTTCGGTCAATAATATTGAAATTTTAACATATTATGCGTTAAGTGATTCTACGTGACTTTATTAGTCTCAAGATCCCAGCTTTTAAGAGCTTCCGTAAGTCACTTGAAATTTTTAATAAAAAATGTATTTTATTATAACTAATTGCTTTTTCCAAACCAATAAAAAAAAACCGTGAAAATGTTCCGTGGAGCACCCGGTAAAGGATTGGACTCCCGCTCTTTTCCGTAAGTTTTCGAGTGTCATACTTACTTTTTTGAATGTCCATCCAGAATGTCTTAACTTTTTGTTTACACGAAAAAGACAGCTTGCGATTTTATTAAATGCAGCTGATCTGCTGGTATCCCCACTTGCAAAATATGCAGTACTTCTACTACTATACCACGTACACAATGTTCAGTAAAGAATAAATAAATATAATATAAATAACAAACTCAAATCCATTAATTGTGTCGGTGCACACGTAGTAGAATTCCATAATTATGTAATTTGAAACAAGTGTTTCTTTCTACTATTGATTATTAATTCCCAGACAGAGTCTTTCGACTTATAAGGTCATTATCAATCTGATTACTTACTTTACTTTTCGGGTCCGGACTTCAGACCTTGCCACTCCAGTATGCAGCGACGTATATCGCCTTGTCATTCGCCATCATCAGGTCACTCACATTACATGCATTCCGCATCAGCGGACATTGCAATAGGTGAGAGTCGCAGCTAACGTCCTCTCCATCCAAAAAGCCCCACTTCCGCTGGTTGCTTCTGCACCTTGTTACCCCAACTCTTAGTCTATTCAGTGTCTTCCACGTGGGGTAGCTCAGACTATGCACGGTGTTTGTGCTTTCAGATGGCATCATCCATGGATTGTCGCCAAATTGATAATGACCCTATAAGTCGAAAGACGTCTCTCTGGGAATCTGATTGGGAATCTGATCAATCTGGTTGATAATGACCCTATAAGTCGATAGGCGTATCTCTGGGAATTAATAATCAATAGTAGAATGAAACACTTGTTTCAAATTACATATATAAACTCAAATCCATTTAAAATTTTATTGACTTTTTTCCAATATTGTATTTTATTACATTTATTCAGGAAATGAGGACTAATGTATGTTAATATACTAAAGTCCAATTGAAATTATACGTACAGCCGATTATTTCAATATTATTTCATTACCTACTATAATTTGATCTAGATAAACGTTTCTGGTTGATTGGAAACCCACCCCTTAAAATCTAAGTATGCTAATCTTGATAATATTTTAAGGTGCTTGTTTGTATATTCAATTTAAAATTAACACCTAAGACAAGATTTCAAATACTTGAATGTCTTTTTTTTACTGTCACGGAGAAGATAATCTGTATGTTTATTATTATTTTATTTATTTTATTCTTCACTACATGGGGGCTTGCACATGGCGGAGGATCGCTCAAGATGGAGACAGATGGTCTACAGAACGAAGCATGATGGTCACGATCCTCAGGATTGAGGGACCGACGGAGATGATGATTATTCGCTGGTTGTAATATTATAAACTACTAATACACTACTACACCATCACGGCATATCCCACAAGTGTGGTAGCCAAGCTGAATTAAACAAATATGCAAGCCGTCTTCTCTGTGCCAACAAAAAAATGTGATATCCAGAATGGGTGGCAAATCTCATTGCTGATTTTAAGATGTAAAATCTCTTTATTTTTTGAAAACCTGTTTTCTACAGGGCACTCAAAAACTTACGGACAAAACTGAGAGACCAATTCTCTTCCGAGTGCTCCACTGCCATCAGAAGGCCATGTCCATAAAATCAGAAGCAAATTTTGTAAACCTAACCAACCTCGGGTAAAATAGACTAGTTCTCAATAAATAATATGAAATAATCATGTTGTGTGTAGTTTTTCAGTAAATTGTCGACATTCTTTAGAAATACAGAAAGCCTTTTAAGTCATATTTATATTTTCAAATTAGTTGAATAATACATTTATTAAAAGGGTGAATGCTTTCTGTTGGTAATAATATAGGACTTTACCGAACTACTGATAATATCTTAAGAATCCTAGGTTTAAATTCCTGGGTCATAAAACTAAAACTCTTATCGATGTTATTAAAATTAATATTTTTTGATATCAAACATATTATGAAAATTATATTTGAAATAACTATTAGGTACTACTATTATACCATCACGGCTTATCCTGCATGTGGGGTAGCAAGTGGATCAACTGCATTTAATAAATATACAAACTGTCTTCTCTGTGCCAACAAAAATAAGACAGACATTCAGGATGGGTGGTAAAACTTATCACTGCTAAATTTAAGATGTAAAAATTATTTCTAATAAACGCGGGCGTCCGAGAAACACGTGGCTTGATCACCTGGATCAAATTCTCAAAGACGGCCGTGTTTTGAGTAAGAGGAACCGACGGGCGTGTATGCGAAACTGTATTAATGTGGAGGAAGCGAAGGAAGCGTGTAAAGATAGATCTGTTTGGCGTTCTGTTCTCTCTGCCTACCCCACTTGGGAGACGGCGTGAGGCTATTATTATTGTAGTAAAACTGTTTGTTTGCGAAAGAAAATAAAATATCTTTGGAAGTGAGTAACTTCTATGTATTGATGTAGTAATCGGTTACATACATATTTTTATTTGGATTACATTCTGATTATTTTTGTAAATAGCAATAAAGATAAAATAAAAAAGTTTTACGATATAAGAAAGGAGATGGTGAAGGGAAAGGGCTGGATGTTTAAGGGAAGAGAGTAGGTATGGTTGTAGGAGGAAAAGAAAGATTACAATATTAAGGTTGCTGGTGGAAAAATTATCAATTGAAATGTCGAATAAAAAAACTTATTAATATATAATAAAAAAAATACTCTGTACGTACTGAGATTGAGCTTTTGACTGTCAATTAATCAATTGATTGATAATGACCTGATTAGTCGAAAGACATCTCTTTCGTGATCAATAATTAATAGTAGAATGATTGATATGGTCATTATCAATCTAGATTGTAGAGAGAATGCACATGAATAAGCTACGGTGGTTTGGACTTGTTGAACGAATGAACGAAGTAAGAATGACAAAGAGGATATACTTGTCTGAAAGATAGCGCAGGCGTCCGAGAACTACCTGGCTTGACCACGTGGATCAAATTTCAAGAACGGACGTGTGTTAAGTAGAGGAACCGACGTGCGCGCATGAGAAATTGTATGCATGTATAAAGGAAGCGAAGTAAGTATGTAAGGATAGATCTATGTATTTGGCGTTCCGTTCTCTCTGCCTACTCCATTTGGGACACGGCGTGAAGGTATAGTATAGTAAAGTAATAATAGATGTCTTACCTGTTTTTTTTTACCTATACTTAGTATTTTTACCATTACACTCACTACTCCACTTATAGCTACCACCTACATTTATTACTATTAATTTTTCTGACGTTTACCCCCTCCCCCTCAACGACCCCCTTTTTAGACCCCTTCACCCCCTCCTCATTCTTTCAGTAATATTTTATTGCACAGCGTATCAATTGATATTATTTTATGATCTGACCTCCCTGAAGTAAAATCGATCCTTCGATTCAACGGTTTTGATGTATAAATTTTATGAGGCGTACTATTAAAATTATGAAAATAAGGAACTGAATTTACTAGATACAAAAAAATATATGTCTACATTTTTTTTTTTAATTTATTAACACATAATAACAAAAATATGATATATTTATTTATTCTTTACTGTACATTGATAACAAACAATTACATAAAAGATATACATTCAAATTAAATACAAACAATATACAGAGGGTGAGTTTATCGCAGAGGCGCAATCTCTTCCAACTAACCCAAAGGTATTAATTTTAATTAAAACATATGAGAAAAAAGCAAAAATTCAAAGCATTTTGGAAAAAAGAGAAAAAAAACTTAAGAAAAAAATATATATACACACATATAAATAAAAAAGGAAGACATTGAGAAAAAAAGATACAAACATAGTGCATGCAAAAAAAGGAAAAGGGGGAACAGGGTGAGGGAGGGGTAGGTGGGATGCGTTTCAGGTTTCAGAGGCTGTCTTTGAGAAAATCATTTTCTCTTTAACGGCTCGCTTGAAAGACGTCAGATTTTGAGTCAGTCTAAATTTTGAAGGGAGATTATTCCAGCAACGAGCACCCTGAACTGCAAAAGATTTCAAGACGAAAGTTGTACCGTGAGCCAGGATTGACAGGATGCGCTGGTTATTCGACCTCAGAGGTAAACCGTGACTCGCCAAGTATTCAAAAGCCTCCTTAATATAGTACGGGGTTGATGCTGTGTACAGAGCATTGTGGACAAATGTGAGTAAATGAAGTTCACGTTTACTCACTGTGTCGGTGTTTAGGTAGTAGAATTTCATATCGAAATAAACAAAACAAGCGTTTTATTCTACTAATGATTTAATTTGTGAGAGAGACGTCTTTCGTCTTATGAGGACATTGTCATTGACAAGACGATTGACAATGTCCTAATAAGACGAAAGACGTCTCTCTCACAAATTAAATCATTAGTAGAATAAAACGCTTGTTTTGTTTATTTCGATTTGAAGTTCACGTCTCTGTCGAACAGTAAGCCATTTCAGAGTATTACGATATTCAGAAATGTGGTCAGTTTTTTTTAATTAAAAATAAACCTTTTGCCAACATTCTGAAGTCGATCTTGTTTGTTAATTAGATCCTGATTCATGTCCTTTTATATATTGAATATTTCATTGCGGAAATAAAATTAATGTACTTACCTACCTTTTTTCAATTCCAAAAATAAATAATTCAAATTGGACACTCGTTATTATGTATTTCAATATTCACGTCAATCGCATACATCGAGACATTATTTGACATAATATTTCCTTATTCGCATGTCTTTCAACCGTATCGAATTGTTGCATACTCATATTGTGCGATTATTATTTGAAATCTCGTCTGATACCTCTGTACCACGAGTATATATACAATGTACTATAAAAATAATACTTCACATTGCTACTCAAGTTTATAGCTTCATATAAAATTAAACTCAATACAAGGAAACATAACATTTCATTATATTGCGTTATAATACCTGAGACGCTATTCAGATGATGAGATATGTATCGCAGAAAGTTTTCTAACAAATAACACTGTCTGGTCCCCAAATTACGCTGGGCACATCAATACTATTGAATCTATTCAATAAAGATTCTTAAGACACGTGATGCCATGCTACAGCTTAATGGAAAACCAATAGAGCATGTACACAGCTTCAAGTACCTCGGTAGTGTGATAACAGAACACATAGACCCCGAAAAAGAGGTGAAATGCAGAATAGAGATTGCGAGAGCTGCATTCAATAATATGCGACCTTTCTTCAGTAACGATAACATTAATCTAAAACTACGACAGAGAATGGTCAAGTGTTACATTTGGTCCACTTTGCTTGGTAGAGACTTGGACCCTCAAAGCGAACACAATGAACCGAATAGAGGCATTTGAGATGTGGCTTCATCGCAGAATGTTGCGCATCCCATGGACTGATTTGGTTACCAATAATGAGGTGTTGCGGAGGGCTAGAACAGATAGAGAGTTGTTATCCAACATAAAGATGAGGAAGATGGCATATTTGGGACACGTACTTCGAAATGAGAAATATAGTTTGCTCCAACTCATTTTGAAAGGAAAAATTGAGGGTAGTCGTGGTGTGGGAAGGCGGCAGATGTCCTGGCTGAGAAACATCCGAGAGTGGACCGGAGTTCGGAGGGTGGAGGAGTTGTTCCGGCTGGCACAGGACAGAGAGGCCTACGCCAGGGTGATAGCCGACGTCGGGGGGACCTGACATGGCACTTTGAGAAGAAGAAGAAGACACGTGAACTACCGTCTGGATGGTCTGAACTATGATTTTTTATTGATGGCGATGAGGCTTGTTAGTTTGCCGAATCGCAGAGTGTTGTTTGATCTCCGTACATTGAAGAGAATAGTGACTGGCTCTCTGAATTACCCAGAATTGCTTGGTTTAGTGAACTTGCGTGTCCCGAGTCGTAGCACCAAAAGTCAGGCATTGTTCTATGCTACGGGATCATCGTCCAACTATATTCATCGATGAATCGACTCCATGTAAAAGGGAATAATTAGTTTAAGTATTGACTATCGTCCGGGTATTGCAAAAATATTTTGTACACCATTACTTCCAATATACGTTTGATCGTGAAAGAAAGACAATAATAGTTTTACTCAAGCCGCGTAGAGGGGGTCTGGCTAACTTTGTTGACCGTGCCTTCTGTGTGGTTGGTCCAATGTTGTGGAACAAAATTCATTATGATTTGCGAACTCAACAGTTACAGGGTTACAGACCCTATGGTTCAGGAGGTTTTATGGTTCTTGAATGGGCCGTTGCGGTGTTTTTTGAAAGTATGGCTGTTATCTCGGTGAGTCCAAGTTCTCTTAAATGTTTCCGATACATATCTCATTGTCTGAATAGCGACCTACAATTAATCTATCAAATATGTTAAGCAAATGAAATAATAAAAATTTAAAAAAAAAAACAAAAATTATAAATTGGTATATTTATATTAGGTATATGCTCAATTTTTTTTGTTTGTTTTATTTTATTGTTAAAACTTCTATCGGGGGAAATTTTTATTACCCTTATACATATTTACGTTTTCCTATAAAATTAATTAAATAAGTAAGGCTGCAATCATAGTACTTAATAAATTTAATGATAAAGTATTGGAATTCAATCCAATTTCACGACATTAGCATATAGTTAAATGTGATTATAATATAGTAGAACTAAAGTAGAAACCCTGCTTTAGAATCGATCTTTCAATTTATCTTTCTCTTCATCTTTCTATTTATACCATCACGACATATCCCACAAGACCAAGGGTATTCAGTGGACTAACTGAATGTAATAAACATACATGTCGTCTCCTTTGAAACATAAAAAATAAGACTCTAAATATGTTATGAATTTTTTGACACAATTGGATAATATCTGATATGATGATAGTGGAAAAATATTGAGCTGAACTATATAATATACAACTTTCAAAATTTCAAATCATGTAGTAAGCATGACACAGAGGAATTGCGAATGTTACCTAGGTTTAAAGAGTACTCTAAACCAAGCCTTGAGTCGATTCATAAGCGTCGAAACTCTGTGTCATGCACTCCTTAAGGAAGTTCACATAATATGTATGTATGTCATAATATACAATATACCTACCTAGTTAATACCTATTCAAACAGGTTGACTATTGGTGAGTGTGATCAATTTGGAATGATTAATCTAGAGTGGTTCAAAATATTATTAGAGAATTAATATCTTTGGGAACATTAGAAATACATAAAAATATTTAAAATATTGTAAACATCTAAATACCCCATTCATCACCATTGTTGAAACCAATTATTCATCCCCCATTGTCTTAACTCCTCCTACTTCCATACACCTTCCTTTCTATTTTTAAGTTCCTACATAAATTTGTTATTGCATGTGACTTAAAAAAAAATTATATTAGTTCTCTTGAAAATGTCAAGCTAACTTGACGATAGCAGGTGATCGAGTAATAAATCAATAGTGAAAATCAAACAGTGTTTTTGTTAATATCAAATATGATTACTGACAACTTAACAACACTTTGAGACTGTTTTGGCACAAATCATCCTTGTAGGATGTTATGCCACAAGTGAAAACAAAAAAAAATATGATTAGGACTCGCTAAATTTATCAAGCCAGATAATACATTTTGTATCAGAACACATAAACATTGTATACATTGCGATATATTCAGCTGAACACCTTCAGTAGTAGTAGTAGTAAAACATTGTATAAATATAGTGTAAGTATGTACAGTATATAGTAACCCGTTCTCAAGATAAAGCACACCTCGTGGCCGAAGTAAAAATGGCTTGGCCCGATAAGGCAGGCTGCTGCTGGGTGTCGGGTGGATGGTGGATGGGTGTGTGTATGTATTATATGTGTGTGGTGTCGTAGGGTGGTGTGGTGCTCCTCTGCGGTGTCACCAGGTGTTGTTGTGTTTTGTAGTTGTTATATTATTATTATTATTACATTTCGTAACATGCACTAGTCACAACACATGATCAATTCTCATAAATTTATAGTGACGTTTCTCGAGTTGGCGAGAAATGTTTTTTTTTTTTAATTTTTTGAAATGTGGATTGGAGAGGCTTACTCAATTTGCGAGAAAATAAAAGAATTATTGTTGTTTTGGTTCAGAAATAAAGTAATAAAAATATAAATATAAGAAATAAAACGTGAGAGAGGTTAACTTATTAATCCTTGAAATCTGAGAAATGAGCACATTTCTTTCTCTGTCTATAATATTTAAAGACATTTTGTTTTGAAAATGTTGTTTCTATACTAATGTTTATTTATATCATTATAATAATCGATTGTTTAATTAATAAACCAAGTATATTTTGAGTTAGTTGGAAGAGATCGCGCCTTTGCAATAAACTCGTCCTTCCTATATTGATTGTATCTAACTTGGTTGTATACCTTTTATGTAATTGTTTGTAATCATTGTACAGTAAAGAATGAATAAATAAATTTAAAATCAAGATTATAAATAATTAAACGTTCTTTACTTTCACTTGATTAATATTTAAAAATTAGAAGGTTTTCGGCCATACGTCCATCTTCAGTAATAATTAATGCTTATTAAGTATATATTTTAATTAATTGCGACGCTTGGTGTTCTGTACTTATACATTGAATTATTGTCTGTTTTGTGCCTGTAAAGAAATAAATAAAATTGTCAAATTTAATCAAGGAATATATTTTGACCTCCAAGTGGGTAATTCTCGAGAAATATTTTTTCCACCTTAGCACTATGCGCTCACTCTTATCTTTCTCTCGCACTCCTATCTCCGCTCGTATGATTGCTCGCTTGTGTTTGGGTAAATATTAAATATCTCGCCTACTGCATGAAAAGGTACAGGCATACCTTCCATCATAGTACCTATTATCTATACCTTACCTAAAGAGCCATTTACATTGTTTTACTTTGGATGATCGAAATTGTTTCTCGAAAGTGAAATAGTTTTTTCGTACTTTTCATCCTATGCTTTCACTGCCATGTCTAGTTATTTATGGTTTGACGTATTTTCGTAAAAAAATAAGTAAAAAAGCATTTATAAATAAAAATAAATTTAGATTATAAAATTAAACAAATAAAAAACAATGATGTTTACTTTCACTTGATCGATGTATTAAAGTCAGAATTAAAATTAAAATTAGAAGAATTCGGACATACATCAATTTTCAGCAATAATCATACGTAACCTACTTTTAATTTCACTGAAGATGAACGTACTATGTCCGAAAAGCTTCTAATGTTAATAAATTAACCAAGTGAAAGTAAACGTCATTGTTTTTTTTATTTACATTATTTTAAATTTTTGTTTTATTTTCGCTTGTAGTGTATGTATAAATTGTTTTGCACTTTTTAAAACTGTAAAGGGCGAAAGCCGTTTATTGCAATAATAAATAAATAAATAAATAATTTAAATTATTTTTATTTTATTTTATTTTTACAATATTTAGAATCAAACAGTTGTTACATAATATGTTGACAATTAATACATTTAACATGTGGACCAGCGAAGATTCCACTCTTACCAGAAATGTCTTAGTCTTGAGGAAAAAAAGCAAAAGTTAAAATTCTCTAAAAAAGTTAAAGTAAATTTTAAAACAATAATAATACAATATTTAAAATAATACAAAAATATAAAATATAAAAGTAAAAAATCCCAAAATACTAGAAATCAGTCTTTCAGTCACATTAGTCTTGAAAATTAAAATTCTTGACTTTAAAATCTAGTCTTGAAAATTAAAATGAACTTTCGTAGTGTTTCCTCTTCGAAAATCTTCTTACCTAAGCTAAAAATAATTTGATAAATTCTCTTAGGCACACCGTTTTGTTCATGATTCTGACATAATTTGATACTAATTCATAGAGAATAGAAACAAATAATAGGAAAAAACATTATCAATTGTCATTATATTTAAAGAGGGTTTAGTTAAAAATATGTCAGCTGGTAATCACTTGCATCCGTCACTGCAAGTGTTAACTGAAGATGAAACGTCCGTTTACACATTTCACTTTCGATGATTTATTCATCCAGGATGATCACCCAAAGTGAAATGTCTGAATGACGCTTAACAAACATACACGTTCTTTTGCTTTTCTCTACTGCTGCTATCCAATACTATCTTATATTATCTTATTATTATCCTGCTACGGCGTAGTCTCATCTTCACATGATCATAACTCTACACATTGCTACGATGCGATGTTTCAGTTTTTCAGGTTTCCAGGAGCATTTCAAATTAAAATTGATATATTTCTCAAAATATTCTACTGGTTCAACTCCCGCCCATGACACTTTCTAATAATTTGAAGCTGTCTTCTCTAACCGTTGTAATATAATAGTTTCATAATTATGTTAATTTAAATTAACGTGACGTATCCGGAATTTGTAAGAAAAATTTAAGGTATATTGTAGTTGTGTTGTCGTTTAGATATAGTTTAAGGTTATTTTCTGGGATCGCATTGGCCTTTAGCTGTAATTTAATGATCTTTGTAAGAATAGTCTTATTGTCGGTAATAATGATGTTATGTAAGGATTGATTACAATAGCGTTTCGTTCTCTCCGGCGCGGCGATTGAAGAAGACATAAAACATCGAAACCTGGTCACTGAAATAAAAGTACCTAGGTACATCATAAAACTTCACTAAGTTTTTTGTTTTATTTACATTAAATTGTGAAGTTTTACAAAATAAACAGTAGGTAATAGAATACAATATTTTAGTAAACTCTTATCTCATTATCACAATTAACGGGCTGTTTCACCACCTCTGGATAATGTGCCGGATAGCCAATCCAACACAAATCTAACGAATAAAACGAAAAATGCGTTTCACGACTCCCTGACATTCCTATAGATTAAGTTCTGGATAAGTTATCCGGGGGATAAGTCTTAGATAGTGTTAAATTGTCAAAATTTGTTTACATTTGCGTTGCCTAGATATATTCCTAGGCAACGCACGATATATTCCTACCTACGTGCGTACATTCATGCAACAAACGCATGAAATTACAACGTTGCCACTGCTATCTGGCGGATAACAATCCGTAAGAAATCTGTAGGTGGTGAAACGCTCGCCTCAGTTTATCTTGGAGATAAATTAATCCTAAGGATAGTTATCTAGAACTTTATCCAGAGGTGGTGAAACAGCCCGTAAGTGCCATAAAATATTTACAAAAAAAAGTAAAATAAACGCCCCTTATTAATTACGTTACAAAGAAAAAATAAACAACAAAAGAAAAAACGTTGAGTTTTATTATCTCTCACCCTGGACTCCGCTGTATCGGCAGTAAAATAATTAGCTGGTATCCGTGATATTGAGATTAGACCCGTGATAAGGGTGAGTGTTACGCTGAATCAGATTTCACCACCCCCACGCCCACTGTAACGGGGGGTAGTTGGTGCTTGTGTGGAGTTAATAGTAAACAATAATTAATATTTTACTACCCTTCATAACACCTAGTATGTATTTTATACTTTATTTTATAAGTACGTTACGTAAACTGAAGTATGAGGTTGACTGAAAGAAATAAGTTTTGTTTATAGAGAATGTTTCGTGGACTATCTGGCTAAGAATTGGTTTTCCACTTTTTTCCGTGAGTTTTCGTATGTTATACTGTAAAATGCAGGTGTTCGAAAAATAAAGACACTTTACATTTTAAATTCAGCAGAGATAAGGTTTTCCACCTCCCGTAAATGCCTTAATTTTTTGTTGTCACAGAGAGCACAAACTTTTGGAATATTCCGTGATGGTATTGGTTAGTACTTGTTCTAGAGTTTATCATCTTCTTTCATACATTCACAAATTCTGTCTTTTTATAATACAACTACCACTATATTTACGAAGAGCGTGTCTTGATCACGTGAATCGATTCTCAAATTGTAAAATTTTATTTATTTTATTTTATTTTTATTTAGACAATTCACACAGACCGAGCTAGTCCCAAACTAAGATATGAATCTTGTATTATGGGTACTAACACGGCGATACACATATACAATGCACTAAACACATATATATGTAACACCCTAACCCAGGACAATCTGAAAAGGGTCATTATTCATTTTGCCCTGGCCGGGAATCGAACCCGGGACCTCGTGACTCAAAGGCAAGTGCGTTAGCCTCCGCGCCACACCGGTCGTCAATGTGGAGGAAGACTCGTTATTTGCAGACAGATTTCACTAATTGAAATTAATTTGACATTAATATATCTAGTCATAGGATTTGCAACGGCGATTTGCAGCCCTCTCATGGAGTTGTGTGGTCTTGTAAGTTATTTTAAAACTATCCCTCGAATAAGAAAGCACGAGGTCTGCTCAAATTTGAGGGAATCGATTGATTTTTTACAGTATAGGTATTTATACAGAAACGACAATTATTGGAAAATTTATTTATTCCAAATAAAAATATTTGAATTTGACTTTGTATCTGTTGGGCTCTCAATGTGGGTGATCAATGATTTAGTAAAGTTTAAAATTGATCTAGATTAATTAAATGTTAATTTCGTCGTTCCATATTAAAAAAGGGGTATGTAAATTTATAAATATTTTGACATTTCTAGAATAAACTGCTTATAATGACAACAAAACCATTTTATAAATTGATTCTTTGTATCAAAAATTAAAAATCAATACTTAAAGAATAATATCCCATGTCAACAAAAAGTGCAAAGAACCATTTTAACGCACTAAAGAACAGATTTTAAATTAATAGTATACCTAAATAAAAATATTCGCACAAATCTCTTTTTGAATATGCAACGACGATATGAATGTATTATGAAATTAATCAATTAATTTTTTCTTTATTCACGATTTGGGACTAAAAAAAATGTGTTGTACATAATATGTTTGGCTCAATAAAGTTTAAATCTCTATTTAGCCCAGGAAATATAGGATTTTTCAGGGAAATAATTTATAACCAGCTGAAACTTTCAGGGATGGTTCCTTGATGCTTCTGGAAGAAATCCTGAAAAGTCTCTAAAAATCTTATGTGAGCTTCTATCCAAAATGGCGGATTAAAGATGGCCGCCAAGCGCATGGCACCTTGCTAAATGTTTTTCATTATATCTTTGTAAATAAAAAACTTTTTTGTATTCTGAAAAAAGATATATATTCTGGAAACATGTTTGTTTTTGTAAAAATATATTAAAAAAGTCTAAACAAATTACAAATAATATTTTTTTGAGTATGAAATATTTTTTTCGGAATAAAAAAAAAATAATTTTTAATATTTTACCCCATAACTTTTTATGTATTAATAAATCGTAAAAAACTATTCCTATACTTTTTGTGGCTGTGAATATAAGGATTATAATGAAATAATTTTTTTGAAGAAATACTGAAAAATAGTTGTGATATTTGAATTTGAATGGAGCACCAGCGTGATCTCTTTGTCAAATAACGATTTCAGTCGGGCTGGTAAGTATGCGAAATACGGAATAAATCTTGAGTTATGTTTCTACAAGATGATCCATACATGAGGTAGGTTCCTGTAATATAAAAATAAAAACAAATTCTCTATAAATTTCGACTCACCCTACTCCACCTATGCCATAATATCACTTTTATCTTATTACAGTTTCTCCAAGAAGTATTTGCTCAGATATTCAAAATTCTTGCATGAAAACTGTAAATTTTCAAAACAAAACTTCAAATCCAGTTTATTAATTCCCACTTCGCTCAAAATAAGTAGTCATCGTCAATTATCGAAAAAGTTTTTAATGTAAATATAGGATATTATTTCGCTCTATGATAGAAGAAATAACGCATTTTTGCGTAATATTTTCACTTAAGTTATTTATATCATAATGCATTCACCTACAAGTGGGGTAGCCAGTAGACAAATTTCTTGTAATTAATGTACAGATCGTCGTCTCTGTGCCATAAAATTTAATTATTCAGAGGTGGCACCTAATCGTCGAATTTTAGATGAAAGTTACCTTGTGTGTGATGTTTTATGAAAAATTTTCTTTTACAGGACACTCGAAATCTTACGGAAAAGATTGATAAAGGTCCATTCTTTTCTGGAGACTCTATTTTCATAATATTTCTATTATTTTTGGTAATGATAATTTATTTGTATTACGTCTGTCTATTAAATTTCACGTATTATGAAGGCTGCTAATTACGTTTCGGGAAATGGGGTAACCAGGGATATTTGAGTCCATGTAATATTTCCATCACAAAGTTTATTATTTTTAACAATATACCATCTCAGTAAATTTTCTCATACATATGATAACAAAACTTTTATTGCATTCCGAATGAGACACCTCCAGAACATGTATTTTTTTATACAACTTACACTTTTACTGGCGAATAAAATTATCAATAAGCAGTTAAATGTACATGAATTTGAACATAAATAGATAAACTGAGAGTAAAAACGAAATTCATAGCAAACAAATCAATTATTACATGTTTTGAGTGGTCAAATTGTCATTTATTTGAACCGATGTGTAAAAGTATTAGTTACCAGTCTGATGAATGATTTGGCATCTTTTGCTTGTTTTCCATGTTTTTTCGATTTTTTTTTTGTAAACAAATGATTTAATTTCACTATAATTAGTTATTCTATAATATTATTTGAAACATTTCTCTAACATTGACTGTTTACGGGCGAAAAGAGGCCTCCACTTTTCTTCATGTTCTTGGTGCATGAACATAATTAATTGGGTTAGCTTCATTCAAAAGGACCGTATGTCTAAATGAATACTATTTTGACACTTCAAATAACGTTTTTAAATCGTCAATAATTGCCAAATTACGAATAGATTCTATTCTTCTCAATTTTGATCAAAAATCATTCGTATAGACTTTCCGAATGAAACTATTGCAATTAGATATGTTCATGTACCAAGAACATGAAGAAAAGTGGAGGCCTTTTTTCGCCCGTAAACAGTCAATGTTAGAGAAATGTTTCAAATAATATTATAGAATAGTTAATTATAGTGAAATTAAATCATTTGTTTACAAAAAAAAATCGAAAAAACATGGAAAACAAGCAAAAGATGCCAAATCATTCATCAGACTGCTAACTAATACTTTTACACATCGGTTCAAATAAATGACAATTTGACCACTCAAAACATGTAATAATTGATTTTTTTGCTATGAAATTTCGTTTTTACTCTCAGTTTATCTATTTATGTTCAAATTCATGTACATTTAACTGCTTATTGATAATTTTATTTGCCAGTAAAAGTGTAAGTTGTATAAAAAAATACATGTTCTGGAGGTGTCTCATTCGGAATGCAATAAAAGTTTTGTAATCATATGTATGAGAAAATTTACTGAGATGGTATATTGTTAAAAATAATAAACTTTGTGATGGAAATATTACATGGACTCAAATATCCCTGGTTACCCCATTTCCCGAAATGTAATTAGCAGCCTTCATAATACGTGAAATTTAATAGAAAGACGTAATACAAATACATTATCATTACCAAAAATAATAGAAATATTATGATAATAGAGTCTCCAGATAAGAATGGACTTTTATCAATCTTTTCCGTAAGATTTCGAGTGTCCTGTAAAAGAATTTTTTTCATGAAACATCACACACAAGGTAACTATCATCTAAAATTTGACGATTAGGTGCCACCTCTGAATGATTAAATTTTATGGCACAGAGACGACGATCTGTACATTAATTACAAGAAATTTGTCTTCTGGCTACCCCACTTGTAGGTGAATGCATTATGATATAAATAACTTAAGTGAAAATATTACGCAAAAATACGTTATTTCTATAATCATAGTGCGAAATAATATCCTATATTTACATTTAAAACTTTTTCGATGATTGACGATGACTACTTATTTTGAGCGTAGTGGGTATTAATAAACTGGATTTGAAGTTTTGTTTTGAAAATTTACAGTTTTCATGCAAGAATTTTGAATATCTGAGCAAATTCTTCTTGGAGAAACTGTAATAAGATAAAAGTGATATTATGGCATAGGTGGAGTAGGGTGGGTCGAAATTTATAGAGAATTTGTTTTTATTTTTATATTACAGGAACCTACCTCATGTATGGATCATCTTGTAGAAACATAACTCAAGATTTATTCCATATTTCGCATACTTACCAGCCCGACTGAAATCGTTATTTGACAAAGAGATCACGCTGGTGCTCCATTCAAATTCAAATATCTCAACTATTTTTCAGTATTTCTTCAAAAAAAATTTTTCATTATAATCCTTATATTCACAGCCAGAAAAAGTATAAGAATATTTTTTTACGATTTATAAATACATAAAAAGTTATGGGGTAAAATATTAAAAATTATTTTTTTTTTATTCCGAAATAAATATTTCATACTCAAAAAAATATTATTTGTAATTTGTTTAGACTTTTTTAATATATTTTTACAAAAACAAACATGTTTTCAAATTATATATCTTTTTTCAGAATACAAAAAGGTTTTTTATTTACAAAGATATAATGAAAAACATTTAGCAAGGTGCCATGCGCTTGGCGGCCATCTTTAATCCGCCATTTTGGATAGAAGCTCACATAAGATTTTTAGAGACTTTTCAGGATTTCTTCCAGAAGCATCAAGGAACCATCCCTGAAAGTTTCAGCTGGTTATAAATTATTTCCCTGTAAAATCCTATATTTCCTGGGCTATAGGTATACTTTATCCATTCGTCTGGTTTGCTGA